>CM066036.1:585506988-586070449 GCA_033557465.1 Ichthyophis bannanicus | reverse complement strand
AACAACATAGTTTGTCAGTATACAACTGCATGGTGGTGGTGAGAAATTACAAAGTATGTGACACAGTCTTCTATGCTATGCCTGTCTATGTCATCTGTGCTTTGCACACTCACACGCCAAATGACAGAGGTGTGTAAGGCAGGTTCCTCAGAGCCACACCATCGAGCACACAAAACTCAGGGTTGCAGGATAGCTCTGATGGTAGCATGTCTGTGTAGTCAGAGCCTATCCATTACCAGACAGACCAGGGGTAAGGATGAACGCACCACAAACGCAGAGCTCTGAAGGGTTGTCTGTGATCTCCAGTGTCTTGAGGCAGTCAGTTGGGTCTGAGTCCAAAAGTCATTGAGTATGTGACAGGAGTCTATGTGATGTGTATATAATGTTGTCATTGCCTGACATTGGTTAGACTGAACCTTCATCAAACGCACCCTGTAGCTGCAGAACTGGAACATGAGAAACAAGTCCGGGGTGTGGCAGACCTTACTCATAACTGCACTCTGGACTGCTGAGATCTGTCTGCTCATGGATCAGATCCAAGCAATCGCAGTGCAGACAGGTGTTGCTGTCAGGTCAGAAAAATCAACATAACCAAGGACACACACAAACCACTGCTGATATTAGAGAGTAATGTCCCAGCATGATTTAGGACTGTGTAAAGGGAAATAGTAGGTCTGTACCATAAGGAGAATTGGCAAATAATGTGGCACACAGCCAGAATGTCTGTATGTCAGAACACCTACTTAAAATCAACGTGCTTGTCTGTCCCATGGCAAACTCCCATCAGCTCAGTATGTGTGTTACGCACCTAATGTGTATGTAGACTGTCCAGATAGAAAGGCCAGCCCCTCCACCCCCCCTATCCGAACATCATTGCTGGGCGCGATTGATGAACTACTGAACATGATATGGGACTCATAGCTCCACTCACCAGGATGACTGTTAGACCACTCTGATGTGCTGTGTGGTCTCCTGTGATAGGGAGTGTGTGTCTACCTTAAGCACACACAACCATATCACCATGGTGACTGATATGCCACTGTGATGGCCTCCATGACGCGCATGGGGTAGGGAGGCTGTATTAAACGGTGCAAGCACACACAAACATGTTTCACGGTGACGTATAGCCCCACTTTGATGGGTCTCATGACCCTTGTTGTGTGTGCATTGTGGTGTCCCTCTGTTGTACAGGTTATGCTAGTACATCATCTCATACGAAAGGTAAGAAACCATTGTGGAAGTGTGTGATGCTATCCACGTGTAGTGTACAATGATGATCAAAAATTATCGTGTAAAAATAGGGCCACTCCCCACAGTGTATATGCAAATTGTGCTCGAATGTGCATAGTCTATGTGGAAATGCGTTGCGGTGCACATTTGACATAATACGTCACGCAGCAGCGCCAGTGCGTGGCGTAGATGACTGTAAACCACAGGAAAAAATGGGCCATCTGGCACCTCCCACCAAGGAGAGGTGTGTTTTGACTCCTATGGTCGAGCAAGACACATCATGCGTATTGCAGTCGAAACAAGCGATATCCCAGGTGACAACCCATCACAGGCGGGGTGGGCAACAGTTGACCACCCTATCCCAGAAGACAGAGCCCATCACAGTGCGCACCTGTGCGGGTTTGCTACTGCGATGCGCTGCCCCCCAGGCGTGCAACACTTGTTGTCAGTGTTCCTTTTTTTACAGCGCCCCCTATCCCATCCCCATCACCGTCCCCCCTGTTTGGCTGCTTTTGCATTACCACCAAGGCAGAGAGAACGTCTGTGTGCACCCCCCCTACCCATGCCCTCTTTGCAGTGCATCCACCTGTCGGCTACAGGAAGACAGCCATCGCATGGGTACCAATGGGTAAGGTGTGGCCCCCCCCCCTGGGGTCCCCAGGGGTCAGATATGTGTGGTGTCATTGCATGCCCCCCTGGAGACATCAAGTTTTGTGAGTCCATGGATACTGTGCATTATGTATCCCCAATCACAGTGAGCATCACAGTGATCGGCTAGTGTTGTTGTGTTGTCACCTGCTCACAGTTTGTGTGAGCATCCCCCCAGGCCAGAAGATCTGGGTCGCTCATCCAGGTGTGTGGTGCTGCAGCATTGCCACCCTATCCCCAGTAACACAGAGCCACATCACCACCACTGGCTGTGTGGGATGTTGTGTGAAAACAGTTGGCCACCCTATCCCAGGAGAAGACAGAGCCCATCACGTGGTGTTTGTGTGTTGAAGCGCCACCCTCCCAACAGTTGCACAGGCCCCCCCTCCTATGGGTGTGTGCTGAGTGAGCTCCAGGGGAGCCCATCACAGTGGGTCGCCCTGGCTAGATGTTGTTGTGTGCTGAACTTGCATTAGCCACCCTATCCCCAGGGCTTAAGACAGAGCCCATCCCAGTGTGCGCGACTCACCTGTCCTGTCTACCCGGATAAGTGCTTGTTGTGTGCTTGAAACTAGTTTCGCAATGCCAGCCACCCTTAGTCCCCAGGCAGAAGTACAGAGCCCATCACAGTGGGGTCAACCTAGTCACCCACCAGTGGCTAGATTTTGTTGCATGTGCCTGAAAGAAACAGACTATTGCCATTAGCCACCCTACTATCCCCAGGCAGAGAATGACATAGACCCATCACAGATGGTGTCGCCTGTCATTCCATGGGACTATGTGTTGTGTTGTGCTGAAACAGTTTTTGCATTATGGCCCACCCTATCCCGCGAGGTAGAATACTAGCCAATCAAAGTGGCGTCACGCTGTCCCCCTGGCTAGATGGTTGCCCTTGTTGAGTGCCCTGGAAACACTTTGCATTACAAAGCCACCCTATCCCCAGGCAGAAGACAGGAGACCCATCAGAGTGGGTCACCCGGACCGTCACTGTCACCACTGGCTAGATGTTGTTGTGCATGCATTGCAAACCACTTTGCATTATCCACCACACTAGTCCCAAGGGAGACAAAAAAAAAAAAAGACAAGAGCCCCTCACAGGTGGACGCGGGTCCCCTGTTCACAAACCTGAGCTATATGGTTGTTGAGCTGACCCCTGCAATATGAAACAGGTTGCCATGAGCCGACCACTATCCCCAGGAGAATACAGCAGCCCATCTACAGTGGGTCACCTGTCCCATCCAGAGGATCTGGGTTGTGTGAGTGCTTGAAAGCAGTTTGCCATGAGCCACCCTACCCTCGATCCCCAGTCGCAAGGACAGAGCCCCATCACAGATGTGGTCGCCTTTACATCCCAGGGCTAGCATGATGACCCGTTTGTGGTGCCTGCTCGAAACAGTTATGCATATGCAAGCCAGCCACTATCCCCATAGGAAGACAGAGCCCATCACAGTGGCCCCGTCGCCTGCCAAGCCAGGGGATATGGTCGATGACAGATGTGCCTGACCTGCAAACAGTTTGCATGAGCCACCCTATCCCCAGGAGCAAGACAGATCCCATCACATTCGGTCGCCTGGCATCCAGGGCATAGATGGTTGTGTTGCAGTGCTGAAACAGTTGTGCTATTAGTTCCACCCTAAATCCCCAGGAGAAAAGACAGGAGCCCCAATCACAGTGGGTCACCTGTCACCCTGGCTAGATTAGATGTTGTATGAGTGCTGAAACACTTTGCATAGGGATCCCCCCTATCCCTCAGGAGAAGACAGAGCCCCATCAGAGTGCCAGGTTCACCATAGTCCGCCTGGCTCATCCAGAGCTTGTCCTGGTTTTGTGTGCCCCTGCATAAACAGCTTGTGACCCCATGAGACCACCCTGATCCCCAGGGGCAAGACAACTAGAGCACAGAGCCCATCACAGTGGCGTACATCCTGTCTCCAGGGCTATGGTTTGTGTGTGCTAAACAGTTTGCATGAGTCCACCCTATGCCTAAAATACAGAGCCCCTCACAGTGTCCGCTTCATCCAGGGGATATTGTTTTTGGGTGTGGTGCTGAAAACATTTTTGCAATTAGCCACCCTAATCCCCAGAGAAAGTACACGAGCCCACACAGTGTGTGCACCTGTCACCCTTCTAGATTTGTTGAGTGCTGAAACAGGTTTGCATTAGGCCACCCTATCCCCAGGAGAGAGTACAGAGCCCATCCAAGTGGGTCACCTGTCCACCCTGTCTAGAGGGAGCCTTGTTGTGTTGCTGAAACAGTTGCATGAGTCCACCCTAATCCCCAGGAGAAACCAGAGCCCATCACAGTGGGTCCACCTGTCACTCCAGTCGGGCGAATAACTGGTTGTGTGGTGCTGAAACACGTTTGCATTAGCCACCCTATCCCCATGAGAAGACAGAGCCCCTCACAGGGTGGTCCTACCTGTCACCTTGCTAGATGTTTTTGAGTGCTGAAACACTTTGCCATTAGCCACCCTATCCCCAGGAGAAGACAGAGCCCATCACAGTGGGTCACCTGGCATCACCCAGGCTAGATGTTGGTGTTGGCTGAAAACAGTTTTGCATTAGCCACCCTATCCCCAGGAGAAGACAGAGCCCATCAGAGTGGGGGTCACCTGTCACCCTGGCTAGACTGTTGGTTGAGTGCTGAAACACTTTGCCTTAGCCACCCGACCCCAGGAGTAAACGAGAGCCCATCAAGTGGTCCCCTGTCACCCTGGCTAGTGTTGTTTGTGTGCTGAACACTTTGCTTAGCCACCCGATCCCCTTAGAAGACAAGAGCCCATCAGAGTGGGCACCTGTCACCCTGCTAATGTTGTTGTGTGCGGAACGTTTCATGAGCCCCTATCCCGCAGGAGAAGACAGAGCCCATCACAGTGGGTCACCTGTCAGCCAGGGGATATGGTGTGTGTGACTTGAAACCGTTTGGGCATGAGGCCACCCTAATCCCCAGGAGAAGACAGAGCCCATCACAGTGGGTCACCTGGTCATCCAGGGGATATGGTTGTGTGTGCTGAAACAGTTTGCATGAGCCACACCTATCCCCAGGAAGAATACAGAGCCCATCACAGTGGGTCCGCCTGTCATCCAGGGGATATGGTTGGTGTGTGCTGAAACAGTTTTGCATTAGCCACCCTATTCCCCAGGAGAAGACAGAGCCATCACAGTGGGCGTCGCCTGTCATCCAGGGGATATGGTTGTGTGTGATGAAACAGTTTGCATGAGCCACCCTATCCCCAGGCAGAAGGGACAGAGCCCATCACAGTGGGTCGCCTGTTCATCCAGGGAGTATGGTTTGTGTTTGCTGAAACAGTTTGCATTAGCCACCCTATCCCCAGGAGAAGACAGCGCCCATCACAGTGGGTCACCTGTGCAACCCTGGCGAGCATGGTTGTTGAGTGCTTGAAACACTTTTCAGTTAGCCCACCCTATCCCCAGGAGAAGACAGAGCCCATCAGAGTGGGTCCACCTGTCACCCTGGCTAGATGTTGTTTGTGTGCTGAACACCACTTTTGCATGAGCTACCCTAATCCCCCAGAGGAGAAGGGACCGAGCCCATCACAGTGGGTCACCTGTCTCCAGGGGATATGGTTGTGTGTGCTGAAAACAGTTTGCAATGAGCCACCCTATCCCCAGGAGAAAAGACAGAGCCCATCACAGTGTTCGCCTGTCATCCAGGGGATATGGTTGTGTGTGCTGAAAACAGTTTGCATTAGCCACCCTATCCCCAGGAGAAGACAGAGCCCATCACAGTGGGTCGCCTGTCAACCAGGGTAGATGTTTTTGTGTGCTGAAACAGTTTGCATGAGCCACCCTATCCCCAGGAGAAGACAGAGCCCATCAGAGTGGGTCACCTGTCACCCTGGCTAGATGTTGTTGTGTGCTGAAACAGTTTGCATTAGCCACCCTATCCCCAGGAGAAGACAGAGCCCATCACAGTGGGTCGCCTGTCATCCTGGGGATATGGTGTTGTGTGCTGAAACAGTTTGCATGAGCCACCCTATCCCCAGGAGAAGACAGAGCCCATCACAGTGGGTCGCCTGTCATCCAGGGATATGGTTGTGTGTGCTGAAACAGTTTGCATGAGCCACCCTATCCCCAGGAGATGACAGAGCCCATCACAGTGGGTCACCTTTCTCCAAGGTTATTTGTTTTTGTGTGCTGTAACTTTTTGCATTAGCCACCCTATCCCCAGGAGAAGACAGAGCCCATCACAGTGGGTCACCTGTCACCCTGGCTAGATGTTGTTGAGTGCTGAAACACTTTGCATTAGCCACCCTATCCCCAGGAGAAGACAGAGCCCATCAGAGTGGGTCACCTGTCACCCTGGCTAGATGTTGTTGTGTGCTGAACACTTTGCATTAGCCACCCTATCCCCAGGAGAAGACAGAGCCCATCACAGTGGGTCACCTGTCATCCAGGGGATATGGTTTTGTGTGCTGAAACAGTTTGCATTAGCCACCCTATCCCCAGGAGAAGACAGAGCCCATCAGAGTGGGTCACCTGTCACCCTGGCTAGATGTTGTTGTGTGCTGAAACAGTTTGCATTAGCCACCCTATCCCCAGGAGAAGACAGAGCCCATCACAGTGGGTCACCTGTCATCCAGGGGATATGGTTGTGTGTGCTGAAACAGTTTGCATGAGCCACCCTATCCCCAGGAGAAGACAGAGCCCATCACAGTGGGTCACCTGTCACCCTGGGGAGATGGTGTTGTGTGCTGAAACACTTTGCATTAGCCACCCTATCCCCAGGAGAAGACAGAGCCCATCAGAGTGGGTCACCTGTCACCCTGGCTAGATGTTGTTGTGTGCTGAAACACTTTGCATTAGCCACCCTATCCCCAGGAGAAGACAGAGCCCATCAGAGTGGGTCACCTGTCACCCTGGCTAGATGTTGTTGTGTGCTGAAACAGTTTGCATGAGCCACCCTATCCCCAGGAGAAGACAGAGCCCATCACAGTGGGTCACCTGTCATCCAGGGGATATGGTTGTGTGTGCTGAAACAGTTTGCATGAGCCACCCTATCCCCAGGGTAAGACAGAGCCCATCAGAGTGGGTCACCTGTCACCCTGGCTAGATGTTGCTGTGTGCTGAAACACTTTGCATTAGCCTCCCCATCCCCACGAGGGCACCACTGTGTGTTACCAGTCATCCTGGTGATCTTGGTCTGTTTACTGTAAAGGTGGTAAACATTCTCCCTATCCCCTGCGGTGCAGAGATCGCATCATCGTGAACATTTACTCAAACGTCATATATGGTCTGTGTGCCCCGACAATTTCATACATCCACCCTATCAGCAGCAGACCAGACAGCCCCTCACAGTGTGTTCCCATTCATCCTGGTGACATCAGTGTGTGTCATTTAAAAGGTCAGAACGTAATCCATATCCAAAGGGGTGTGTACAGCTCATCACAGTGGTGTATCAGTCACCCGTAAGATATGGTCTGTGTGACCAGACAATTTCATACATCCACCCTAACACCAGGGGAACAGAGAGGCCATCACACTGTGTTCCCATTCATCATGGTGATATTGCTGTGTGGAATGTAACAGGTCAAACCAGTCTCCGTATCCCCAGGGGTGTGGAGAGTTCATCACAGTGGGCTATCAGTCACCCTTACTATATGATCTGTGTGCCTAGGCCATTTCATACATCGACCCCATCATTAGCAGACTACATAGGCAATCACAGTGTGTTCCCAGTCATCCTGGAGATATTGTTGTATGTAATGTAAAGTTGAAGAACATTCTCCCTATCATCAGGGGTGCTGAGAGGTCATCACAGTGCTCTATTGGTCACCCTGTGGATATGGTTGTGTGTGGCAACACAATATAGTACACCCACCCTATCCCCAGGAGAATACAGAGCCCATCACAGTGGGTTCCCTGTTCACATCGTGGTATTGGGTAGTGTAATGTAAAAGGTCCAAAACGTCTCGTTATCCACAGGTGTGCTGTGAGGTCATCACAGTGGCGTAACAATCACCCTGGAGATATGGTTGTGTGTGTTCTCACAGCTTCCTTTGTTCTCCCTATCCCCTGGAGTGCACGGAGCCCATCACACTGGGTCATCTATCACCCTGGAGATATGGTTGTGTGTGCTTTAACAGTGTGCTGTGTTCCCCCTATCCCGTGGGTCCAGGCAGCCCATCACACTGGGTCATCTGGCACCATGGAGATATGGTTGTGTGTGCTACAACAGTTTGCTTTACCCTCCCTATCCCCTGGAGTGCACGGAGCCCATCACACTGGGTCATCTATCACCCTGGAGATATGGTTGTGTGTGCTCTAACAGTTTGTTGTGTTCCCCTATCCCGTGGGTCCAGGCAGCCCATCACACTGGGCCACCTGGCAACATGGAGATATGGTTGTGTGTGCTACAACAGTTTGCTTTACCCTCCCTATCCCCTGGAGTGCACGGAGCCCATCACACTGGGTCATCTATCACCCTGGAGATATGGTTGTGTGTGCTCTAACAGTTTGTTGTGTTCCCCTATCCCGTGGGTCCAGGCAGCCCATCACACTGGGCCATCTGGCAACATGGAGATATGGTTGTGTGTGCTACAACAGTTTGCTTTACCCTCCCTATCCCCTGGAGTGCACGGAGCCCATCACACTGGGTCATCTATCACCCTGGAGATATGGTTGTGTGTGCTTTAACAGTGTGCTGTGTTCCCCTATCCCGTGGGTCCAGGCAGCCCATCACACTGGGTCATCTGGCACCATAGAGATATGGTTGTGTGTGACTAACAAGTTATATGCATTCCCAATATCCCCAGGATTCCAGTGACTATGGTAATGTGTCCTGTTAGTCACCCACTTGCTATGGTGTATGGAGCTGATGATGTGTGTTCGGATACACCACCCCCAGGGGGCCAAATACCGGCATGCAATGGTGGGTATGTTAGAAAGATATTGTGTTTGTTCATGGCACAGAGGTTGTACGTACCCCATAGTTTTGGAGGTCAATATATCATCACACATGTCTCCGATGTCTGCAGATGATATGGTAGGGGACGATGTTTATGTGTGTAACAGCACCCCATCCCCATGAACCATGTCAGAAGCTAACAAACACCTGCAACAGATCTATGTCCCCACACCATCATGCAAATGTTGTTTCAGCATTTATACACATAATAGAAAGCCAAACCTATGACACACATGGACATCAGTGATGTTCGTCCAATGATCAACTCAGCAGGTGTGGTTGACCAACACATACATAAAACTACACATGACCACTGTTGTTCACAGATGTTATGGTGATATTGCCCTTGTCTATGGTGTTGTAAACACACATGTGGTCTGCACAGCAGGGCTACAGCCTGCAAAGATAGCAATCTTCCATTACTCATACAGGGTCAATCCCACCCCCCACCCACATTATGCACATGTGAGGACATATGTCTGTTGCCCATGGCGATCCCCAATGACATGTGATGAACTATGCTATACATGAGACACACACACAACAGTGTGGCTGTAGCAGCAAAACATTGCCCACACGGCTGTGTGTCTTTATGGGTGACCCAGCAGACGGTTGATATGTCACTAATGCACCCAACCTTTCAATTACCATCAACAGGTTGAGGATCTCCGGAAGAAGGGCAGGGAGCTGCGCCACCACCATGCCGGCTACCTGCAGCAAATCCAGGGTGAGAGCTCCCCAAAGGTTGCATCTGAGTCTTCTCAAAGTGTCACATCAGTAACAGATGTTGCAGTTGCCAGAAAAACCTGTGTGGCCACTGCATATGTAGACGTGCTGTATGTGAGACCTAACAGAGTTCCTATGCTTGTCGACCTCCACAGATGGTGATGTCCCAGAGGATCTGCCCACAACCTCTGCACCCCTCCTGAGACGTCCCCCCACACCACATGCAGACGAGGTGGTGGTCCTCATCACATCGGAGGAGGGGGAAGAGGAGGAGGAAGATGAGGAGGAGGAGGAGGAGGAGGAGGAGGAGGTGGAGGAGGAGGTGGTGGAGGCGCAGACACATCCACCTGCAGCAGATGTCCCCCACCAGGGGCCAGATGGCCATCTGGAACGGCTGATCGGGGGGTGCCAGGGGGGAGACAGGGTGTTGGGGATGTGGAGGGGGAGGGGGACGTTGAGGAGGGCTCAGGGGGGGAGAGGGTGCCAGAGGGGGTGTGGGAGAGTGATGTCGAAGACAGGGCATCACAGGGCACTGTGGGCTCCCCTCAGCCACAAAGGTTGCCTCAACCATGCAGGGCCCCACCCAGGGTCTACGCAGATGCCACCACACAAACACCTGGCACAATGTGTGTGTGGTGGCAGATGCGTGGAAAACCTGTCTGGGGCCATGCATGCGATGGAGCAACGGCTCCACCAGCTGAGCCACTCACAGCAGTGGCTGGCGGGAGTTATTGAGAGGGTGGTAGCCGAGTTGGTCCGGCTACCATGTCGCCAACCACCCTCTCAATGGCGTCACTGGCGTCAGTAATGGTGCTAGTGACGTCCACATATGTGCCCTGTGTTGCCCTGTCTTCCATCACTGGGCATGTGGAGGGAGGGTGGGGGGCATGTCGGGTTGCGGGATTGTGGATGGGACATTGTTCAGGGCGTGTGGGAGAAAGGGGTGGGGAGGGTGAGTTTAGGGGGGCGGGTCATGGTATTATCCCCCTTCCTACAAATGTACATAGTCACCCCTGTTTGGATTTGTTGTTATTAAACATATGTTCAAAACACCATGTAATGCTTGTGTGCCTCATGCAGCCTAGGACTATGGATGTCAGCATGTGATTTTTGTGGAGACATATATGTCTTCGAGGGGTAAACATGCTAGCGATAACTCCACTGTCTCCACAGTACATTTGGGGGTGACCATGTGTGTAGGTGTCTGATAAGAGGTTCCTGTGTCAGATGTTACACTGTAGCACCTGTCCCAGAGTCACACAACTCACACGTTAGCGAATACATGAACCACATATGTCAACATATGTCAACAAATGAATGATATTTGTTGTGAAGCTCTGCCACTGTCACATGCAGCAACATGGTGGGGTGTAGGGAATGTGGTCATTAAACTAGGCACGGCAAGGGTTACACATCTGCCACAAAATAGTCGTGTATGAGGGGTTGGACACCTTGATGCATAGGGCAACGACACAGGCAATGTCGAACATAGTTCCCCTGTTTGGACATGGATGTGTGTGCACACTGTGCCAGTACAGCTCACAGACTGTGCTGACACGATATGCACAGGACACCTTGCATATGTACTGTCACACCTCATCCGCCCCAGCCTTGACTGCTGGTATGTTTTGGCTCATGAGGGTGGTAGTTGTGCCGTGCTTGTATCAATACAAAGCACACATAAGACCTACTTTTCTGTTAGGGTTTTATTCCCCGTCCCTTTGAGGTTTTCTACTTTTACAACAGAAAGTAATAGCCTAACTTGGCTTATAACACAAAGGAACTGGATAACACAAATAGCTTTCTTCAGCATATAACGTCAAACAAAACAAAAGAACAAACAGCCTACTTTGTCTGTTTGGCTAGGGAGAGAGAGAGAGAGAGTTTGTAGCCTTTGCTACCTGCACCTAGAATTAAGGTTACACAAACCTTTACCTTAAGGGGTACCCAGGTTCTTTTATAGTAAGAGAACATTCCATTAATTCAGTATCGTCTAATGTACCAGAATCGTCATATTCCATCAACTCTGGTCCGGAGGAATCTGCATTGCCCACGTCTAATGTGGAATAACTGTATGGCAGATTTGCCTCATTAGTTAGGAAGTTCCTCTTCCTCTGAATAGCACTGCATCCCTGGGGAAGGTCACCAAACTCTGTATGCTGTTTTCCAGAACCCTGCCCCCGCTGGTGCTTCAGTGGATAGCTTAGGTCTCTGCTTAGCTTGCTAGCTGAGTAATTGGGATACGCTCCCTGCTGGGTCTGCCTCAGCTCTCCCAATTCAGCTGTACCCGATTGCAAACTGTGTAACGGCGTTTCTCTTGGAGCTAAGAGTTCACTGTAATAAGGGATGTCTTCTGCTTCTCTCGGTAGGTGAAACCCCCTTCTTTTAATACATTTATAAACAGGAGAACACGTGCTATCAGCCTCTGAATGTCTAGGCTTTGTAAGGGTAGTTTTCTGCCTCCAAGACTGTTCTCTCTTAGAAGGCAGATATCCCTTATATCCCTTCTTTTCCCCTGAATCTGCTGTTGTAGGTTTCTTATATTTCACTTGCCTTCTCTCAGAGCCACACAGGTCTCTGGCCTCTTTCCATAACTCCTCTCTCCAGGATTGCCTACTCGGCTCCTCTCTCCAGGATTGCCTGTGAGAACGCCTCTCTCTCCAAGGGTGTTGCTCTCTCCAAGCTTGCCTCTCTCTCCAAGCTTGCTTCCCACTCGAAGGTAGCCTCTCTCTCCAAGATTGCCTGTCACTCCAAGATAGCCTCTCACTCCAAGGTAATCTCTCACTCCAAGGTAGTCTCTCTCTCCAAGGTTGGCTCTCACTACAAGCTTGCCTCTCCCTACCAGGCAGCCTCCCACTGAATGTTTGGTACTCCGTTTTATCCATGTATATTCTGACTCCACCTTTCTTCAGCTGCGCTTCATTAGGTGAAGCAGAGTCCCGTGCCTTACTCCCGGGTGTGTCTCTCCAGGCTCTGGGCACGTGTGCTTTCGTTGTCCCTGGCAACTGTCACGCATTCCTTCATTCATCCTGTCACGTTTTCCTTGATCATTCATACTGCTCAGCATTCTTTCAGGCTGCCTTAGGTCCACCCTGTGACAGTACGCATCATAAACATAGTAGCCGCCTGTGGCTAGGTAGCTGCAGCACGGGACCGGTTTGCAACTAATGTAGTCCGGGCCTCCAACCCCGCCATGTCATAGATACACACGGGAACACATGGTCAGTCACTGGACACACACAGTGTATGTAGTTAATGCCAGCTGTTTATTGTCACAGCATTTACGTCATATTAATGTACCTTTACAAACATCTCAATGATAATTGTGTGATTTTCATCCCAGCCGTGTATGTGACACACCATGAACATAGGAGTGTCATCTCTGAGCCTTTCAAAACAAAAACATAAAACATCCCCAAAACAAGGTGAAACATAGACATAAATGCTGCAAATGATCATTGCACCAGAGACAGGCTTTGACAAACATATTACAAACGGATGACAACATCATAGTTTAAGATCTACGTGGTCGGCCACGCCTGCCACGTTGGCCCCTCCTCCCTCGTGGGTCAATGGCCACCTCATGAACCGGTGGTGGTGGTGGGGGTGGGGGTGCAGGTGCAGCTCGCCGTAGCACATCAAGTATGCCCTCAAGGGCTTCACATATCCGTGTGAGTGGCATGGCTCGTATCTCCGCACGTGACTGACGCAGCTCCTCACACACCTCCCTTGTGTTCTGCTGCACTGCCATGTGTATCCTGTCCAGAACGCGTATGATGCCTGTGCATGGGATACAGGGTGGTCAATGACATACCTCTCCACTAATACACCGTAGTACACAAACATGTCATGCACATCCAACACTATTGAATATGTGATAGGGCAGAGTCCAATTTCAACATGGATAGAGTTAACATACATATTTAACACAGTGTTAGAGGTAATGAAAGCCTAACTGACAATTTACAGGACCTGGATGTGTGAGGCCAAAACCACAATCTACAGGATCTGCATACACACCGAAATACTACAGACGTCACAACAGGATTGTGCAATGATAACTATCACCTTTCCATTGTGTAGGGGAGGTGCAGCATGCAGCACACACAAATAACTGTGATGAGCAGCATTAGGGAGGGACAGGGGACGGTATGGAACACGCCAGCAACAGGGAGACCACAGCTGGAGGGTTTATCACAATTGCTCATGGCTACAGGGGATAGTTTTGCAAATGTGTGGGATGCAATGTGAGGACAGGGATGTGACAGCTGACGTTCACACGTGCAGTGCTGCTGCACATATGTGAGACCTGCGGGTTTTAAAACACCTTATGTAACACCGAGGGCGGTTTGTGGAGATGATACATTAGGCAATGTGATACACATGGAGGGTGTGGACAAAGCTGCCAGAGTCCCAGAGGGCCACACCATAGGTGGACCATAGCAAGGGAACATTGACGGTGCATGATGGGACATACACAGCTAGTGGTACGAACTGTTGCAGGACAGTGAAAGCCTGAGTTGACACGGTCTGCTTAGGATGTCAGTAGGCATGATAGGTGGTGGCTGTTGTTTGTCAACTCTTTTACATCTCAACATAGGCATTTTCAGACATATGTGTTGATGTGTGAGAGTTCCAAACAGTGTTAAGCCATACATTGCGCACCTATCTATTTGCACAGGGAGCGCCATTTCAGGTGTCACCATGCATCGGACACATTTGTCCCCAAATCCCGCAGGTGATGTGCCTACCCACCTCACCCCGCTGAGGTGTCCCCAATGACAGAATGGTTTTCCCTGCACCTCTCCCAATGTTCTGTTATTACCTCAGCAATGACTGAGATGACATGTAGATGGAGACTGTCTCCCTTCCGTTTCTGTTTAGGACACATAAGCGTATTTAATGATTTGCCTAGGCTCTGTTAGACACACGGGTGCGATGGATAGGATATCTATGCAAACCTTGTCCTAGAATAGACACAATGCAAACTATGTTTGTGTCTGCAAACCTTATGGCCCTCCAGAGGGACCTAGCAGAGTGAGGGCGTGTTCCCCCCCCCCCCCCCATCTGCTACTGGTGCAACAACATGGCAATTACACAGTGAAAATTGTCAATTCATCACACAGCCAATGGGACTGTGTAGGTGAGGGCGTGACATGCGTAGGGGTTTGGCATGCGTTGGTTCCCAACACAATATGTGTTCCTAGTGAGGGTGTACAGCGTAAGATGGCATTTGTGTTGTGCTAGGACCCGTAATGGTCTATGGGGAGTCTGGAGCACGCATGAGTTGTGGAATGCAGGCCCATGTCTGCTGTACGGATATTGGAGTCTCAGAGATAGGCCTGCACATGAGATGTTTGGGGATGTAGTGTCTTACATTGTCTGGTGTGTCTTCTGGGGTTCCAATACCGATGCCTGTGTTGTGTGCACTATTTGTAGCATCATGGATGTTGTTATGCTTACATCACCGTGTGTGATGTTGATGTTGGTTTGACATGTGATGGGGTGTTGTTGTATGACAGGACTATGTATGGTGTGATGGGGACATTTGCTGAACTATTGGCTGATGATGTGATTCCAAACTGTTAATGGATGACTGAGGTTCCCCAGGAAATTGCCTGTTGCAAGGACTGCAATGCATTGGATGCTGGTTGAGTCAGGAACTGCAAGGCAGTTGATGCTGGCGAATGAACAGAATGTGATGGTGCCCTGACACTTTGCGCCAGAGACTTATATATGTTTTGGGGGGGGGGGGGGTGATACATCTACCATACACCTGTTCCTGTGAGGTTATGAGTGGTTTGAGTAGGCCATGATAAGCACGTGAGCAACTGTGAGGGACGTGCGGGACAAACAACTGTGAGATGCTGGGTATGTTCAGGCAGCAGGATAAATGTTCTGATGGACACAACAATATTTTGGAGGCGGTCTGCTAACTAGACATGTGACGATTGTCACAGGGTGGACCTGAGGCAGCATGAAAGAATGCTGAGCAGTATGAATGATCAAGGACAAAGTGAAAGGATGAGTGAAGGAATGCTTGACAGTTGCCAGGGACAACGAAAGCACACGTGCCCAGAGCCTGGAGAGACACACCCCGGGAGTAAGGCACGGGACACTGCTTCACCTAATGAAGCGCAGCTGAAGAAAGGTGGAGTCAGAAAATACATGGATAAAACGGACTACCAAACATTCAGTGGGAGGCTGCCTGGTAGGGAGAGGCAAGCTTGTAGTGAGAGGCAAGCTTGGAGAGAGAGACTACCTTGGAGTGAGAGATTACCTTGGAGTGAGAGGCTATCTTGGAGTGAGAGATTACCTTGGAGTGAGAGGCTATCTTGGAGTGACAGGCAATCTTGGAGAGAGAGGCTACCTTCGAGTGGGAAGCAAGCTTGGAGAGAGGGGCAAGCTTGGAGAGAGAAACAGCCTTGGAGAGAGAGGCGTTCTCACAGGCAATCCTGGAGAGAGGAGCCTAGTAGGCAATCCTGGAGAGAGGACTTGTGGAAAGAGGCCAGAGACCTGTGTGGCTCTGAGAGAAGGCAAGTGAAATATAAGACAACTACATCAGCAGATTCAGGGGAAAAGAAGGGATATAAGGGATATCTGCCGTCTAAAAGAGAAGAGTCTTGGTGGCAGAAAACTACCCTTATAAAGCCTAGACATTCCGAGGCTGATAGCAAGTTATCTCCTGTTTATAAAGGTGTTAAAAGAAGGGGGTTTCACCTACCCAGAGAAGCAGAGGAAATCCCTTATTACAGTCAACTCTGAGCTCCAAGAGAAACGCCGTTACACAGTTTGCAATCGGGTACAGCTGAATCGGGAGAGCTGAGGCAGACCCAGCAGGGAGCGTATCCCAATTACTCAGCTAGCAAGCTAAGCAGTGACCTACGCTATCCACTGAAGCACCAGCGGGGGCAGGGTTCTAGAAAACAGCATGCAGAGTTTGGTGACCTTCCCCAGGGAAGCAGCGCTATTCAGAGGAAGAGGAATCTCCTAACTAATGAGGCACATCTGCCATACTTTTATTCCACATTAGAAGTGGGCAATGCAGATTCCTCCGGACCAGAGTTGATGGAATATGAAGATTCTGGTACATTAGAAGATACAGAATTAATGGAATGTTCTCTCACTATAAATGAACCTGAGTACTCCGTAAGGTAAAGGTTTGTGTAACCTTAATTCTATGTGCAGGTAGCAAAGGCTACATACTCCCTCTCTCTCTCCCTAGCCAAACAGACAAAGTATGCTGTTTGTTCCTTTCTTTTGTTTGACGTCATATGCTGAAGACAGCTATTTGTGTTATCCAGTTACTTTATGTTATAAGCCAAGTTAGGCTATTACTTTCTGTTGTAAAAGACGAAAACCTCAAAGGGACGGGGAATACAACCCTGACAGAGGAAACAGTCTTATGTGTGCTTTGTATAGATACACGCACGGCACAACTACCACCCTCATGAGCCAAACCATACCAGCAGTCACGGCTGGGGCGGGTGAGGTGTGACACGATGCTGAGTGAGCACACCTCATGCACAGTCCTGCTGGATGTGACTGGGGCATTTGCAACCTGGAAATGGCAGCTAAATATGTCAGACTACACGTGTTTATTATATTTTAATAGACATATGGAGGTTTAACATAACTACAGACATTATGTTGTTCAGTGTGTTTTTTGCAAGCGACAAAGTATGTGTCGCTGTAGTGATTGATAATAGATGTCATTATTGCGACCTCAGATCTCATTCACATGTTACCCTCTACACTGTTGGCTCTCATTCCATGGTTGCCTTATTTGTCTCGGGTTTTAATGTATCTCCTAATGTAAGTGTGGTTTGGTAGCTGGTGTATGATGTTGTATGGTTGTCTGTTGAAAGGCAAATGAGGGCATTTGGGTCTCTCACTCAGAACTGACATTGGCAATTGCTACCATTCCCCAGTACGTTCTGTAATGTCCTCTGTGATATTGTCAGTGTTGTGGTTTGCAAGGTTGTGTATGGTGATATCTGTATGCAGGTATTGGGGTCAGGATACAGTGTGTATGATATTGCCTCTACATGTGCAGGCGTTGTAGAGGTTCCACCTGTGTATTGTCATGTGCAATACATTAGTCCTCCTTTGTAACCATGTGCTCATTAATATGCATGTGTCATACTCATCATTGTATGGTTACATACAACACCCATGTCACGTTAGCCACCTATGATAATGTGGACCATCACAGACTAATGACACATAGACCCTCAATCAGACTGGGATGTATTTGTTCACAGCGGATGCGATTTGGTGATGGTTTGGTGGGGTTGCTGACAGGGAACATGTTTATGGGCTTGACTGTGTGCAATTCAGTATATGTTATTTTTGATCCTCCCTGGGAAATAGCACTATGTGTTCACCCAAAACAAACAGATATAATAGGTGTATGCTTAATACACCTCTGGGACACCTTGTATATGGGTGACCTTCCGCATTTGATGAGATCGCTGCATATGCTATTTGCCCCTTACCTGGGAAGCCAGATTGTGGGTAATGTTGGCTTTGTGTGGTACCATCACTGAGGAAGGTTACATTGACTTATATATGGTCTTTGTTTTGGGTGACTATGGGTTATTTGTCATACTGTTGTTTACAAGACATGTGAGTGTCTGCAAAGAGGCATACTGGTGTCAGGCCAATGTCTGCATCTCGTAATTAACTGATGACCTGCTGCAACGTACACACCATTGCTCCTAGGTCTGCATCTGTGTGTCTCACCTGACCGTAGGCTGTTGTGATTTTACAACATGCTAACCTCATTTACTATAGGCCAGAACATTTCTTCCACACATGTCCCATATAACTGACCCATACATGTAACACTGTGTACAGTAACGTAGCAACATCCAGCACACAAACAACAACTACAGATTAGTGCTGCTTGTGTTGTGGTTGTGACAGTCATTTTTTACCCACCGTCAGCATCGCGATGTGTTGATGCACCATAGGCCCTCATCTCTGCCCTCATCATCTCTGGGACAGATGTAGCTGTGTCTACGGACACGCTGGGTTGTTGCGTCTGCTCGATTGCTGCAGCCCCCAGTGGTGATATGGTGTGTATGGGTTGATCCAGGGACTCCGCACCTGCACTTATGCTGCCCCCTGAGACTGCAGGTTCTGCCTCGAACAGACTCATTGGGATTGGGATTGGGATGTCCACCTGCTCCTCCTCCTCCAAAACATCCTCCCCCTCCTGCTCCTCCACCTCCTCCTCCTCAGCCACCATTGCACTGTAGTCACCTGTATTGTGAACAATCAGAGAGAGAACAGCTATGTTTAAGCAAAACACATATGTGTACATGTGTGCTACAGACACCACAGACATGATGTGTTGGGTTGGCGCAATTGTGCTGCATACAGTACCCAATACACCATCCCATACGCGTGTTTCCACACCATGTAGTTGTTCCTGCGGCACATGTGTATGCTTTGGCTTAGCAATGATTGCATGTTTGCCATGTTTCTGGTCATGTTTCCATTCCACATGTTTCACCATCCCCTCCATTTCGGCATCTATGCCAGATATGCAGACACATGCCTGTGGATGCCCACACCCTCACATCTGCTTTTGCCATACACTGTATGTCTGCCTTGGATAGTGAATATGGCACATATGTGTTCAGACATGTTATGTGCTCATTGCTACATGTGATTGACAGGGACCCATTGTGCAGCGGACGACAGGTGGCTTGCTCCTCTGCCCCACTGAGATGCACATGTTGCACTGTGTTGATACAATGACACACAAACATGACATGATCAATGGCCCCCACACTCATACAGGGGATGGCAATCACAGGTGCGGTGTTGGTGTGGTCACCGTTGTGTGTGGGTTTCATAGTTACAGATGTGTAGGGGATGGTTTCTGAAACAAAGTGTTTATGTTGACCAGGGACCTGTCAAACAAACAGGTTGGAGAAGGCTTTTTCACAAACATGTGCCACCAGGATAGCAAAATGAGGTTGGATTTGTCACACATCTGTAGGTGTCTGTGCAGATGACAGATCTCTGAGGAATGCTAATAGTTCCCCTGAACCTGTAGGTGACACTTAGTGTACATACCTGCTCGAGGATGTGCCGTATCTAGGGCCTCAGGAAGTCCACGCAGGTACATGTGTCCCAAACGTGTTGCCAGCTCTTGTTCAAGGGGCGACAATGTTGGTATAAAGGGCCCCCCCCACCTGTGCCCATAGCATGCTGTCTCTCTGCAAGCATGTGCTGACGTACCCCTCGTTTGATATCAGAGTACCTTTTTTTTAGACCTTCCACATCACGTGGGGGACACCCTGCCTCAGACAGTGCCTCGCGTACATCCTCCCACACTGCCATCCTGGTGGCCACTGTTGTGCGGCTGCTCAAACGCCCAAATAAGACATCATAGTTTTCTATCACATGTGACAGTAAAATATGGTTCTCCCTGTCACTGAACCTTACAGCTCTCTTCCTCTGTGTAACAGGCACAGGTATCCTTTTCCTTTTGGCCCTTTGCCTGTACTCTACCTGCTGTGGCCCAACAGATGGTCCTGGCTGTTCCTGGCTAGGCTGTGAGGTGTGTGCCCTGGGTGTCTCACCAACAACTTGCTGCCCCACATCCTCCACCCCCTCACCCTGATCCTCTCTGGCGCTGTCCCTCTCCATCTCCCTCTTCAGCACAGGATCCTCGCAAATAAAACAACGCACCTGAACAGAACAGAACACAGACGGAAACAGAGGGGACAAGGGCAGTACAATACAGCACAGAGTCCAGAACACAATAGCACAGGTAACCTTAAAGGCCAAAAGGAAATATTACAACACCCAACAGTAATGGTAACAATTATTCTCTCTGTCTTGTGTGGCCTACTCCTATGGCAAACCGTCCCCTTCGAATTCCCTGTACCTCTCTATCTCCCTCCTTTGCCTGAAGCACGTTCAGCACAGCTTCTTGCCCTATTAGTCCCTGTGACTGTCTATCTGAACCCTCCCTGTGCAGCACTGCCAACACAGGCTCTCTAGCTCTCTCTGTAACTCTCTGTCTGTTTGTGGAACTCCTCTAACAACCCTCAACGTGTGCCACGTGCGCAGCCTTATTTATAGGGTTTTTTCCACGCTTTTCTCTTTGCACATGCGCAATTGTGCAGGTATGGTGCTCGTGCGCCGTCCTCGTGCACGCTTACGCATGGGCGCCGTCCTCGTGCACGCTTACGCGGACATACGCACATGCGCCCTGCGACACCTATTGACGTGTGACGCATGGGCGTCTGTGTGCGTTTTACGCATGCATGTGGCGATGCGCATGTGCGTGACACGACGCACAGGCAGACACCCATGCGTAGGTTGGCGCATGTGCGCCACGCAAGAGTGACGTATGCGAGCATATGCACATGCGCGTTAGACGGTAGGGCAAAAACACCAACCCTATAAATGCCGTGCCATGCCTCTCCACGTTGTGGGTTGTAGGCGAGGAAGAGTAGGAGTGTGTTTTGAGACAGAAAGGAGGTGAATCCAAACAGGTGTATTTGTCAATTCTGTTCTTGTTGTTTGTAGTAGTTATTGTATTTTCCTGTCTGTGTATAGTGTTGTGTGCCTTTTGGTTTGTAGACTGCTTAGTTTGATTTGTCTGTGTGTCTGAGTGTGTTTGTGTAGTTGGGCGGGAGGAGTTAATGGCACATATCTTTCTTCAGTCATGTGTCCTGTGTAGTGGGCAGATGCTGCGTTTGCCGGACAGGGGAGATGGTGTCCATGGAGCTGTGGCACAGGGCATGGGTGTAGTCACGCAGCAACTCAGTCCTGCAGCTGTGGGGGCTGTCCAAGCTGGTGCTGTTCGTGCACGAGGCAGACGGCGTGCCGAGGTGCAGGCTCGGCAGGAACGCCTCTACAGGCCCAGGGCCCAGCTCCAGGACATGCGAGAGGACCAGGTCATCTCCCTTTACCGACTGAGCACAAGGGCTATTAGGGAGCTGTATGAGGATCTCAAACCTGACCTCCAGCCCCTGACAGATCGGTCCCATGCCATACCAGGTTTAGTCAAGCTCCTTGCTGCTTTACATTTCTTTGCCTCTGGCTGTTTCCAGTCATCTGTGGCCGCAGTAGGTGGTATGAGCCGCCCCACCTTCTCACGCTGTCTCCACCAGGTACTGCGTGCCATGGTCAGCCGGGTGGGGAATTACATAGCCATGCCCCACACTAGGCAACAATGGAGGACCCTGAACCAGGCCTTTGAGGCATTAGCCGGGATACCACACGTGATGGGAGCTATTGATTGCACACATGTTGCCCTGGTCCCGCCTAGAGACAGGGAGGTAGCGTTCCGCAACCGCAAACACTACCATTCCCTGAATGTTCAGGTTGTATGTGATGCAAATCTGCATATTCTGAATGTGGTCCCTAGGTTTCCAGGGTCCACCCATGACTCCTATATCCTGCATCACTCGGCAGTATTCACACAATTTGAGGATCACCGTTACGGGGACTGTGTATTGCTTGGTGAGTATGTCAGGATCACCTATCGGTTTATGACTTTCTACATGTGTGTATTTGTAGTACCATATGATGCAACATGTTTATATCAGAACATGCAGCTAATATTTGAGATATGTTATATAGAGGACTGCTGTACGTTTCAACTATTACAGCCGTCTCTAGGTCCATGTACACTACAAACATGAACCATTGAACATGATCATCCTAATAGTATATGATCATAACATGCACATGGTGTACATGTGAAGACACCCCTGTGCTTATGGCCCTGGTGTTGCTGATTTCCCCAAAATGTGTTTTGGAGGCACCAGCAAACATGTCTTGGGGGGGGGGGGGTGGCCCCTCACATACACCTGTGATACTGTTTAATAGTTGCCTCCTAATTGTATGCCATTTAACATTGATGTTGTTGATAATCCATACAAGTAACCCGTGTCATGTGTGTCTTAGTGTAACCCACACACTCTGTAATGCAGTTGTCACCCTGCAAGCCAAGGATAACATGAGGGGGTGTAGAGCAATATCTTATGGGTGGTTTTTAAATGTTCTACAGGCACAACATGTGTGCATATCTCTGTCCACACTTCTTGGCTATGTCACAGCTGGGTGGAAACACAACATAGGTGTTAACGTACCTTTGTGCACTGTAGATGCGCACAAGTTAGTATCATCTTGTCTGGACATCCTCATATATGTTAACATTATTGATTTGTGACGGCTAAAGCAAGGGCAATACGTGGGTGCATACAAACAGGTTACACAACCAGCTACACAGGAGGCTACTTTGCGTATGTATATGTTTTTGGGCCCTCACTCATGAGGGGTACAGTATGCATGTTTGACATCCACAACTTCCTAACAATTTAGACAAAATGGTTAAACAGCAAAGGATGGCTATTACAGTGCTTTGCCACCAACACTGCATGTGGGAATGTACTGACACATATGGATATTTTTACCCTACACAACATGATGTGTATAGGTGATATTGCGTACATTGTGCCATAGCTCCCTGGCATACATGTTGGGGGGTGGGGGTGTCGGTCACGTAGATGTCAACATGTTTTACAAGGGTTACAGTTCAGACATACACTTGGATTATGTGATTTGTGGATTGCTGTTGGAGTCTCACAGTGGCGGTGAGGCCGATCTGGACAGTAACTGCATGACAATATGCATGTCACACACACCCACACACCCACACACACACAATCTGTGAAGGGATAGATGGACATGTTGTTTTATTTGTGATGGGTGTACGTGCTCGAGAGGCCATGTGCTCATTTTAAGTCATTTTCTGTCACCTTTTGGTTTTTCCTTTCCAAATATACTAGTTGTGGTGTTGTATCGTTCAGTCAGAATGTGTTGTGCATTGTTTTGTCACGTGTATTCAAGTGGAAGTAATGTTTGAAATGAGCTCCTGCATTCACATGCAACATTTCTTTCTGCAGGTGATGCAGGATATGGGTGTCGCCCCTGGCTGCTGACTCCTGTGCGTCAGCCACGGACACGTGCAGAGCGGAGGTACAATGAGGCCCATGCCTCCAGTCGCTCAGTCATTGAGCGCACCTTTGGCATGTTAAAGAGCCGCTTCAGGTGTCTGGATAGGACAGGTGGGGCCTTACAATATAAAGCACACACTGTTGCCGAGATAATCATAGCCTGTTGCATCCTGCACAACATTGCTCTCAGGCACGATATCCCTGCAGAGATTAATGAGGATCTGGAGGAGGATCCAATGTGCCCCCCTGAGCGTGCCAGTGCTGACACACGGGAGGGCACAGCAGTCAGGAGGAGGGTGATTGCAGACATCTTCTCATGTACGTATTGGTTATCTTCCCACAATAATGTTTTCTACTATGTGCGTAATGGTTAGTGAGTTTGATGTTTTTCTAAAGCTAGAATGTTGATGTCACACTCCATGTGCATTAGAAGCTCAATGCCAACATCACATGTAGGCATGAGTGTGACACAATGAATGTGTGCAGGGCTCAGCAGCATTTGTTGGCAGCTGATGTGTGTGGTTGTTGTTATTTGTTTGGGAAAGTTTAACAGTCACATTCCCATCTAGTGTCTGCTTCTGGGAGATGCAGCTGTTGTGCACATGCAGGTATTTGGTAAGATGCTATGGTATGAGCACAGTATCTGCCATATGGTGTGCTTTACACGTTGTGTGTTTGTCTGTGTTTGTGAACATTTGTCCTTTGGGGAGTGTAAATATAACAACAAATAGTGTGGGTTTGGTGGTTGTTCAGCTCCTCTGACATGCCTATGTTTGTGTTCTCCTCATGTGTGTGGCACAAAGTCATACATAGCAGAGTACACATGCTTAGTGCAACTATGTCTGGATGGTAATAACTATGTCTGCGGACTGTAAATGTGAACCCTACAGTGTGTACACATGTACTGGTAAACACGTAGATATGACCTGGATCTGTTTAGGGATGATGACCTGCCATTGCCCATCACGGGGGTGGGTTTGGAAAATGTTTCCAGTGAAGAGTATACCGTCACTGCAGTGATGCATGTCTACACACATGGTGAGATGACACAGGCCAAAACAGCAAGGAGTGGGTAGTGGTAGCCAATCTGGCCCATATATGTGGGAGTGGCTTGTGTTATTACAGGTTTTTAATTGCGTACAGAAAATATCTCGCTGATGCTATCACAGCATCTGACATCATGCATGTGCTACAGGCTGTGTATGTGTGTAGGTCAGGGGAAATGAGTCTATATGAGTAGATACATTGCAAACACGAGCAAGTGTTGGTTATGCTGGCATAAAAACAAAGAGCTAGGGGACAGGTATTTCTCTGCCCTACACATCTGGGATATGCATGCTTTGACATTGTCATTGACACACAGTGGGATGGCATACAGCCATCATGGTTTACTGACAGACAGACATGTGTGTGTGTTGTTGCCTACATGATGGCAATTTGGAAAACTATTTGGGCATGTCATCTGAACATAGGTGTCATTATTACTGCATGTATGAGATGTACGCAGCAGGATATGTATTTGAGCAGTGGATACAGGAGGTCCACCTGCATATTTCCTATGTGTTGTAGCAATTGTCAGTGGGTTAACATACACAATCTGGTCACCATAACACAGGGACAGGGGTCAATGTTGGCAATATGGTGTGTCACTGGTATTATTACGAGCTTGGCATGAGGTCGACCCATGCTGGTGGCACACACATCTATTTCTGTGTGTGTAAACGGACAGAGAGTTAACACACGAAAGTGAGTGAGATTACGGACAACATAGAGATAGCCTACAACACCTCCATGATGCCTATTACATGTGAGACATCTGTACATTGTGATAGACAGCAGTCACTCAGTGTGTGATGTTGTGGGGTCTGACAGCTGGGGGCATGAAGGTGCAGTGTCTGATACACAGCTTGACCATGACATATGTTGGCTTCTCTTGTGTCTCCAAATGCACAGGACATACTTTGTACGGATACTGATTTTGAGATGCATTGCCATGTGACTCTACCTCCTGGAAGATGCAGTGATTTTGGGTAGGTCAATCTACATAGACATTGTGTGTGGCTGTGGTCATGTGAATAATATGTCTTCTGAGATTTCTCATATTGGGCAGATGCTTGTATTTCATATTTTCAAACCTGTGCCTCACTAACCCATCTCTCTCTGTGTTCAATCATATCCCCATGTGCTTGTGTTCAGCATGTCCTCTGGCACTGTCTCCATGCGACATGTACAACATACATGCATGTGTGTGTAGGTTGTGGTTTGGTGTAGTTTACTGCCACTTTCAACGTCCCCAAAACATGTACTATCAGACAACAAAACGCTCTCATAACATGTTTCCTGTGTATTTATATCTACAGACATCCACATGTGCACATACAGGCCATGTGTTAGAGATGGGACGCTTAACTTTACATACTGTGTGTGTGGCTGGTTTTATAGGTTGCATGTGTGATGATGGATTGATCAGACATAGTACATTTTCTTCTGCTGTGAGGGGTCTGTGCACCTTCACATAATTGCCAGCAGTCATAGCTCATACATAGGGGGGTTTGCCCTGTGACCATTATCTGCATGTGTTGTGTGCTGTGCATAGACATGTGTCTGTTGTTTACAGTAAGCACTGGTGTGCAACTTTGGTGCCTTTCAGATATGAACATGATGGTGACATGTATCAACAGTGGTTTGACCTTGTGATTCTACTCCTTTTGATGACATTGTCCCCTTTCATTGTGATGTAAGCTGGCTGTTTCGGGGCTCAAGGGCTTGATGACATACACCTGTTGCAAACACACGGTGGGTTTCACCTTTGTGATTTTGATTTGTGCAGTTGTATCTAACTGGTGATGATCTCATGTGTGCCTCCTGTGTATGTTAGATTTCCTTTATGCTCACATTAACAGATGCATATTGTGTGTAGCTATGAGACACTTGTGTGACATGAGCATGGACATGACCATATCCATGTGCCACCCGTGTCTATGGTTACCATTACTTATGTTGGCCACAATGTTTTTTTAGTATTGATATCAGGTCATGTTTGCCTATGTATCCCTTTATTAAGAATATAGTATGGTGTGACAGTCTGACATTTGTGTTGATTTTGAAATGTGTCAAACAATAACATACTTATCCTCTCCTGACACAGCACAGAGGACATACCAGACACATCTCTTACAGAGCATCTGTTGTCACCAACAACCACCTGATGGATGACAGAGCACCATGCAACTCTTTACCACAACATTTCCCCAGTGGATGTTTGAGCTATGAGAGTGGATCACATGACTGCGAAGGACAGTATTACTCTTTAACTGCTGATTTCCCCATGACATAGGTGTCGAACGCAATGTTGATGCTATGGCTGGGTAGTGAGTGATGCTCAATGTAGTGGACACACATATACTTTGAAGGAATGTGCCATATTGCACACTGACACGTGACTATGCATGGCCAGAGTTGATATTAAACTGTTAACGTAACCTGATGAATTGCAGATACTATATTGACTTTGGACACTGATCCGCCCTTGTGCAGCAGCAACTGACATGGACAGTGTAGGTGCTACATTCAGACACAGTTGAGCTTTACAGGACTTTGTCCCAAGGGTGTGTCATAGCACCCACGATATGATGCTGGTTTCCTTACAACACCCATGTTTTTGGCATGTGACTGATGATGGGCCACTCCTCTTGTCAACATCTACCTGCTTTCCACCTGCACATGATACCGCCTTTACCTCCACAATGCTTTCCGAGCACACCGACATCTTGGACTGATGTTGTCATTGACCCAATGGTTTTGAGGGGCATGTGTGTCATCACTGTATCATGTTCCAATGTGACTGTTGCTTGTGCATATGACTGACTGTTTGTGAGACACAGCATGTGGGGCTATGACTTATGTGTGGTTCACTGTAATATGTTTTTACAAAATGTCCTTCCTCACATGCTACATCTTGTGTTTGTTTACTGTGCATACATGACAGTGTGCATATATGTACAGACCTTCCATTTGCCATTTACACGGGCCAGATTATGCCATGTGTTAGGGACACTCACATTGCCACATTATGTTTGTAGTGTGGCAGTGTGTGTGGCCATTCAACTTCTTCACTTGTGCATTCCATGTATCATGCTATATGTGACAACACAGTGTCTAACCAAACTGAAAGGGCAGGGTGACCTCCTTGATGGTGTTCTATGTGCATTGTTCTGCAGGATGTTTATTTCGGATTATGTCTGTGTTCATGTGGCTGTGCTACCTGTTACCATATGCTAATTGTGATGTTTATGATTGGTTTTGGCCACATTCTGACTGGTGTTTTTCGTAGATCAGCCATTATGATGAGAGCTTACTCATTACTTGTATTGCATGTTTAGTGACATGTAAAACATTTGCCAATATAGGTTTGGATGAGTGTCTGACTCCTGTGTGGTCAGATGTGTATGGTTTGAGGGACAGATGAGGTGTGTTGGGTCCGCAGCATGCAGTGTCTACTCTGTACCTGCACTCATATGTTGTTAACACATTTGCGACAAACAACAACAGGTGTGGGCAGGGGGGCTGCTGCCGGGTGCTCAGCATGCACCTGATGCACATTATATCTTGAGCCTTTAATGTGTGGTCAACAAAGTAACCTTACTGTAGGAGGTGGATTTGTGAGCTGCTAAGGGTGTTTCCCACTTTCACAGGGGATACGGTCAGCCTTCATATTATGATGCCACTGTCTACACTGTTTGTGATGTGTTACGAAAATAAATAAATGTATTTGACAGACATTTTCTCCGTCTGATGATTGATCATGGTGACAGACCTGGACTGCAATGTGTGCCTTTGTATCAGTCCTGACTCCTTGTGACCCACAGAGTACATTGTTCTCTTGTCAATGTCACTGTATGTAGATGATGTGGTATATTTTGTCACACCTCCTCCGCCCCAGCCTTGACTGCTGGTATGGTTGGGCTTTTTATGAGGGTGGTAGTTGTGCCTTGCTTCTGTATATAAACCACGCAGATGCACTTTCTTTCTTTTAGGGTTTTATTCCCCGTCCCTTGAGGTTTCTTCTTCTAACAACAGAAATTAACAGCATAAGTTGGCTTATAACATAAAGTAACTGGATAACACAAATAGCTTCCTTCAGCATATAACGTCAAACAAAAGTAAATAACAAACAGCCTACGTTGTCTGTTTGGCTGGAGAGAGAGAGAGAGAGATGTAGCGTTTGCCACTTGAATATGGGAATTAAGGTTACACAAACCTTTACCTTAATGAGTATTCATGTTCTTTTGTAGTAAGGGAACATTCCATCAATTCTGTATCTGCTAATGCTCCTGATTCTTCATATTCCATCAATTCCTGTCCGTTGGAATCTGCATTACCCCCTTCTAATGTGGAATAAAAGTATGGCAGATTTGCCCCGTCAGTTAGGAAGTTCCTCTTCCTCTGTGTAGCACTGCCTCTCGGGGAATGTCACAAAACTCTGTATGCTGTCTTCTAGAGCCCTGCCCCCGCTGGTATCTCAGTGGATAGCTCAGGTCTCTGTATGGCTTGCTAGCTGAGTAATTGTGACACACTCCCTGCCGGGTCTGCCTCAGCTCTCCAGGCTCAGCTGTGCCCGATTGCAAACTGTGTAACGGTGATTCCCTTGGAGCTAGGCGTTCACCGTAATAAGGGATGTCTTCTGCTTCTCTGGGTAGGTGAAACTCCCTTCTTTTAAGACTTTTATAAACAGGAGAAAAGTTACTATCAGCCTCTGAATATCCAGGCTTTTTAAGGGTATAGTTATGCCTCCAAGACTCTTCCCTTTTAGATGGCAAATAGCCCTTGTATCCCTTCTTTTCCCCAGTACCTGCTGTTGCAGCCTTCTTATATTTCACTTGCCTTTTCTCAGAACCACACAGGTCTCTGGACTCTTTCCACAATTCCTCTCTCCAGGATTGCCTACTCGTCTCCTCTCTCCAAAATTGCTTCCTTCTCAAAGGTTCCCCCTCTCTGAATGTTTGGTAGTCCGTTTTATCTATGTGTTTTCTAACTCCACCTTTCCTCAGCTGCGCTCCATTAGGTGAAGCAGAGTCCCGTGCTTTACTCCCTGGGTGTGTCTCTCTGGGCTCTGGGCACGTGTGCTTTTGTTGTCCCTGGCAACCATCAAGCATTCTTCCATTCATCCTGTCACTTTTTCCTTGCTCATTCACACTGCCGTGCATTTTCTCATGCTGCCCTAGGTCCACCCTGTGACAATTTTCAACGTAAATGGGGGGTTCCCAGACTTGCCCTATGACACAGGGAGTGCTAATGTGACTTTATCACTGGTTGTTTGGGGGCAAAGCCACTTTTCTATTCCCCATGTTACTTTTTGGGGTCCTTTACTGGTCATGTACATGGTGCACATGTGCTCACATCCTTGCACAGTGCCAGCTGTGTATGTGGCAGCCATATGGCACATCACTGTGAATGAATGGTTGACATACACACACACCCTTTGGGGTATTTTTGTTACAGTGTGCTCATTTTGCAGTTTGTGGGATTGTGTACAGTAATGTGTTTGAACTCTGTAGTTTGGGGTTTATCTTCCGCTTGTTTGGTTCTTTGGCACACTGGCTTAAATGCACCATTAGGTAACAACAGGTCCCTCCCCTCTACACACACCCTTCCCTCTTTGCACTGTACAACAGGGTGCATCCTGTGTGCTTCATCCCCTTAACATATTCGTTGTTACATAGGTCTCTTACTTTATGGTTTAAACATGCCACTGCACGTAGTGATTTTTTTTGGCTGTGATTATGGTGGTGTGTGTGGTGCACCTTATTGCATGTTGATCTTTATCACGCCACGATCATCATTAGTCACCTGATCCACAGAGCGTCATGGGATGCCATGGTTTTAGTTTGTTATGGATTTTACATGCTGTATTCACTACAAAACATTCCCTTGTGTTGGTGCAGTTGTCCCCGATGCCACATACAGAGTGGACATAAATATGTACATGGCAGATGTGCATGTGCATTTGCTCATTATGTATTTTGGTGGTTTGCTTGTTCTGACACCCAGCAGGCGTTTGGGGTACTGATATGCAGTGTTTTTGTATGCAGCTTTTGCTAATGTGCTCAAATTGGCGGTTTGGCCTACCGTTTTAGGCATGGCCATTTGTGGTGGGGGTAATCGGTGTGCTCCCTGTCTGCTGTCTTGGATTTGTATGCTTGTCCTGCATTGGTGCGTTTCATTTGTCTGTGTGTCATATCTGTGGTGATATGTGGTATGACCACATAGTACCCTCATCTGAGTTGTGATACATCCTTGTGTCCATCCTCTGTCTGCCAGCTGTGCGCCATCTTACCCAGATGTGCATGCTGCTTCCCCACATCGTGACCTCCATCATATTCATGCATTGCAGCTCACCCTGCTTGCCTCCCCTGTGTGTGCTCAGCCTAGCACCTGTACTCCACAGTCATCCTGATATTTCAGTTATCCTGCCATTGCAGCCACCTCTGCTGGCCACATCTTCCCATCCTCTGTCACACAGTCATTACAGCATGGTACATTTCCATCACTCTGTGCATGGATCTCGTTGGCCACAACATGTTTGTCCATTTTTATGGCTGTCACATGGCCTGAAGCTGATATCTGCATTCCATCAACTTATCTACGTCGTTCTTTTAGTTTAATATTGTCTATGTTCCCTGCTCTGTGCAGTGTTCATGTTACATGTGTGTTTGGCACATACGTCTTTTAACATTCAAATTGTGCAATGTTGCTGTTGTTGCCTAACATTGCTGATTTCACCTATACATCCTTAGGGCATCTTCTGCCACACCTTGGATTCACACAGCTTATGGGGTGCCTACGATAGTGCCTTGGGAGTTGGCAGACTTTAAACATGGCCTCAGGTAGATATTAATGGTTTGCTTTGCTAACGGAATATGTAGAGGATGTTCCATCTGATGCAACGTAATCTGGCCAATAATATATGGCACAAGGGTGTAGTTCTCTTTAGATGGACGCACGGATTTCTGTACACTTTCACACAGACATGGAACATAACTCAGCTAACCTGCTGTCCAGAAAATAGTATACCATGACCCCTGCAACATCATTGACTGTCTTCAACAGTTGTGAGCATACATTACATAGGGGTATGTTGTTTTTCACCATACCTTGTATGTAATGGGCCTATGCTAGTTTTGGGATTTCAATATGCAAAGGGTATAGGGCATTTTCCCCGATAATAGTGACTCTGATCCCCTGTTCATATCTGTCCCCGGGGCCTGTTTGCAGCACCTCCTAGCTAAATCAGTAATGGCAGATGCAGGTCTGCCATTGATGATTTAGCAAGGAGGGGGGGAGGGGCTGCAGACAGACCCAGGCGACTGCTTACAATGACATTCACTCGGCACCCCTGTTAATATCAGTCACCAGGGGCTGGCTACAGCCCCTCACTACTAAAACAAGGAAGTCAGACCAGGGTCAGCACACCTACTTACCATTTCCATACATCACAATGCACAGTGCTGCCATCAGAAACAGTGCTGTGACCTTTACCTGCCTCATAGGGCACCCTACATGGCGCCCCATCGGCCACGCTTTCAACAACATTGTACAGTGCCATGGCGGACAATCCATTTACAAATGTGTCATTTGAGGTAACCTCAGGGGCATGTTATGTTACAGTGCTGTGACAGTACATGTGCTTGAATAAGCTATTGCACAGATATACGAGATGTGCCTCCTAATGCAATATTAACCCTACCAGGTACGCACTCAGCAAGCCATGTTCATTTGCCATTGTTGGGGATTGCACCCCTAACCATTGCGATGTGATTCTGTTTCTGGGCTTGCACATCAGCGCACCACCATATGGCTTACCAACATTATTATGCTTCCAAACTATTAGCACACACCCTTATGCCCAGCAGCACAACGCCTTATGCCACACATACTTTGTAAAAGAACACCACAGCCAGTTTCCTTCAGTGTGCACTGTGGGGTATCGAACCCATGCTCCCTGCACCTTTGGGCAGTGTTCTAACCATTGTGCTGTGGCTCATCTCTTCTGCTTTCATATCACTGTGCCACTTATACCTCCCGGGATTCACAGGCCTCCAAACACATTCGCGCGGCGCTTTAGGCCCAGCAGCGCAACGCCTTAGGCCGCCCATACTTGGTGTACCTTCTAAAATAACACCACAGCCAGCTTCCTTCGGTGAGCACTGTGTGGGATTGAACCCATGCTCCCTGCACCTTTGGGCAGTGTTCTAACCATTGTGCTGTGGCTCATCTCTTCTGCTTTCATATCACTGTGCCACTTATACCTCCCGGGATTCACAGGCCTCCAAACACATTCGCGCGCCGCTTTAGGCCCAGCAGCGCAACGTCTTCCGCCACCCATTATTTATCTGCCTCCAAAACTTACGCCTCAGACAGCTATCTTCATTGTGCACTGTGGGGGATTGAAACACTGAACCCTACACCAGTGGTTAGTGGGCTAAACATTGTGCTGTAGCTTTGCTCTCATGATTGCACATCAGCATGCCACTTATTCCTCCCGTGCAGCCACTTCATGTGCTAATGTGCAGGGCGCATATGGGCGGCCCGCACCTTACCGCATATGCAAATCACGCATTTCCTTCTTCAGCGCGATACGCCCACTCCTTATATGGCACCCGCACTCTACCGCGGCCCGCACTTTACCGGGATCTTAGTAAACATGCCCCATTGTCTAAATCCACAGTGTCTCCCAAGTCCATATCCTCCACACTAGACTCTTCTTGGTCACTGTTTCCCCTGGTATCTTCCTGAAAAGCCTCACTAGCTTGCCCAGCCTTTAGGAGCTTCTCCCAGGTACCCTTAACAGTGTGTGAGCTTGTGGGGGAAGGGCAGGAAAAACCCTCTTTGTCTAATAAGCCTTTCAAACGTTGTAAAGGGCTCACCTTATTAGTGCTGCTTTTCCTCCTTATAGATTCCTTACTAGGAGAAGAGTTGAGCCATGAACTCTTGGAGAATATTTCCTCCTCTGAGGACTCCTCCCCTGAGCTTTCCACTGGCCTTGTCAGCTCTTTGCTCCTGGTTCTCAATTGCCTCTGTGCAAGGGATTTCCATGGGTTTCTTGTCCTTCCTTCCTGGAACCCTCGTGTCCTCTGTGTCTGTGTCCTCTCTCTCTCATACGGTTCCTTCTCTCTCTCCTTCTCCCCTGTATAAGTGCAGCTTCCGTTCCTAAATGTTTGGGGCTGTCCTATCCCCTTTGACTCCTCTCCCAAACCACTCCCTTCTCCTCCCTCTATCTCCATGGGAACAGGGGGTGTGCTTAGGTCTGCACTTCTCTGTGAGAAATCTTTACCTTTAGTGTTGGTGTTAACCCTTTCAGTGCCTGCAGTTTTATGAGTAAAAGAAAAAAAAGGCAGTTTTCCCTTTTTTTTTCTGCCCTCGGCGGCTGCTTCTCCACCACAACATACACAAGTAAACAAATGGTTAATCACAGTTGGAGTTTTTTTTAACTTCCCCAATAAGGCTTATGGTTAGTCTAACACAAAAAAATCTTACTACGGTTGCTCAAGACTTTCTTCCTGCAAAAAATATACAGTCATGCCAAGCTGTTATCTATACCGGAGACTTCCTTCAAAACTTTGCTTGATTAATTCTATTTTGTCATAGAGCAATGATTTAAGTTTTTCCCTGTAAGTTTTAGTTTCTTTTATATTTACACTATCCTTCCAACCACTCAAACTAATTACTGATCAAAATCTTCAATCTCCGCCTTCAGCCTTAGCTGATATTGTGCACATTCACAATTACTAGCATTAATTTCAGTTTCTGTCTGTTTAGTTAAAACACATATCCATCCTAAACACTTGATTTTTAAATATTTCAAACACAGAGTCAGTGGCTTGCTGCACTTTTTCAGCCTTAAACTGCCACCAACCATACACGACCCATTCGTGACTGGTATGAGGTAGCCCCAAATCATTAAGGGCCATCTCATACTGTAACCAACAGTTTGTCCTCCTGAAAAGTTCCACCCCAAGGGGAACTGCAAACTGAGGTTACTGGCAGTCATCGAATGTTAATGGCCAACATAAGGGTGCTATCACCAAACGTGCGCCTCATTTCATAATTCGGGCTTCCCTTTTTCTGCCCTATATCACGAGCTTTCTCTGCCCTATATTACGAGCTTTTACTGCCCTGTTCATCTAACAGAGTACTCTGTTTAATTTTACCAGCATTATTGCCCATTTCAAAACACACGACAGAAACCTGCCTCTTAACATTCATGACAGAAAAACTGACTTTTAATACTCACGACAGAAAACGTGCCACACATATCCTAGAGACTTGTCTGCTGTTTCCAACTGCTGAAGGACACAGTGATCCGAGTCACGGCAAAAACTGAAGAAAACCCCATGATCTGGCCACAATACCACAGCTCTTTTGGTCTCTGGTCCCTCAAGCAGTGAGAAATAAGCAGAGAGTAACACAGAACACAATCACACACAAAGTGCTACTTTCTTTGAGCTCAGATGGAAAACAACAGACGGTCTATGGACGCAGCACAGTTCCACGTCTGTTGGATTCAAATTCTTCCTCCTGAAAAGCTCTTTTTATTAAAGAAAAAAGGGAAGTAACAGTCATTAATCATAACACAAGGTGTCGCTAGAGTTCTTTCTACAGAGTAAGAGCTGATTACATTGTATTAGATAAAATTTGATAAGCTGGATGATATTACTCCTGACTTCCCTGGGATTCCTGATGAACTACCAGAAGTCCCACCTGCTCCCCACCCAACGCCTGGAATTTATTGGAGCAGACATCAGCACCACGGCTTCCAGGGCATACCTCCCGGCACACAGGGTGAGCGCAATTACCTCCCTAGACCACAAGGTCTCAGTATCCAGCCTGGCCACTGCCTGCACCCTCCTCTATCTCCTTGGCCATATGGTGGCAATCACACAGATGATACCACTCGCAAGACTCCTCTATAATGGCACCTTCGCTTCCAATGGAATCAATATGCCCAACCCCTGTCTACATGCATCCCCCTGAACAAAAAGGTCTCGAAGGCCCTCCTATGGTGGACCCACCTAGAGAACCTCCAGGAAGGCAGAACCTTTCAGCAGCAACCGCACCAGATAGTCATCACCACCAATGCCTCTACCACGGGCTGGGGGGCCCACACAAACCACCTGCGCATTCAAGGGGACTGGACTGCAGAGGAACAGACGCAACATATCAATGTCTTGGAACCCTGGGCCATCCGGTTAGCACTGAAGGCCTTCCACCAGCACACAGCTAGCAAGATGGTCCTTATCCAGACGGACAACCAAGTAGTCATGTTTTATGTCAACAAACAAGGAGGGATGCAGTCCCTCACTCTCTGCAGGGAAGCGCTCCGACTCTGGGCCTTTGCCCTTTCGAAGCGCTGCCAGCTGCTAGCATCTTACCTGCCAGGCATGCAGAATACCCTGGCAGATAGACTAAGCTGACAAATCGACCCCCACTAATGGGCACTGGACCCACAGGAAGCAGAATCCCTCTTCCTTCGCTGGGGCCACCTACAGGTGGACCTCTTTGCCACTGAAGACAATGCGAAGTGCCCCCACGTTTGCTCCAAGTGCCTGTTCTCCAGGAGCCTAGCCCTGGATGCCTTCGCTGTGTCGTGGGGGAGTGGTCTCTAGTGTACACCTTTCCCCCACCCCTCTCATATCCAAGACTTTGCAACGGATAGTATGGGACAAGGCACATGCCATTCTCGCACCCTACTAGCCGAGACAGATGTGATTCCCCTACCTGTGACACCTGGCACTGAGCCCTCCAGCATGCCTCCCTCAAAAACTGCCACTCATCACCCAGGATGGCAGAACCATCCTGCACCCCAACCTAACGGCTCTTGCCTTGATGGCCTGGAGATTGAGCAGCGCACCATAGATACCCTCAGCCTGACCACAAAGGTGCAGTGGGTCATCCTCACCACCCAACATCCATCCACAAGGAAGTCCTACAACCTAAAGTGAAAACACTACAGTACATGGTACTCCACGCAGGATCTGGACTCAGTTTCCTGCCTAGTTCCCAAGATGCTCTAGTACCTCAGCATCCTCTTTGATGGTGGCCTCAAAATCCAATCCATCAGGGTGCACCTTTCTGCAATCGCAGCCTTCCACGATCACACTAACAATGCATCCATTGCCACATTCCCCATGGTCTCCTGCTTCATGAAAGGACTAATCAACCTATGCCTCATGGTGCGATTTCCGGTCCACATGGTCCTCCACCAGCTGACCCAGGAGCTGTTTGAACCACTCCTGTCAACGCCTCTGAAGTATGCCTCCTGGAAGACCCTAGTCTTGGTCACTATAACCTCCGCCAGAAGTCACTATAACCTCTGCCAGAAGGATCAGCGAGCTGCAGGCGCTCGTAGCATACCCACCACACATGCAGTTACACCATGACCGGGCCACCCTCTGCACCCACCCATAGTTCATTCCGAAGGTAGCCTCGGAATTTCACATCAACCAGACCATAGAGCTATCCACCTTTGACCTGGAGCCCATGACTCGCCAGAGGAACAGAGGCTGCACATCCTTGACTGTGTCAGAGCCCTGCACACCTGCCTCACAGGACGGGGCCCCTATGCCAATTAGCTCAGTTCTTCGTCTCCTTCAACTCCAATAGGCCAAGGCATTCAGTCACAAAAAGGACCCTGTCATAATGGATCTCTGACTGCATTGCCTTCTGCCATGACAGGGCAGGTACACAGACTGCAGCAAAGGTCGGAGCCCATTGGCTCCGAGCCCTGGCCACAACCATCGCTAACCTGCACTCCGTACCAGTTACCAACATCTGCAAGGCCACCACCTGGTCCTCGATACACAACTTCCAGAAACACTACTGCTTGGACCTGTAGGCACAAGCAGACAGCTCCTTCAGCCGAGCAGTCCTGGCTGCCACAGCGCCACTCCGTCCCCAGTTGGGGGGGCCTGCAGGCTCATGAGACTGACCAGAGCCAGCCATCACGCAACCCCAATGCCCAATCGCCTCAGCCCAGCCTGGGCGACTGCTCCTAGATATGCTCATCAAGCCAAGCCACTGTCAAGATTGCCATGTCAAAGGGTGATGACACTGTCATGATTGCCATGTTAAGTTACACTGTTGCATATATACCATTGTTCCAAGTTTCGTTGTTGTCACAGTTGTGGTGCCAAGGCACTCCACGTACTGTTAAGTTGTGAGTTCCTGGCTGCACTGTTGCGCATGCACTGTTCAAAATTTCGTTGTTGCCACAATTTTGGTGCCAAGGCACTCCAGGTAATAAAGTTTCATTATGCTACATCAACGTGCAAAGTGTCATGGTATGGGCCATGGCCCCTCCCTTCCTCATCTACCACGGCATGCCCGAATGGTGCAGCTAGGGAGACACCAGGTGTGGCTGACGCATCTTGCTTGTCCAAGGAGAAAGCAAGGTTACTTACCTGTAATAGGGGTTCTCCGTGGACAGCAGGATACGTCAGCCATACATACCCACCCATCTCCCCTGGATGAGGTCGGTTCCACGGCCTGGTACCCGTCTACCTCGCAGCAAGCCTCCTCAGCTAGGGACACACTGAGCCAGGGGGCAGGTCAGGAGGTAGGGCTACCTTGGCATGTGCTCAGAAACATGTTCCTTTCTGAGCTCAGGGGAGCACTTCTGTCCTCTGCACCATCGGAGGACAACACCAACTATGACTGACTTATCCTGCTACCCATGGAGAACCCCCGTTACAGGTAAGTAACCTTGCTTTCTGTTCAATTTCTTAGCAGGAATAACATCCTCCTGCTGAGCAATTCCTGGAGGTTTCTCTTCTCAGCAATGGGTTACCTCCCCTTGGCAAGAGCACAACCAGGTCAATACTACTAAGTTTAATCCACCCCAGGTTTTTCACCTAGTCTTCCCAAGGCTTGCAGCTTCAGCAAGCACTGTCCCGTTTGACCATCAGCAAACTCTCCTCTTGCTTCCTTCCTGACAGATTAATTAAAATCAGGCGTACATGCAGCCACTGTACATTTATGCAGGTTTTCCTCCATCTTTCACCAGGTGTATATGTGTCCCTGCTCTTCCTCTCTCCCCGAGATTCCTGAGGGGGGGAGTTCTCAACCCAATATTTGGGACACACCTAGTCAGTCAGGCTTTCAGAATAGCCATAATGAATATGCAATGGAGGCAGTGCATGCAAATCTCTATCATGCATATTTCACTGTGGTTATCCTGAAAACCTGACTGGCTAGGTGTGCTCTAAGGACTGGGTTGAGAACCCCTGATCTAGAGATTACTATTCAATCCCTGGGTCCATAGTTCCCCCAGGTTCTTTCTGTCTGTCACAGTACAGGGTCCCCAACACCAATGCAGTTTCTGCTTTGTTCTCCCTCTTTCCCTGAGGTCACAAGTTTCCCACTCTCTTATAGGGCTTCCTTGGTTCCAACCTCCTTGGGGTAAATACTGAAACTGCTTTCTATCCTACTCTGCCTCTTCCACTGAGGTCATGAGCAATACTCTCTTCCTTCCCAGTCCTGGAATTCCAGGACTGAGAATGGGCTTCCTGTCCAATCCTGGACACGGACCTGAAGGCTGCAGTTCCTTCCTTCCTCTTTCACACAGTGTTTTTATGTTTCCCATAAGGGTCACACTCTGCTACCAGAGCCATCTCATTGGTTACTTACTTAAGGTGCCTCCTGGATATTAGAGGTTTAAGGGATCCCCGACTTCCTCTAGCCACACCCTTGTAATAGCAACTTACTAGGCTGCCAACCCCCTGCTGGGGCTCCCCCTTGTGTATGGAGAGTGTAACTGCCCTGATGTGCCCAATACACATCACAGCAGCTCCCCCTAGTGACAGCAGCATGGAATTTCACTAGTGTGCACACCTGCATGCCACACTAGGACATCTTACTTGGAGACCCCTGTATGTTGTATAGATGGAAAAGTAACAAGAGATATTTGGCTGCCTAAATGGGATGGGTGTCACTATGGGATAGTAAGAGCTGGCAAGTGCCACCTGAAAAAGTGACTTGCCACCCCAGTTTAACCAACAGATCAGGTCTGCCTAAACCCCTGTCCAATCGATGGCATGCTTCACTGTTGTTTCTTCTGATCCAACTCCACTACAGTTCTATTTGGGGACATGGGATGAGGGTGAAGGGAGATAGATTCAGGAGTGATATGCGGAAATATTTCTTTACAGAAAGAGTAGTGGATCCATGGAATAGTCTCCCAGTGGAGGTGGTAGAGATGAGGACAGTAACTGAATTCAAAAAAGCACGGGACCAACACAGAGGATCTCTAAAGGTAAAAAGTGGACTGTTGTAGTTGTTGTTATGGAAGGACAGACTAGATAGGCCATGTGGTCTTTTTCTGTCATCATGTTTCTATGTTTCTATGTTACAGCCCCCCTCCAAAGTTGACAGCGGGAAAAGCATTGAATTGGATGTTGTGAAATTGCATGGCTTTTACCATAAGAATGGACCCACAGCAGCAGGAGATAACATCCAAGCCAATGCTTCTCCTACTGCTGGCCCATGGGGTGCATAGTGAGGAGTCAGATTGTACCTGCGATAACCATGCAGCCTACTCAGCTCCAAAAGAGTGAGGAACAAGATAAGGGGAAAAAAGGGCAAGAAGGAGGGGGTAAGTAGGAGAAAGAGTATTGAAGGAACAAGGGTAGGAAGGATAGGGGAGAAGGGGAATAGCATGTGAAGGAAGAAAGAAAGAGCCTCGAGAGAGAGTGTGGATGAGAAGGAGGAAGTGTGTATGAAGGGAGAAAGGAGCAAGTGTGAAGGGGGGAACAGTGAAGTGAGGGGGTAAGAAGAGGGAAGAATGTCTGGAGGAAGTAAGTGAGAAGGACGTAATAGTGTCTGGAGTGAGTGGTTGTGAACAGGAAAGAGTCTCTAGGGTCTGACTTTGTTTTCTATTTTCGATTTTATGTGCATGTTTCCATTTCTAATTTGCGCTACTTTATTCTATATTAGGTGATGGTCTGTCGATGTTTTGCATATGTGACCAAGGTGAAGAATTCTGCTAGCATAATAGTTCCTGTGTAGAAATCAATAGCAATCCAGCTTGTTATAGTTTTACAATAGCACTGTAAATAATATACCTGCTATCTTTGCATAGGATTGTTCCAGTTTTGTATGTTTGCTTCATAGGTTTTGAGTGTATTTTTGCAGGGTTTTGTGTTTTTCACAAAGGGGTATGTTTGCCAAAGAGCATTAACTGCTACTGCAGCTCTAACCAAGAAAAATGCAGACATTGTGGCAATTTTCCACGATGTCTGCATTTTGTACGGTAAGTGCAGACTTAGGTGGGATCAGAGTGGGCATATCTGCAGTGGGCAGTTACCGAGATGTTACCTTTGCAGAGTAATCGCCAATGTTTGCAGGCTTCGTGGATGAAACTATCGCTATCTCAATAGGTGACGATAGCTGCATCGGCAAAGCTTATGCCTCACGATCTCAGAGATTTCTTCACGGTATCTGCAGAGGAAATGCTGAGAATTCACCCTGCACATACCTTGGGACCTTTTCGGCTAACACCAGTTTTTTGCAGCTATCATCCAGCATTATCTGCAAAAGCCTCAGGGCTGGCCCGTCCATTGAGCGAGAATGTTTTTTGCACAGGGCCCCGCGTTTCAGGGGGCTCCGTGCAAAGAACATTCTGATCTAAAAGTAAATTTTAAAATTTAAAAAAAAAAAAGCTGTCTGCTGCCGCGGCCGCCGCAGCAGAATCGAGTGTGCCGCGGGGCCCCCCTGCCTGGCAGAGCCTGCCCTCCCTGCATCAGCTCCCTCTCCGCAGTCACACGCACCGGCTTTCAGAGCGCAAGGGGAGAGTTTCTCCCTCGCGACTCTGTTAAGCCCGCGGGCGTTGATGGGAAAGTTCCCATCAGCCCCCACGGGCTTAAGAGAGCCACGAAAGGGAAACTAGCCCCTTCGCATTCTGAAAGCCGGTGCATGTGACTGCAGAGAGGGAGCTGATGCAGGGAGGGCAGGCTCTGCCAGGCAGGGGGGGGCCCCGCGGCACACTCGATTCTGCCGCGGCGGCCACGGCCACGGCAGCAGACAGCTTTTTTTTATTTTAAATTTTCCCTGGGCTGGGGGGGGGGTTAGGAGTGGTGATGGGCTATGGGGGAGCTAAGTCTGGATATTAGCTGATGGGGTTAGGACTGGAAGTGGGCTGATGGGGGGGTTAGGACTGATAATGGGCTATAGGGGGGCTTAAACTGAAAATTGGGTGATGGGTTAGAACTAGAAATGGGCTGATGGGATTAGGACTGGGAGTGGGCTGATGGGGAGGTTAGGACTGGTAATGGGTAGTGGTAAGTGCACCCGTGTTAAGTGTGCTTGCACATTGGTAGTGGTAAGTGCACCCGTGTTAAGTGTGCTTGCACATTGGTGCAGTGAGATGGGATTCCCTGCAGAAAACTGCATGGGGAACATGCTGTGAATTCCCCTAACAGTTAGAGCACGGCTACTTCACCTCCCATGCTAACATTTGAGGCATGCCTGCACTAATATAGCACATTTTAGTAAACTATGCCCCAATATGAGTTTGTTTATCATATTTCATATACACTTTTCCATCTCCTATAAGAAAGTGCAAAGTGCCCTATACAAAATATGTAAAACATAGGAGACATAACTCAGTTTGAATATCCCAAAAATTAGAAATTTAGCTCTATTTTTTGCATATCATATTTTATTTAACTGTCTTTTTATACTGCTTTATTATTTTAGTCAAAGCTGTTTACATTGTAACTTAAACTTGGTAATGTACATTGATAACTTGGATTCTTCTAAGGCAATGGAGGGTTAAGTGACTTAACCAAGGTCACAAGTAGTGGTAGTGGGAACTGAACTGTGGTCTTGTAGTGCCCAAGACAGGGCTCTAGTTATTAGGATACTCCTCCTCGCCACTGTCTATTTTGTCATCTTTAATATCTTTATGTGGACCCTGACACTTCAGAAGTCACCAATTTATGTTTCTTCCAATCTTACCCAAGGTTTCACATAAAGGTGATTTATCAAGGAAAACACTCACAAACTCAGGTGTGCCCCTAAATATTTTTTAAAAATTGTTAACATACCTCCAAAAATATTTAAAAAAATTATGGGGGACATGTTCAGTGGCAATGGTTAGTGCAAGTAAAGTGGCTGGCTGTCAACACTATTAGTTAAACCTGGATATTCGATGCCATATCCAGCCACTGAATTGAATATCCAGTTTGCCTGGAAAGTGAATTAGCTATCTGGTCAGCAGTTATATTCAGCCAGTGAGCAGATAGCTAAATCAGCTAAAGTTAGGGCAGCTTTTTTTGGTCTAACTTTAACCAGTTAGGATTAATTGGCCAGTGACTCTGTATGCCCATTGACTAGCTAACCCTTGGTGCCACCACTGAAACACCCTGCTGATTGGGGTGTTCAGTAAATTTAGGAAGGGATATACAGTGGCACAAAATGGTCTGGGATTAATAGCGATTGCACATTTGCTAACTGTATTTATTTATTTTGGAGTGGAGGAGTGGCCTAGTGGTTAGATCACTGGCTTGGTAACTAAGCAGCCAGGGTTCGATTCCCACTAGCACTCCTTGTGGCCTTGGGCAAGTCACTTAACCCTCCATTGCCTCAGAAGAAAGGCCTGGCAATCTACTTCCAGTGACACTGCCAAGGAAACCCAGGAGCTTCTGGGTTGCCAGGAGTCAGGACTGACTCAAAGGCACACATTGCATTTATTTATTTAACAGGTTTTTTTATACTGCTTTATTATTTCAGTCAACGTGGTTTACATTGTAACTTAGCTTGGTAATGTACATTAAACAGGGACATTGATAACTTGGAATTTTATGAGGCAATGGAGGGTAAAGTGGCTTGCCCAAGGTCACAAGGAGTGCCAGTGGGAATTGTCTGGGTACTAGGCAGTTGCTCTAACCACTAGGCTACTCTTTCACTTAATCTATTTGAATATTAATCCCTTTTAATATGCACCCCCCCCCCCCCCCAATATTTATAACTGGGAATCAAGCGACGCTGAATATTTTTACCAGAATAGCACATGCTCTCTCTCAAAGGTGCTAATGCATGAGCACATAGGAACTGGCTTTAAATAGAGGCTATAGCAGCAGATACTTCAAAGTGGTCTAAGGTACTGGCTTTAGGCTGCAGCCATTTCAATGGTGTGGCTTTGAATACCACCACTCCTAGGCAGTCTGCATTGTAAGGAAGGTAATGCTGTGGGCTCCTGACTACAAACTCTCTGCCTGGGAACTCTTAAAGGAGGCTTTTTTGTCATCTTTAATAGTTAAATTTTGTAGTGTTTTCTGCTGTATTGCAAAAGGGGATTTTTTTTTGTGTTCTGGGGCAAACATTTTTTTCTGCAGCTCAGGTTTTTTCCTCTCCTCTAGCCTTCAAATTCAAAGGGGAAGGGCAGGATCTTTGAAATCACTGATCTCATCAGGTCCTAGAAAAAGAAATAGCCAACATAATAAAATGAGGGGATAAGACAATTTTCAGATATGTTAGTGAGAGAAGAAAGTGCAAAAGTGGTATTGTCAGACTCAAGGGTGAAGGGGAGGAATAAGTAGAAGCTGATGAGGATAAAGAGGAATTGCTTAACAAATACTTCTGTTCTGTGCTCCTAGATGAAGGGACAGGATCAGGACCTCAGAAAACACTCACAAATAGGCACAGAAGTGACAGGGAGCTTAAATGATTTTCAGAAGACTGTTCATGAAGAATTAGCTAAACTAAAAGTAGATAAAGCAAAGGGACACATCCGAGAATACTAAGGGAACTTGGGGACATTCTAGCTGTTCCACTGACTGACCTTTTCAATGCTTCTTTGAAGTCAGGAGTGGTCCCAGAGGACTGGAGAAAGGCACATTTATTTAACAGTTTTCTTATACTGCTTTATCATTTCAGCCAATGCAGTTAACATTGTAAGTTAAACTTGGTAATGTACATTAAACAAGGACATTAATAACTTGGAATTTTTCTGAGGATTAAGTGACTTACCCAAGGCCACAAGGATTGTTAGAGGGAATTGAACCCTGATCCTAAAGCCAGTGTTCTAACCATTAGGCTACTCCTTTACTCCACTGCACATGTGGTCCCTTTGCACAAAAACGGAAGTAAAGATGAGGTTGAAAACTACAGGCCAGTTAGTCTAACCTCTGTGGTGAGTAAATTATTGGAAACTGCTAAAAGAGAGAATAATAAGGTTTCTGGAGTCCAATGGATTGCAGGATCCAAGGCAGCATGAGTTTACCAGAGACAGTTTTTGTTAGACAAATATGATTGATTTCTTTGACTAGGTAACCAGGGAGTTCGACCAAGAGAAAGCCCTAGATGTAGTGTACTTAGATTTCAGTAAAGCCTTTGACACCGTTCCACACAAGTGACTTATAAACAAACTGATCACCTTAGGGATGGACCCTTATGTTACTGGTTAGAAATTGGCTGAATGAGAGGTGGCAAAGGGTACAGGTAAATGGAGCTCACTCTGAAGAGAAGGAGGTTACCAGTGGTGTGCCACAGGGATCTGTCCTTGGTCTGATTCTTTTTAACATCTTTGTTAGTGATATTGCGGAAGGGCTGTAGGGTAAGATTTACCTGTTTGTGGATGATACCAAAATCTGCAATAGAGTAGAAACCCAGGAAGGACTTAGCTCTCCAGTGCCTCAGAAAAACCCAAGTTATCAATGTCCCTGTTTAATGTACATTACCAAGTTTAAGTTGCTTTGACTAAAATGAAAAAGCGGCATAAAAAAAAACTGTTAAAGAGGCAGCAGATGGAGGTAACTAAGATGGTGACAGGAAGCTCCGGCCTGTGAGCCGCATCTTTCGAAGCTCCTGTGTGTGTGTGGTTTGCAATATTCGTTTTTTGGATGGGGCGGAAGAAGCGGAAGCAAGTAGCCCTTCCTCCTGGGGCTGACTTGCCGGTGCCCTCGACCCAGTGAACTTTGGTCGATTGCGGCTTTGTGGCCGGAGGAGGAGCAGCGTCTTCGGCAGCAGCGAGTGCATCTGGGATCCTATTCTCGTTGGAGGAGCGTACCCCCCCACCTCACCCCGGAAGTGTTTTCTCGCCTGAGGCTGCTTTTCCTGCCGGCTTGCTTGGTAGTTCACCGGTGGATGGAGCGGCAGGAGGTGCTGTGGCTGAGGGAACTTACCCTACAGAGGCTGGGGGGCAGCTGGTTGCTGCGGAGAAAGTAAGTTCATCGAGGAGGAGTGTGGAAGAGATGCCCGGTCGTGTAGAGGGTCTTTCGGGGCTGCCAGTTTTGGAGAGACCTGCGGTGATAACTTTGGCAGCACTTTGGGATGGTCTAGCATTGCTCAACGCTTCCCTAAAGAATATATTATGCTGTGTGAGTACTGAGATGGTTGCGATTCAAGCTTCATGTGGAACTCTTTCTGGTGTACAAGCTGAACAAGGAGAGAGACTGTCTAAAGTGGAACATGAAATTGGGCAGTTGAGGGAGTTGGTGACTGCCCAAGTTAAGGACAGATCTGTGTCCTCCAGAAAAATGGAGTATTTGGAGAACCAGGTTCGGCGGTGCAATCTGCGTTTTCTGAATTTCCCGCAATCTCCTTTAATGTCACCGATGGAGATGGTAAAAAAGTATTTTGGAGAGGTTTTAAAGATCCCTCCAGATCAGTTTCCACCTCTGGTGCGAGCGCAGTATTTGTCCTTGGGGTCAGGGGACTTTAGGTCCAATGCCCCTCCTGTTACCCTTGATCGAGGTGACCTTACAGGGTTTTTAGAATCATCTCTGGAGATCATTTCGGACAAGTCTACCCTTTTGGTCACCTTTGCACTAGAATCTGATAAGTTCTTTATCCTCAGATTGTATTTTAGGAACCTCAATAAGGGTTTTCTAGGGTCTAGAATACGTATTTTTCCCTGATAAATCCCGAAATACGCAGCAGAGAAGGAGGGATTTCCTGGTGCTTCGCCCTAGGGTTCTAGCACTATGAGCCATCTTCCAGCTTAAATTTCCTGCAAAATGTTACGTGGTTTTTAAACAAAAAGTTTTTTTGTTTTTTGACCCTAGGCAATTATTGGAGTTCCTTGAGGCTAGGGAAGTTGTAAGTGTTGAATTGTCTGGGCCTCCTGTATCGGCTGACGCTTAAGTCTTTACCTGTTGCAATAATAGTAATTTTGATTATGATAGTTTAGGTCTGTTTCAGCCCTTTACTTTCTGTAGTTTTTTTTTCCTAGCACCTCCCCATATTTCCTTTTCTTTGAGGTCTATAGTTAAATGAGCGTTGATTACTCTTTTTGGTTTTTTTTTTTTCTTTTTTGCTTACTGCCTCGTTTGGGGGTGGTTTGTTCAATTTATGTATAGATTTCCTTTGTGTAATTACACTCATTTCTGTATCATTCAATGCTTTGTTTCTTGGATGTAAAATTATTATAATTGAGAAATAAAAAATTTAAAAAAAACTTAAAGAAACAAATAAAAGAGGAGGGATCTAGCTAAGCTTAAATGGTCTAGAATTTGGCAGCTGAGATTTAATGCTAAAAAATACAGGGTCAGGCATTTGGGCTGCAAAAATCCACAGTGTAGAGGTGAAGTATTTTTGTCCACAAAAGAAGAGCGGGACATGGGTGTGATTGTGTCTGACAATCTTAAAGTAGCTAAACAGGTAGAAAAGGTGATAGCAAAAGCCAAAAGGATGCTTGGGTGCATAGGGAGAGGAATGGCCAGCAAAAAAAAGGAGGTGATAGTGCCTCTCTGGTGCGACCTCATTTGGAGTATTGTGTGAAATTGGAAACTGCACCTTCAAAAGAATATCAGTAGGTTGGAGAAGGTGCAGAGGGTGGCTACTAAAATGGTTAGTGGTTGTCATTATAAAGCATATGAGGACAGACTTAAAGATCTTAATATGTATATTTTACATATTGAGGAGGAGTAGCCTAATGGTTAGAGCACCAACTTGGGAACCAAGAGACCAGCAATCAATTCCCACTAGCATTCCTTGTAGCCTCAGGCAAGTCACTTAACCCTCCATTGCCTCAGAAAAATCCAAGTTATCAACATCCCTGTTTAATATACATTATCAAGTTTAATTTACAATGTAAACTACTTTGACTGAAATGATAAAGCAGTATAAAAACTGTAAAATAAATAATATTTTAGAGAAAAGGCAAGATAGAGGAGATATAATAGAGTTGTTGAAATACCACCATGGCATAAATGCGCAGGAGGAGGGCCTCTTTCGATTGAAAGCAAGCTCTGCTATAAGGGGACATAGGATGAGGGTGAAAGGGGATAGACTCAGGAATAAGTTGCAGAAATATTTCTTTACGGAAAGAGTGGTAGATGCCTGGAATAGTTTCCCAGTGGAGGTGGTAGAGACGAGGACAATATCTGAATTCAAAATAGCATGGGACAAATACAGAGGATCTCTAAAAATAAAAAGGAGATTACTGTAGTTGATATGGAAGGGCAGACTAGATAGGCCATGTGGTCTTTTTTTGCCGTCATGTTTCTCAGTTTGAGATAAACAGATCTTTGGTATTTCTCCAGACTCATTTCTGTAGCCAAGTCCATATTTCCCAACCACTGTGCCTTTTTCTTTGTTGCCAACTTTTGTGTTCAAGTCACCCATGACTATCAGACTATCTTGTTTACACGTTCTGTCAATTTCAGCTTGTACTTGTTCATAGAACTGATCAACTTCTTCCTCTTCTGCAGCTGTTGTTGGGGCATATACTGGAATAATAGTTGTGTTGATGGGCATTCCTCGTAGACGAAAAGAAATTAAGTGTTCACTGACTGCATTTTATTTTATTACTGTTCTTGCAAGTTTATTCTTAATTATAAATATTCCATTTCTTCTTTATATTTCATTTACAATAAAGTATACCCAGATTTCAGTCCATTTCAGTTCACTAATACCCAAACAGATTGAGCTGTACATATTCCATTTCATTCTTGAGCACTTCCAGCTTCCCTCCATTTATGCTTCAGATGTTTCATGCCCCAATATGTTAGGACACGGTACCTCAGGCTGGTAGGGCCAGTGGTTCAAATCCCACCTGGGGACAGCAATCTCAGGCTGGAGGGACTGGGTTTCTAGTCCTATAGGCACTCCTTGTGGCCTTGGGCAAGCCACTTAATCCTCCGTTGCCTCAGGTACACATAGATTGTGAGCCCTTTGGAGACAAGGGAATATATCAAGTACCTGTTTGTAGTAATTACATAATGCAAACCCCATTTGATTGAAGGATAAGGTGGTATAGAAAACTGGTTAAATAAATAAATGCACAGCTACATCAGCAGTCAGACATCATAAGAGCTCTGCTCCAACCACATCATAAATGCTGGCTTTACTCTTAAGTGTCTTCAGCCCTTTCCCAGTAGCCTGTTGAGTGCTTTCCAATCTGGCGGTATCATCTTCCAACACTATATAACAATTTGTTTTGTTGTGACTATCCATTGGGGTTTCATAGCAAGATATAGAAGAAGATTGCAAGACCTTTCTTCTGTGCAGATAAAGCATAGTTACTCACCTGTAACAGATGTTCTCCAGGGACAGCAGGAATCAGTCCTCACATATGGGTGACGTCGGCGCCGACGGAGCCCTCATGCGGAGCAATTCCCCAGCTTTCAAAGAAAGTCTTTGGGATTGCCATGCGCAGTCCCCTTCCCGCCCAAGGGTGTCATCTTGCTCAGTAAGATGACATAGCTAAAAAGACGGCAAAATGAGAAAAATAAATGAAGTGACTGCAACTCCAGGGGAGGAGGGAGGGTCGTGAGGATTGATTCCTGCTGTCCCTGGAGAACACCTGTTACAGGTGAATAACTACGCTTTCTCCAGGAACAAGCAGGAAGTCAGTCCTCACATATGGGACTCCCTAGCTATAGGCTACCGAGAACCCATAGCTGAAAAATGGCTCCCTCTAGAAGAGCCGCAGCAGCTGTGAAAGGACTTTCTCCGAGAACGCAATCCCCATGGTAGCCTGACACCAAAGGGCCAGAGGGTAGGAGTTTCCTAAACCTCGAATAGGTTACGGAGTACCAACTGGCCAAAAACACTGTCCCGCCGGGACTCTCTCTCCAGGCAGTAATGGGCAGCAAAGGTCTGGCTTGAAGACCAAGTTGCGGCCTGGCAGATGTCTGCCAACAGTACAGAGCGGTGGTTAGCCACTGATGCGGCCTTAGCCCTGACATGGTGGACCGTGACTCAACCCTGCAGCTGGAGGTCAGCTGCCCTGTACGCCCAGGCAATACAGTCTGCCACCCAGGTGGATAACGTACGCTTGGTGACAGGTAGACCCAGCCTACTGGGGTCATAAAACAGGAAGAGCTGAGAAGCTCTCCGATGTCCCCGTGTATGTTCCAAGTAGAAAGCAAGTGCCCTCTTACAATCCAGGGTATGCAGGACCGCCTCTGCCCAGCTGGCATGCGGCCTGGGAAATAAAGTTGGAAGAATCACCTCTTGATTGAGGTGGAAAGAAGAGACCACTTTCGGAAGGAACTTGGGGTGAGTGCGAAGGACCACCCTATTTCTGTAAGACCGTGTATACGGTCTATCAGATACCAGAGCTTGCAGCTCACTCACACGTCTGGCAGATGTGAGTGCCACCAGGAAGAGGACCTTCCAGGAGAGGAAGCGCAGATGGCAAGTGGACATCGGCTCAAAAGGTGGGCGAGTAAGCTGCTGCAAGACCACATTCAAGTCTCACTCAGTTGCCGGAGGGCGAACAGGGGGCTTCAGTAGGAGTAGACCTCTAAGGAATCTGGACACCAAGGGGTGAGCAGAAAGAGGTTGACCTTCTACCTCAGAGTGGTTCACTGATAAAGCACTCAGGTGAACCCTGACAGAGTTAGACTTGAGGCCTAATTCGGAGAGGTGAAGCAAGTACTTCAACACCACTGGTACTAGGCAAGAGAAAGGATTTTCACTGCGCTGCTTACACCACACCTCAAACCTGCGCCACTTGAAGGACTTCCTAGTGGATTGCTTCCTGGAGGCCAGCAACACTTCTTCCACCTCCTTAGGTAGGAGTAGAGGAGCCAGCACTACCCTTTCAGCAGCCATGCCATCAGGTTGAGGGACCTGAGGTTGGGGTGTAAGATAGAGCCCTGCTCCTGGGACAGGAGGTTGGGCTGTGTCCCCAGAGGAAGTGGGGTTTCCACTGCCAGCTGGAGGAGAATCGGAAACCAAGGTTGTCGTGGCCATCCGGGGGCTATCAAGATGACTGCGGCCTTGTCTCGAAGGATTTTGAATGGAGTTCGAGCCACCAGAGGCGTGGGAGGAAACGCATACAGGAGGCCCACTGACCAGGAGATTAGAAAAGCATCTGCAGTCATCCTTTGGAGGTGTGGCTGTCTGGAGCAAATGTTGGTGGAGAATCAGTGATATTTATATATTTATATACATAAAAAACTTTTCCCACAGTAGTCATTGATGCTATCAAAGCGCCGTTTGTTTCCCACTAAGCTAGTGGTTTGAAGCGCTACTGAGGTCTGAGACTACAATTGGGATTAGAACTAATTTAAAAAGAATAAGAAAAAGTATACTCTTTAAGAAAGATAGGATATTGCTGGCCACCTTAGACATTGATGTATGTTTGTATGGAGTAATTCCTTAATTCATGTGATTTCACTGTACTCCAAGAAGACCAAGTTCGATTTCTTGGAGCAAAAGTTGGGCAACTGATGATTCTGCGGACTGGCAAAGAGATCTATGGTCGGATGCCCCCAGAAATGGAGGTTACTTCCTGATTCAGTTGGCACTTGTGAGGTTGGAGAATTCTGCTTAGCTTGTCTGCTAGACAGTTCTCCTGACCTGGCAGGTAAACTGCTTTGAGAGACATACCCAGTCGGATTGCAAAGGAACAGAGGTCCAGTGTTGCTTGGCACAGGATGCGGGACCCCGTCCCTCCCTGCTTGTTCACGTAGAACATAGCCACCTGGTTGTCTGTACTAAGACAGACTGGTGTGAGAGAACATGAGAGAAGGTTTGAAGAGCTAGGCGTATCACCCGGAGCTCTAAGAGTTTGATTTGCTGCGTCTTCTCTTGAGGAGACCACAACCCTTGAGTGCCTAAGTCCTGGCAATGGGCTCCCCAGCCCAGCAGAGATGCATCTGTCATCAGCACTCTTGTGTGCGAGAGAGGCTGGAAAGACACTCCTTCGAGCAGATTGGATGACTGAAGCCACCAGGTCAACGACCTCAGTAGTTGTTTGGACACCCTGATCCTGTCTCGGAGTCTTCCAGTGGCTTGTGTCCACTGATCTCTGAGGTACCACTGAGCTGTCCTCATGTGGAGACGTGCGTTTGGGGTCACATGAACCGTGGAGGCCATGTGTCCTAGGAGGCATAGAAAGTGCCTTGCTGATATTTGAGACTTGTGGCTAATTTGGTGTACTAACTCCAGAAGCCTCTGTGCTCTGCCCTCTGGCAGGTAAGCCTTCGCTTGAAGGGTGTCTAGCCTTGCCCCTATGAACTCTAAGTTTTGAGCGGGGAGCAAAGTGGACTTTGCTTGATTTATGACAAAGCCTAGCTGCTACAATATGTTGTCAGTGTGAGCTTCTTGAGGCATCTGGGCCCTGATGAGCTAGTTGTCCAGGTACGGAAAGACAAAAATCCCCTGGTTCCTGAGGAAGGCTGCCACTACTGCCAGACATTTGGCAAACACTCTGGGGGCAGAGGCTAGGCCGAATGGAAGTACTCTGTACTGAAAATTGTTTCCTCCCACTACAAATCTGAGATATTGTCTGTGGTCTGGATGTATGAGAATGTGCGTATAAGCATCCTTCAGATCTAAGGAGCATAGCCAGTCTCCCTGGTGGAGGTAAGGCAGCAGTATTCCAAGGGAAAGCATCTTGAATGTTTCCCTCACCAGGAACTTGTTCAGATTCCGCAAGTTGAGGATGAGCCAAAGGCCTCCAGTTCTCTTTGGTATGAGGAAATACCTGGAGTAGAAGCCTTGCCCTTGCAGGTGGTGGGGCACTGGTTCCACCGCCTGAACCTTTATAAGACCTGCCAACTCCTGCAAAAGGAGGTTCCTGTGCAGAGGGGGCCCGAGAGGCTCTCCTGGAAAGAAGGAGGGGGGTACCTGGCTGAAATGGAGCAAATAGCCTTTCTGAACTATTTGCAGGACCCAGGTATCCGTTGTGATGGCTGGCCATCTGTGGGCGTACAGGGTCACCCTTCCTCCTGTGCATGGCCAAACCAGTGGCGGGAGAGGAGCTATGCAGTGAGAGTCAAAAACCCCCTCCCGGCTGGGTAGGATCCAAAGCTGGAGGCTTGGGAGCCTTCTGCTTACGTGTGCCATGCCCCTGTCCCCTGGCCTGCTGCCCCTGCTGGGGAGCCGGGGTGGCCTGATAGGTGGGGTAGTTGCGGTAAGCAGTACCCTTCCTCGGGAAAAAGGCCTTTTTGCCCAAGCCCTTCTTCTTGTGAGAAGGGGCAGAGGTCTTCTTTTAGAGCCTTGTCCGGGTCAAGTACTCAGACTCGATCTCTGCAGCCTTTTCAGTCATGGGTTTGCCGAATAGGTTGTCACCTCGGCACGGGACATCGACCAACTTGTCCTGAACCCATGACTCCAGGTCCGATGACATTAGCCAGGCCTGACAGCGTGCACTGATGCCGGCCATGGCTACTCGGGCCGAAGCCTCGAAGCCGTCGTAGGCTGCTTGAGACATAAACTTCGAGCACTCCCAAATCCCTGTTGACAAGGCCTTGAAGCACTGCAAGGGTTCCTCAGAGAGGCCAGCTGAGAACCCAGCAATCTCCTTTGCCAGGTCTCGCAAGTACATGCCCATGTACAGTTGGTAGATTTGGACACGGCATGAGAGCATCAAGCCCTGGAAGCACTTTCTGCCGAGGGCGTCCAGGTTCCGGGCCTCCTGGCCGGGAGGCACCAAGGAGTGCGTTTTTTGGCTCTTGAGCCGTTGCATGGCCGATTCCACAACCATGGAGTTGTGTGGCAACTGCGCTTTCTGGAACCCAGGGCTCTTACGGACTCGATATATGGAATTGACCTGTTTGCTGAGAACTGGCATCAAGGTCGGGGACTCCCACATGCGGAGCATCAGCCTTTCCAACATCGGAGGAACCGGAACAATAAGGGCTTCCCTCGGGGGGAAATCATACTGGAAGGCCTCGAGCTCCTTGGCTCGAGGCTCCTTCTCGGAATCAGCTGGGAATGCCAAAGCCTTGGACATGTCCCTAACAAAGTCCGAGAACTTGGTATCCTCCGGAGGGGACCTTCTCCGAGGTTCAGAGCCCGGTGAGTTCAATGGGATGCACTGGGTTCAGTGGGTGTCTGGAGACTCTTCATCCTCTGTCTCCCATGATGAATCCTCCGAGGTGGAATCGAGTGGCTCCGGCCATAAAGGCTTCAGACCCGACCACCCCGACGCCGAGGGCACCGGTGTCGACGACCTCGGTCCCGAACGGGAGGTCGAGGGAGACCTTGGCCGAGGATCGACTCGAGGATCGGCTTGGCCTCCGGGGCTGACTTAGATGTCGAGGTCCCGGTGGTCGGGACGGATGGACTGGTGAGACCGGCTATCAGTGCCCGCTGCTGCTCCATGAAGACAGCCATGCTGCTCTCCAGGGCCGCCAACCTGAGACCAAGCTCAGAAGGCTCCGCAGCCTCCGGCTTGACGCCAGTTCTCCCAGAGGAGAGTCCACGAGGACAACAGACATTACCTTACTCGGCGTCTCCGGCTCCGTGCGAGGTAGCTTGACCGGCCTATCTGATTCCGAGGGCCCGGGGCGGTGGTCAGGGCTCCGCGATCTGGAACCTGAGGGCCCAGGCCAATCAGAGGTCTCCAATGATGCCGCCCTCACGAGCTTTTTCTTCCTCCGGTGTCCCGGGAGGGAGACCCCCGTTCAGAAGACCCACGATGATGCTCGGGGTCAGACTCCCGAGACATCGAGGCATCTGACGAGGTCCAGGCTCGGATGGATGCGGACTCCGACAACAGTCTTTCACGTTGGTGCTACTGACTCCCAAGTGCCTTGGAAGACATTTTGCCACATGGCCCCCAGACTACCGGGTCATGGTCGGGTCCGAGGCATCGGAGGCAGCAGTCGTGTGTGTCGGTGAGGGACATTAGTTTTTTACACCAATCACACTTTTTGAACCTGCTGGCAGCCATCGTGGGAAAAAGGGCCCCTGCAAGGTCAAACGACCGGGCTGCTAGTGAAAAATAAAAAGAGCGCGAACCCTAGTCTCAAAGGGCAAAACCCGAAAAACTTTAACCAGGCTCGATACCGGTGTACCAAGCCGAGGCGGGAAGGGGAACCGGCATCGAACTGGACCGAAACGAACAAAAACTTTGCAGTTTTGACGCACTTTTTCCGAGGAAAGCAGGACCATGTCCAAAGGGCTCCGTGGAAAAAGAGAGACTGAGCAAGATGGCACCCTTGGGCGGGAAGGGGACTGTGCATGCGCATGGCAATCCCAAAGGCTTTCTTTGAATGCTGGGGAATTGATCCGCACGAGGGCTCCGTCAGCGCTGACGTCACCCATATGCGAGGACTGACTTCCTACTTGTTCCTGGAGAATGCTGGTATTGTTGCCATTGTCACAGAAATGCAATCCTCATCCACTAACACTGTCCTATTCTTCTGCTGCCCAGATAGATGGTTTTCTTAGTCTGGCACCTCAGCTGAGACCTGTCCATCTTGGGAGAACCTACCAGTAGTTAAGCTACAGAAAGCATAGCTCTCAGCATCACTGATGCAGAGAAGTCCACAAAGCACAACAAGCTGCAATCCAAGTGAGGGGATTAGCAAATAGTGCATGTTTATAAGTCCATTGGAACACTGCATAAGGATAGCCCTTAGAAAAAAAAAATCTATTCTTCATTGACCTTGTTTGTACTGTAGCTTAACATTTTCAAGGGAGGAGCAGTCCCCAGGCACAAAACCTGATCCACTGATAAATTTTTGTAAAGAGAATGTGAATGAAACTTTAAAATGAAGTAAACTGTTCTGGTCAGTACCAAACCACCCTTTGTATATCATGTTTTCAGATAAGTTTCTCCTTTTTTTGGACATTGAAACTGTAAGGGGAAATCAGTTTCTTGTTATACAAAGGGACCATGAGGCCCATCTGTGAATACCTAGATAGAAAGGAATGTGTTGTGCTAAGACAAGATTCAGTGATCTTCACAGAGACAGGTACCAGTTTGTACGATTGCTAATTAGCAATATCAGGTGCAGGGCTATGCTGCTGGGATGGGTTTATGACGTATATATGTTTTTGCTACTGTATAAAAGTTAGACTGCACTTCTAACGTTGGAATAAACTTGCACACCTTTCCTTCTGTGTCGGTTGTGAGTTTTATTCCCCTGGATTCCAGCCAGCTGAAGCAGCACACCGCAGATGAGGGGTCGGGACTTCCCTGGCCTGGAGTGACCAACAAGGAGCAGACCCGTTACAGAAACTGAGTCACATTGCCCATGTTTATAGATTTTGTGTTTGGCGCTTAACACTTTATAGGAGATAAAGTGCATATGAAATATGATAAGCAAATTGATACTATGAATTAACAATTTTTGGTTTTATTTTTCATCGTGGTGACCATCGTTCATTTGAATGATATGATTTGTGCCATATGTGATAAATGAACTGTGATGTATTTACATGAATGAATTGCAAAAAGACTGGGTTGCAAAAAAAAATATTTTTTTTTATTTAGATTGCATGAATTGTATAATATCGAACTGGATGAAAATAGATATTTTGGGTCATTAGTGGATGGTGTTTGGGGTGGATGGTGTTTGGGTTGAGCAATGATGACAGGAGAAAAGAACTGTATACTTTAAAGCCATTAGGCTTGTTCCATTGCAAATTAAGTTACTCTTCTCCTCCACTCTGCCAAACGAGACTATTTTTCCAACCTTATCTCTTCTTCCGCTAATTCCTCCCGTCAACTCTACTCTGTCCTCCGTTCCCTTTCCGCCCCTCACTCTACTCCTTCTCCTTCTCCCCCCCTCCTCTACTTCCCCTGACTCTGCTTCCCTGGCTTCTCATTTTACCTCTAAGGTCCATTCTCTACGTCTTTCCTTTCCCTCCTGCCCTCCTCCCCTCTCCCCCCCTGCTTCATCCCCTCTTTCCAGGTCCCCCTCCCTCTCTCCTTTCCTCCCCTATCCCTCCGCTCTCGCATCTCTGGTCCACCTTCATGCCACTCTCTGCTTCTGTTCTATCAAATGCTTTCCCTTCTACTCAGAAAACCACTTGCCTTGCAGATCCCATTCCCTCCCATTGGCTCTTTGAACCTTCCCTCACTCTTTCCCCTCACATTCTCTCTCTTTTCAACTCAAGCTTATCTTCTGGCACCTTTCCTTCTCCCTGGAAGCATGCCACCGTCCGTCCCTTTCTGAAAAAAGATTCCCTCGACCCCTCTTCCTCTTCCAGTTGGCGCCCCATTTCCAATCTTCCATTTCTCTCGAAACTCCTAGAAAAGCTTGTTTTCTCTCAACTCTCCTCTCATCTTGAAGCCTCCCTTACCTTTCACTCACGACAATCTGGTTTCCGCCCCAGCCACAGCACAGAATCTGTCCTTCTTTCTCTCCTTAACAATCTGAATGCTGCTCACGATCACGGTCTTTTTTCCCTTGCTGTCTCTCTTGATCTATCTGCTGCTTTTGACCTGGTCGATCACTGCACTCTTCTGACACGTCTTCGGGAAGCTGGTCTCACTGGCATGGTTCTTCGTTGGTTTCATTCCTTTCTCTCCTGTCGGTCTTTCTCAGTTGTCTCCAGGTCCTCTTCTTCTCCCTCCACCCCCCTCCCCTGCGGTGTTCCCCAGGGTTCCGTTCTCACCCCCCTTCTGTTCAATGTTTTTCTTGCACCCCTTTGTCTCCTGATTCAACAACAAGGTGTTTCTGCTTACTACTACGCGAATGATATCTTTCTCTTGCACTACACAGATTCTTCCACTCCTGATATTTCAGTTCTCAACACCTGCCTTTCCGCAGTGGCTTCTTGGCTTTCTTCTAACTTTTTACACATTAATCTCTCTAAGACCTCTGCAATCTGGTTCACCTTTCGAAGCCCCCCCCTCTCTTGTTCCCTCATTTTCTTCCTCACCTATTCCTATCGTTTCCTCCCTTCGGTATCTGGGCGTCACACTTGACTCTTCTCTCTCTTTCAAAGATCATATCTCTTCTGTTGTACAGCGTTCCTTCTTCTCCCTGAAACAACTTTGTGCAGTCCGTCCTTTTCTTTCCCCCTCCGCTTTAACCACTCTGCTTCTTTCTCTTGTCGTTTCACGCCTCAACTATTGTAACATCTCCCTGGCCGGTCTCCCTCAGTCCCAGCTCACCCATCTCCAACGTATCCAAAATACTGCTGCTCATCTTCTCACTCACGCCTCTCGCTTTGACCATATAACTCCCCTTCTTCTCCGTCTGCATTGGCTCCCTATTTCCTTCCGGATCCAGTACAAGTTCCTCATATTTGTTCACAGGTCCATTCACACTGGCACCCCCCTTTACCTTGTCGATCAAGTTCACCTTCACACTGCTCACCGTTCCCTTCGGTCCATTTACACCAATCGCATGTCCCTTCCTTCCCCATCCCAAGCCCAACTGGAATCCACCCGCTCCTCCGCCTTCTATTTCCTCAGCCCACGTCTCTGGAACTCGCTTCCCTCCCCCTCCCTCCGTCTAGAATCCTCATTCAAAACCTTTAAGGTTAAACTAAAAACTCATCTAGTTTGCTCTGCCTTCAACCTCCCCCCTTCTGTTCCTTTCTCCCCCCCCCCCTCATTGATTTCCAACTTTTTACTTCTTTCTTGGTCTTATCTTGTCTGTCCTTTTGAAATTTTAATGGCGTTCCTTTTTTCATTGCAGCTGTAGCGGCAGAGCGCAAACAATCCAATAATACCAGGAGTCTGTTCAGAAGATCCAAATCATTTATTGTGCACAAGACTCAAGCAGAATCACATTCAAAATGGCTGAGCAAAGGTTTCTAGCGAAACAACAACTTTTATACCTTTCTTTTCCATTCTGTACATAGGCAAACTTTTCATTGGTCCCGGTACCCCTTCTTCCCCATCTATTGGTCCCGGTACCATTACGTAGCTATCCAATGAGGACCTTTGTCTGGGTTCAGCACCTGTTTTTCCCCCCCTTACAGTCCTCATTACAATGGTCAGTTCTTAGACTCTTGATACATTTCTCCTCCAAGGTCACTGGCTGACTAGAACATGTGGGAAAGCAGGGCACTGTAACCCTTCTCTCAGCAAAATTAATTAATTCACAGAAGCTTTCACACTCTTATCAGTACCAATTAAAATGTGTTTTTCTATCTTTTCTAAGTTTCAATTCTGCTTAGCTATGCTTGGTTATGCTTAGTTAAGTTTCGATTCATTGAAGGCAGCATTGGGGGGGGGGTTTCACTCCTCTGGGCCTAACCACAGGCTTCATTTACAGGTCAAGCTGCTTAGGCCTGCCTGCTTAGTTCACGCAGCGTGGATCATAGGCCTGCGCCTACCACATTCCCCCCTTTGATTAATCTCACCCTATTACTAATAAGGTGTGAGAGTTAAATCACTCAATTACACTGGGATCGGATTACGACCATACGTACCAGGATTAGGGTGCCATAAGGCCAAAATCTTAGTGGCGGTTTTCCGTTCTACTGTATTTTCAATAACACTGTTAATGGAGCGCATACAACATGGAATTATACATGGTAACAACAGAAACAAGGCTACAAACACTAATATGATCATAACAAAAGTAGTAAGTCCCCCCAAGCCAGAGAAGATAGATTCGAACCAATTAGGTATCTTAAGACCATGCCAGGTCTGTACTGGCACATAAGCTTGCTTTCGCATGTTCTCAGCAATCTCTTCAACTACTTGACCTTTGTCATCTATCTTCAAACAACAATTGGTTAAATTCAACTTACCGCATACTCCTCCTTCAGCTGCTAATAGGTAATCTAATGCCAAGCGATTCTGATATATTGCAGTACGCATTTGTGTGCTTTGTCTGGCTAGGAGTGTGAGGGCTTGGCTAGTCTCATTAGTTATTAGTTCAACAACAGCTTGCAAACGTATAATACGATTTATCATATACACAGGGGTCCCAAGTGGCAGGTCCATAATAGGCAATAATTCGCTCAGGTGGCCAATCTTCCCCATCCCATCTCTCCCATTTGCCTATCTTCAAAGCTGCTCTTTTCTGTCTCTTTGTATAAACTGGGTAACCTAATTGTTCTCCGTGGTCTGTGGGTAACAGAAAGAAAGAGGGTCGGATGGTTCCTGAGACACATGCCCCTCCCCAGTGGATAGGGAGTCGAGCATATGCTCGGGTTCGACAGATCCAATACAAGCCAGGTGGGGCTTGACAGGCATGGGGCTTGGCAAGGTCGGTCCATAAATCAGCAAGCTCGGGGAATTTTACTAATGGGTTGGTAGGTTCTGATTCATTAACTCCTGACCACCAGGACGTCTGTTTTGTGGTGTCATTATAAAACCTCTGACTAAGACAGACAAGTTGTCCCACTTTCAAATTGAACTGGGGTCCAGTCCGAGCATAACACAGACGTCCAACTATTGGGTGTGCTAATACCCATTCACTGGTGGTCTTATGCAACTCAGTATGATTATAAGCTACTGAGTAATTCAATTCTTGTGCCTCCCAGGGCCACTGATCACCCATTCTAGTTCCTCCGCAGAAGTAACAATCGGAGATGTGGAGACTAGATACTACTGCTCCAGCTAATTCCAAGAACAAATTTTGAGAAGGGTGAGGAATGTCAAACTTATTTACATGCATAGTTTCATAGAAAGTATTATGTATATGATACCGTGATGACCGATGGGCCTGGATGTTCAGTCTTATATATACAATGGTTCCGGGATCTGACCCAGAGCCCGCAATGCGTAGTCCAAATTTATACCCTTGTCTCCAGGCACTAGGATTTATTATATGTAACTCTAATGGATTGCAAGCACCCTTCTTACATTTTTCTGGATTCTTTACATAGGGCTTATGCAAGGCTGCCATTCGATTATCTCTGGTATTCTCTACCATACCAGTTTTTCATGTAGCATAGAACACACATTCCCACTTTGGGCAATAATAGTCTCCAACTGGTGCTGTGCTATATTCATTTGCTAAAACTCGCTTACCTGTACATGCCCCCCACCCGGGTGGTTCCTTCTGGACACATATACTTGTGATCATGATAATATGCTTTTTCCCAAGTGGCACAACTAGAACGACTATCTCTATTTATAGCATCACAAGCATCGAAGTACAAAACAGCACCTTTGGTAGGATCTGTGAGTGGGGGTGTGGCATTAAGCAAAGCTCCATCTGCATCATTCCATTGTATTTCTAAAGTATAATAGGATGGGTTCTGATGTGGGTTAAAACAAACTTTAGTATTACCCTTGGTGCAGACATTCAGTTCAGTGGTGTTATATATACACCGGCTTACCGTACCAGTACAGGTATAGTAAGAATGATATAGCAAAGTCTGAGTTACTTTCATTCCAGTCCAAGTGGAAGTAATGCAGGCGGTACATGGGGGTAAAGCAAAAGTGAGTTCAAATCTCCCCAGGCAGGCAACCAGAACAAAACAGAAGCAAAGATGCATGTTGATTGTAGTCCTTCTGAATCTCCGCTGAAAGATCTTGACCTCGACGTTCACTACTTCTTGACACAATGCTGACCCGTTTGCTAATGAAGCAATTCAACGGGTGTCAATGTTGACTGAAGATCCTCAAGGATCTGCTGTATGCCAACTTACCAACCGTAGTTGGCCTGAAGAAAGTCTGTGAGTGCAAAGTTATTCAATGAAGAAAACAAGTGTTTTTTGCTGTATTGGAAACAGCAATCCTCTTCGAAAGACTTGTCACAAATGTTCTTGCTGTATTGGAAACAGCAATCCTCTTCGAAAGACTTGTCTACTGTGACGTACCGTAGCTCTTGGGTGGCCCGAATAGGGTGCTAGGCCACCGGTTGCCGCCTCAGGGTGAGCCGCAAAGGAATATCAGGATGCTGCACTGCTGTCCACTGATCTGGGTCTGGAACTGCTGCTGGCTTGACTCTGCTATGATGGATCCAAGATTCGATTTCTGCGACCTTGACAGCTGTTGGTGTAGACAGGATAACGGTGTATGGTCCCTTCCAATGCGGTTCCAGCGGTGTCTTCTTCCAATCTTTGATCCACACCGAGGTACCAGGCTTGTAGGGATGCAAGGATTCCGTCAAGTTGATGGGTAACTGGTCCTGTACCCACGTATGAAGAGTCTGCAGAACAGAACTAAGAGCTAGGAGTTCTTGTCTGGTTTATTTATTTACTTATTTATTTATAGTCTCTTTTATACCGCGCTATTCAGCATCAGCGTGGTTTACAATAAACAATGAACACACACATTTCCAATAGTATTTTGTGTTTACATGTGAACAGGAAATTCAACTTGGCTAACAGGGGGAACTATATACAATAACAATATATGGTTATCTCTGAACCAATTTGTGTCAAACTCCCTTTGACCCCCTGCACTATTGGTGGGGGTCTACCATACATGACTTCAAAGGGAGAAAATCCTGATGATTTCACAGGAGCTGAGCGTATTCTAAGTAAAGCTATTGGGAGAACTTGGGGCCACTTCAGGTGAGTCTCCTGACATAGCTTAGACAACTGAGATTTTAGAGTGCGGTTCATTCGCTCAACCTTCCCTGAACTTTGGGGTCTGTATGCAGTGTGTAACTTCCATTGTATCTGTAGGGCACTTGCTAACTGTTGGGTAATCTGAGATACAAATGAGGGCCCATTGTCTGACCCTATTACTGCAGGGATTCCATATCGGGGGATGATTTCCCTCAGCAATACCTTGGTGACTTCCCTGGCTTTTTCAGTCCTGGTGGGGAAAGCTTCCACCCACCCAGAGAAAGTGCAAACTAAAACTAACAAGTAGCGATATCCACTGACTTCTGGCATTTCAGTAAAGTCTATCTGTAGGTTGTGCATAGGGGTTACACCACCTGACTGAGCTCGGGGTGGTGGTGTAGGACCCTGCTTAGCATTGTTCTTTGCACAGATTACGCACTGGCGAGCTACTGAGTATGACAAGGCTCCCAACACTGAAATGCAAAAATGGGGTCTGAGTGCTTTTTCCATTGCGTTTTTCCCATAATGTGTGGCTTGATGAAAGGCCTTTACAAAGGCCGGTCCCAATGATTCAGGGATCACTATTCGTCCTGGAGGTTGGCCGCCCTCTGCTGGTGGCAGCTCAATCCATCCATCTTTCAGTACCCCCTTTTCCTCAGTGCAATAATAGTCCAATTCCCTTGTGGTATATCGTGGCGTCCACAAGTTGAGGGGTACTGGAAACAATGCTGCTTGTACTGGTGTTGCTTGCGATAAAATTTGGCCTGTCATGGCTGCTTTACGTGCTGAGGCATCAGCAAATCTGTTTCCTTGGGCAACTTCTCCTTTTCCTGTTTGGTGTCCTCGGCAGTGCATAACAGCAACTTGTGCTGGGGCCCATACTGCATCTAGTAACATTAATATTTCTGGGCCGTACTTAATTGATTTGCCTCCAGAGGTGATAAGTCCTCGTTCTTTATACAGAGCTCCATGCGCATGTAAAGTGGTGAAAGCATATTTTGAGTCTGTATATACGTTCAACTGAAGTCCGGCACCTAATACTAGTGCCCTTGTTAACGCTATTAATTCCGCTTTCTGTGCTGATGTTCCTGAGGCAAGAGCTGATGATTCGATGACTTTCTCCCGGGTGACCACCGCATACCCAGCACAGCGTCGTCCATTGATGATGAGGCTGCTTCTGTCCACGAAGTAAGTCTGGTCAGGGTTTTCTATAGGTACATCAGTTAGATCAGGTCGACTTGAAAACACAGTGTCCATGACCTCCATACAGTCATGCTCTGGTGGATCTTTGCTAATTGGTATCAATGTGGCTGGGTTTAGAGCATGGCTCACTTCTAGTTGTATTCGAGGATTTTCACATAGCATGCTCTGATATTTTAACATTCGAGAATTAGTGAACCAATGATTTCCTTTCTGCTCCATAAGGGCAAGTACTGCGTGTGGTACTGTAACACGTAGGTTCTGTCCTAAGGTGAGTTTGTCTGCTTCACTCACTAACAATGCTGTGGCTGCGACAGCTCTCAAGCATGGTGGCCATCCTTTGGCTACTATATCCAGTTGTTTTGATAAGTATGCTACAGGTCGCTCCCAATGTCCCAATTTCTGAGTCAACATTCCTAGAGCATTCCCTTGTACTTCATGTACAAATAAATGGAAAGGCTTCTGGACATCTGGAAGTCCAAGTGCTGGCGATGATATTAATGCTTCCTTCAAGGTTTTGAAAGCTTCATCTTGATCGGGTCCCCACTCTAGTGGTGACTTCTCTTCTCCTTTGGTGGCATCGTATAGTGGTTTAGCGATCTGAGCAAAGTTGGGTATCCATATTCGGCAGTATCCTGCTGCTCCCAGGAAGGCTCTGACTTGCTTCCTGGTGGTTGGGGTTTGGATACTACACACGGCTTCTTTTCTCTCTGGTCCTAATTGTCGGCTTCCTTTGGTCAGCCGAAAACCCAAATACTTTACTTCTGTTTGGCATAGCTGCGCTTTGGCTCTGGAAACTTTATATCCAGCTTCATCTAGTAATTGTAAAAGGTCATTTGTGGCTTGTACACATTCACTCTCTGAGGTGGTAGCTATCAACAAGTCATCCACATATTGAAGAAGCACTCTTTTCCCAGGGGTTACAGGATAGCTTGAAAGGTCTTGGTTCAGTGCTGCACTGAAGATAGTGGGTGAGTTCTTGAATCCTTGAGGCAATCGTGTCCAGGTGAGTTGGCCCCGTCTTCCTGAGACAAGGTCCTGCCATTCAAAGGCAAACTATAGAAAAAGTCGTTCACTATCAACTCCAAAAATGCAGAGGAATAGTATTCATCAACTTGCCTTACATGCCAATCACTCAAGTGTAAAACAAGGTCTCAGATTTTACGAGTGCTACTTCCTGACAATCGTCATGGAAGAAAAAGCACATAAATACATCAACGACCTTGTATGGATTAACTTAGAGTGAACCAGTCCTATTAATCAAAACGTGTATTCAAACACTTTACTCAAACACTTCAAAGAACTGGGCTAGACTTTTAACTGTTCTACTAGTGTCTTTTTTTCATCGAGTGGGCCAGTCTTACTTTTCCATAAATTGAATGATTCAATAGTTCTATAAACTTTTCACTTGAAAAGGCTGGCTGAACTTATCATGACTCGGTAGCTATTTCTCCTGATCCCGACGCTTGCCTCAGGTACCATTCTAGCGTTTCTCTTCTAGGGTTCCTCAGGGGATCCTGTTATAAACTTTTATCGATGTTCTAATAAAACAGAAAATAGAAATATTAGCTAAAACCCCTCATACCACACCTCCACCAACATTAATCTTACACTAATAACAAACCACCATTAAAAATCCATTAAAAAGCCTTACCAATGATGCTGCCAACGTTACAATTTTAATCGAAACCCTTCTTACTCTAACTCCATTCTTTCTCTCGGGTCGAAAAAACGCCGCGCATACGGGGTAAAGCTCCCCCACCATATTTAAAACCCCACTAATTACCATAACCTCCTCCTACAAGACAGGCTTACTCGAATGTAACGAAATCACAGTCCTTCAAATGTAGTAAAAAAAGGAAGAAAAGAAGAAATACTCCTAACTACTTGTAAAAAACCACCAAAAATTGCAAAAAATACAAAAATTACAATAGTTCCAGACTACGTGTCAGTTCATGTGATCGAATCACAACATTTCCTCTCACCATAATAACAGAAAGTTATTGTACCAACAGTTGAAAATCTCAAAAAGCGAATTCTATCTAAATCCTTTATATTATTGACTGCACACCGACCAATCTAGTCAATAACATAAAGGATTTAGATAGAATTCGCTTTTTGAGATTTTCAACTGTTGGTACAATAACTTTCTGTTATTATGGTGAGAGGAAATGTTGTGATTCGATCACATGAACTGACACGTAGTCTGGAACTATTGTAATTTTTGTATTTTTTGCAATTTTTGGTGGTTTTTTACAAGTAGTTAGGAGTATTTCTTCTTTTCTTCCTTTTTTTACTACATTTGAAGGATTGTGGTTTCGTTACATTCGAGTAAGCCTGTCTTGTAGGAGGAGGTTATGGTAATTAGTGGGGTTTTAAATATGGTGGGGGAGCTTTACCCCGTATGCGCGGCGTTTTTTCGACCCGAGAGAAAGAATGGAGTTAGAGTAAGAAGGGTTTCGATTAAAATTGTAACGTTGGCAGCATCATTGGTAAGGCTTTTTAATGGATTTTTAATGGTGGTTTGTTATTAGTGTAAGATTAATGTTGGTGGAGGTGTGGTATGAGGGGTTTTAGCTAATATTTCTATTTTCTGTTTTATTAGAACATCGATAAAAGTTTATAACAGGATCCCCTGAGGAACCCTAGAAGAGAAACGCTAGATTGGTACCTGAGGCAAGCGTCGGGATCAGGAGAAATAACTACCGAGTCATGATAAGTTCAGCCAGCCTTTTCAAGTGAAAAGTTTATAGAACTATTGAATCATTCAATTTATGGAAAAGTAAGACTGGCCCACTCGATGAAAAAAAGACACTAGTAGAACAGTTAAAAGTCTAGCCCAGTTCTTTGAAGTGTTTGAGTAAAGTGTTTGAATACACGTTTTGATTAATAGGACTGGTTCACTCTAAGTTAATCCATACAAGGTCGTTGATGTATTTATGTGCTTTTTCTTCCATGACGATTGTCAGGAAGTAGCACTCGTAAAATCTGAGACCTTGTTTTACACTTGAGTGATTGGCATGTAAGGCAAGTTGATGAATACTATTCCTCTGCATTTTTGGAGTTGATAGTGAACGACTTTTTCTATAGGCTGTATCAAATCGTTCCTAAGAAGACCGTGATTTAGTGTAATTATTCAAAGGCAAACAGCAATTGGCTAACTGGGGCTAATCTTATGCAGAAAAATGCATCTTTCAAATCCAGAACAGTAAAGTGGGTAGCTTCAGCAGGTATCAGTCCCAAGAGTGTATAGGGATTTGGCACAACTGGATGTATGGTTTCAACTGCTTCATTCACTCTCCGTAGATCTTGCACTGGGCGGTAGTCACCTGTCCCAGGCTTCTTGACTGGCAGGAGAGGTGTATTCCAAGGTGATTGACATACTTTGAGAAGGCCATACTCCAGTAATCTTAACAGGTGGCGGTGAATGCCTTCAATTGCTGGTCTTGGGAGCGGGTATTGCTTGACATGTTCTGCTCCAGGCTTGAGGGTCACAATTACTGGGGCTATGTGTTTGGCTAGGCCTGGTGGATTACCCTCTGCCCATACTCTGGGAGGGGCTACAATGTTCTCTATCATACTAAAATTGGTGTCACAGGCTGGCTTAGCACTGTAATATCTCCACTCTTCTTCTCGGGGAACAGTGAGCACCATCAGTCCTGCAGGTTTTGAATTCACAGTCATTTGCATTTCTCCTTTCTCAGTAAAGGATATTTGGGCCTGCAGTTTGGCTAGCATATTGCGTCCCAGTAGTGGCACTGGGCACTCAGGCATATAAAAGAATTGGTGCGTTATTTGCTGTCCTCCTAGATTACATACACGGTTTTGCAGAAAAGACTTAGTGGCTCTAGCACCAGTTGCTCCCATGATAGTGACTGCTCTTGTGGACAAAGGAGCTATTTGTTTGTCTACTACTGAATGTTCTGCTCCAGTATCAACCATAAAGTCCATGAATTGGTCCCCTATCTTTAAACTGACCATAGGCTCCTGGGGACCTAGAGCAAATTCGGAGCCCGGTCTGTCCTAGTCTGCTTCATCTAGATCATAGGCCGTTGCGGTTGCAACTCCTTCTATGGCCTCCTCTCTTTCTCGTTGGAAATGTACTCGATTTGTTCCTCTGCGATTCTGGGATCGGCCTCTCTCTCTCTCCCTCCCTCAAAGGGGCGTTCTCTCCTTCATCATGAGGGGTGTCTTCGAGTTGCGGGCATGCATTCCTCCAATGTCCTTCTTCCTTGCAATAAGCGCATTGATTCACGCCTAATGTGCGCCGGCTATCTCCTCGGCCCCTCCCTCTACCTCTGCTCCTTCGACTAGGGATACCTCCCCTTTTTTGTTCAACTAACGCAGCAGCCAAAAAGTCGGCTTTCTTCTTCATTTTACGATCACTTTCTCTCTGCCTTTCATTATCACGATTCACAAACACTCTGTGGGCGACGTCCAGTAGCTGAGTTGCATTCATGCCCGCAAACCCTTCTAATTTCTGTAATTTACGTCTAATGTCTGGTTGGGACTGACTGACAAAAGCGGCATTCACCATGCATAGACTTCCTGGTGCAGCTGGGTCATAGGGAGTGTACATTCTGTATGCTTCAGATAATCTCTCATAGAATACTGCTGGGCTTTCATCTACGCCCTGGATAACTTCGGCTGTTTTTGTGAGGTTCATGGCTTTCTGACCCCCCTTTCGCAGACCTTGTAAAAGGCCTTGGCGAAATCGCGCTAGGGCTCTGGATCCTATATCGGTATTTGGATCCCACCGAGGATCTTCATTAGGGAATTCTCTCTTCGCTGCTTCACGATTATCTATTCCTCCTTGCCCTTCTGCCAGAGGATTATCTGCTAGCCAATTGACAGCTGCTCGCATAATTCTCGTCCGCTCCTCAGTAGTGAATAAAGTAGACAGGAGTTGACGGCAATCAGACCACGTGGGTTGATGGGTCTGCATAATTGTATTCATTAATTCTGTTAACTCTTGGGGCTTGTCAGTGTAGGAGGCATAATGCAATTTCCAATTCAACAAATCAGTAGTGGAGAAAGGCATATAAACTAAACTTGTGGGTCCCGCTACTATCTGGTCCTCCTCGTTTCTCACGGGCATTCCCGGGACTTGTCGTAGTGGCATTAATTTCGTAGTAGGGGCTTTCTGCGTCTTAGTAAGGGCTTTCTTCCTCAAGATACGCTTAGTCTGGGAAGCTTCGCTCGTAACAGATGAGCTTGCACTGACAACTGACTACACTTTCAGTCTCGCCCTGAGAAGACGTCCCCTCTTCTTCTAGCTCCGACTCAAGATTTCCCTCAGTCTCAGGCTGATCGGCCTCCTCTTCAAGGGGCGGATCATCTAACTGAGCTTCTGGCAGGTCAGGAGGTGGATCTTGCCGGTCCCGGGGCGCTGCCGCGGGACGCGGTGGGACTCTCACTGGGTGCTGAGCGTGGGGCTGTCTAATTACAACTTCTGGGGACTCAGGATCAACATAGACAGGCTTCTTTTCTCTCCCTGTCTTCTGTGCCTGTTCTGTCAGCGCTACCATTATTCTGCACTGTTCCTCATAACAGCGCCGTGCCCAAGGGGGCGGGCTTTCACAAATACTTAACCAGGAATCTATATAGGGATACTGGTCAGGGTGCGCTGCTCGCACCTTCTGATGAACTGACTGAATAATTCCTATGGTAAAGGTTCCCTCTCGGGGCCACATAGGGTCCAAGGCAGGCCACTCCCTTGTACACAAAACTTGTAATCGTGTTGCAGTCATTTTTACCCCATAATCTCCTGAATATCCTTTATTAAAATACTTGATCATACATTCTAATGGAGTGTGCCTAGTAGACCCCGCCCCTCCCATACCGATGTGTGCGCGCAACAACAGACAAAAGGGAAAAAGGAGAACGGACCGTGGGTGAGGGGTCCTCAAGGCCCTAGAAACATTCAAGGGAAACAAAAAACAAGACAAGACGACGGTCGCTTCCTCCTTTTTACGACCTGGACGCGGTCGCCCGGCCAGGAAATGCGTTACTCAGGAGTCCGCCTTCGCTTGGTCTGTGTTACCAGACCTCTCAATCACACCTCATTCACACAATCATGCTAGCAACGTATCCCAAGAAAGCCCAATCCTGTCTCTTCTGACTAGGCTATACCAAATTCTATTTCAAGAAGACGGTGGTTTCGCCCCGCGAATACACTATGCAAGGTTAATCGGACCGTCTTGAGAGGCTCTCTTACCAAGTTCCAAATTCCAAGTTCCAAGTTACAAACTGCAGTTCTGACTCATCTGTCTAGACATACCAAAAACTATACTCACCGGATCCGGTCCCCGTTCCCGAGCAAGCGCATGAGTTGGACCTCGGACTCCCCTCACGGGTTCGAGGTGTTGGCTCCGTCCGGGTCCGGCACCCGCCGAGGCCTGGCCCAACCCCCTCCGATGCAACGGGACCGGTGGCGCCTGGGAGCCGAGCCCACGTCAGAAGGGCACGAGCCCGGCAGGACCAAACCTGTAGAGGCGGAAAGTCGTGGTATATCAGCTCGTATACCCTCTACTCACCACACGTTCCCGGCCAACGCACCAAGAATATGTAGCGGCAGAGCGCAAACAATCCAATAATACCAGGAGTCTGTTCAGAAGGTCCAAATCATTTATTGTGCACAAGACTCAAGCAGAATCACATTCAAAATGGCTGAGCAAAAGTTTCTAGCGAAACAACAACTTTTATACCTTTCTTTTCCATTCTGTACATAGGCAAACTTTTCATTGGTCCCGGTACCCCTTCTACCCCATCTATTGGTCCCGGTACCATTACGTAGCTATCCAATGAGGACCTTTGTCTGGGTTCAGCACCTGTTTTTCCCCCCCTTACAGTCCTCATTACAATGGTCAGTTCTTAGACTCTTGATACATTTCTCCTCCAAGGTCACTGGCTGACTAGAACATGTGGGAAAGCAGGGCACTGTAACCCTTCTCTCAGCAAAATTAATTAATTCACAGAAGCTTTCACACTCTTATCAGTACCAATTAAAATTTGTTTTTCTATCTTTTCTAAGTTTCAATTCTGCTTAGCTATGCTTGGTTATGCTTAGTTAAGTTTCGATTCATTGAAGGCAGCATTGGGGGGGGTTTCACTCCTCTGGGCCTAACCACAGGCTTCATTTACAGGTCAAGCTGCTTAGGCCTGCCTGCTTAGTTCACGCAGCGTGGATCATAGGCCTGCGCCTACCACACAGCCTTTTTAAAATTTTGTTGTAAACCGCCCAGATGCCCTGGTTATGGGTGGTATAGCAAGTTTTTAATAAACATAAACATCCTATTTTAAATTTACATATTGACTGAATGTAAAGATATTTTGAGGAGAAAATATAAAGCTAACCTTTTTCCTATAAATTTTTGTTGATATTGTATGCTATAGTGTAAATAGTAAAGAAAAAAAGTTTCAAATTACTTCTAAGGGGCAGAGGTTGGGCTCCAGGACTATAGACAGTCAAGCAGGAAAGCACAGTTACTTACCTGTAACAGGTGATCTCTGGGAACAGCAGGAATTAGTCATCACATATGGGTACGTCGGTACCGACGGAGCCCGCGCGGGAAAGCTCCCCAGCTTTTCAGATTAAAAGCTTTTGGGGCCTCCCACTGCACATGCGCGCTGCCTTCCCGCCTTCCTGACCAGCTCTCGTCAGTTCGAGTTTAAAGCTGAGACAATAGAGAGAGAGGACAGGAAGATAGATAGAGATACAACTCCTAGGGGAGGTGGGTGGGTTGTGATGACTAATTTCTGCTGTTCCCAGAGATCACCTGTTACAGGTAAGTAACTGTGCTATCTCCAGGAACAAGCAGGAATACGTCATCACATATGGGGACTCCCTAGCTAAGATGCCTGGGAGATCCCCCTCCAAGGGTAAACCATCTTCGCATGGATCTCAGGCATCCATCCAGGGAAGGTGGGCAGGAGTTGTTTAAGTATGGAACAGGTGTTTGAGGACAGCCTGACCAAACAAGGCATCCCGGCGGGAGTCCTTGTCCAAGCAGTAATGGGCTGTGAAGGTATGAACCGAGGCCCAAGTGGCTGCTCGACAGATCTGATCTATGGACACAGAGTGAAGATGAGCCATAGAAGTGGCCATGGCCCTCACATTGTGAGCTGTGACATGGCCCTCCATAGAAATGTTCTTACTCTGGTAAGCAAAAGAAATACACTGAGCGATCCAATTGGAAAGTGTACGCTTGGTGACTGGAAGTCCCAAATGAGAAGGATCAAAAGCCACGAAAAGTTGGGAAGACTTTCGATGTGGTTGAGTCCTGTTGAGGTAAAAGGCAAGAGCTCTTTTACAATCCAGAGTATGAAGGTTCCTCTCTGCACTGGATGCATGAGGAGCCGGGAAAAAGACAGGTAGATATACCTCTTGATTAAGATGAAAAGGCGAGACCACTTTGGGCATAAAGTGGGGATTCGTCCTAAGGACCACCTTATCATGATGAAACCTAGTATAAGGTGGATGAGCCACTAAAGCCTGCAGTTCACTGATGCGGCGAGCCGAAGTGACTGCAATAAGGAAAACAACCTTCCAGGAAAGAAATTTGAAGGAGGTAGAGTCCAAAGGCTCAAAAGGTGGCTTCATAAGCTGACCTAGAACTAGGTTCAAATCCCATGCTACCGGAGGAGGTCGGATGGGAGGTTTAGTTAGAGTCAGGCCTCTCATGAAACGTGAAACAAGAGGATGAGAGGAGACAGGTTGTCCATTTATAGGTTTTAAGGATGCTGCAATAGCACTCAAATGGACCCTTACTGAATTCGTCTTAAGGCCTGCATTTGAAAGATGCAGGAGATAGTCCAAGAGGGAATTCAAAGGAAGTGCTAGAGGGTCAAGACCCTGCTGAGCACACCAAATGGAAAAACGTTTCCATTTGAAAGCATAAGAACGCCTCGTGGAAGGTTTCCTAGAGGCATGAAGGATATCTGTCACAGGTTGAGAAAGATTAAAGTCTTGAAGACTTAGGCCTTCAGTAACCAAGCTCTGAGATGTAGGGATTTGGGGTTTGGGTGCCACAAAGTCCCCTCCTCCTGAGACAGAAGGTCTGGCGCAGCTCCCAGGTCCAGGGAGGATCCCTGGGAGAGATGCAGAAGTAGAGGGAACCACACCTGGCGTGGCCAGCGGGGAGCTATGAGGATCATAGTCCCGTGATCCCTCTGGAGCTTGAACAGAGTCTTGGATATTAGAGGAATGGGTGGAAAGGCATAGAGGAATTCCTGACCCCAATGCAGGAGGAAGGCATCATGGGCCTGAGCTCCCTGACACTGAGTTCTGGAACAGAACCGGGGAAGTTTGGCATTCCACGGACTTGCAAAGAGGTCTATGTCCGGGGTCCCCCATTCCTGAAAGATTCTGCGTATCTGGTCCATATGTAGGGACCATTCGTGTGGAAGCAGAACTCGACTGAGTCTGTCTGCACGAGAGTTTTGAACTCCTGGAAGATACACTGCAAGAAGGTGAATTTGATGCTCTCTGGCGAAGGCCCATATTCTGAGAGCTTCGTTGCAAAGCGACAGAGAGCCTGTCCCTCCTTGTTTGTTTATATAGAACATGGCTACCTGATTGTCTGTCTGAACTAGGACAGTCAGGTTGACAAGGAGGGTATAGAAGACCTTGAGGGCAAGGTAAATTGCTCGCAGTTCCAGGAGGTTGATATGAAGGGTGGCCTCCTGTGGAGACCAAGTGCCCTGAGTGGAGAGGTTCTGAAGATGAGCTCCCCACCCTGTCTGGGAGGCATCTGTTGTGAGGGTTGCTTGGGACAACAAAGGTTGGAAGGGGGCCCCCAACAACAGATTCTTGGTGGATGTCCACCATTGGAGGGACCAAAATAGACGGCTTGAGGTGAGTATTTGGTCGGAGAGCGCTCCAGATGCTTGAGTCCACTGGGTGGCCAAGGTCCATTGAGCTGCTCTCATATGCAGACGAGCGTAGGGCACCACATGTACCGTGGAGGCCATGTGGCCCAGAAGTCGCAGCATTTCCCGGGCTGTCAAATGACTGCTGGACTGAGCTTGGAAGGCCAAACTCAGCAGGCGTTGGGCCCTGACCTGAGGCAGGTAGGCCCTTGCAGTGATGGTGTCTAACTGGGCCCCTATGAACTCGAGAGACTGAGTAGGGATTAGTTGAGACTTGGGAAGGTTTACTACCAGTCCTAGATACTGCAGAAGACGCCTTGTGCGGTCCAGGGAAATTTGGGCCTGGGACTGAGAGGGAGCTCGGATGAGCCAGTCGTCCAGGTATGGGAATATGAAAATTCCCAGGCCTCTTAGAAAGGCAGCTACGACTGCCATGCATTTGGTGAACACTCTTGGAGCAGAGGCTAGACCGAAGGGGAGTACTCTGTACTGGAAATGTTTTCCCTGAAACAGAAATCAAAGGTATTTTCTGTGGGATGGGTGGATGAGTATGTGTGTATACACATCCTTTAGATCTAGAGAACAAAGCCAATCCTGACTCTGAAGGTATGGAAGGAGAATGCCCAGAGAAAGCATTTTGAATTTCTCCTTGAAAAGAAATTTGTTCAATTCTCTCAGATCCAGAATTGGTCTGAAGCCCTCTGTCTTCTTTGGTATTAGAAAATAAGGGGAGTAGAATCCCGTCCCCTGTTGAAGAAGAGGGACCTCCTCTATTGCCCCCTGGGCAAGGAGGGAGGAGACTTCCTGACCCAAGAGGGCCAGGAGAGATGGGGGAGAATTGAACTGCCTCACCATAGTATAAGGAGGAAGGTCGGAAAAATGGAGTTTGTAACCCTCTCTGATGATAGAGAGGGTCCATTGCTCTGATGTAATTTGCTCCCATCTGGGAGCAAAGTGAGCTAACCTTCCGGGTATGGTGAGGGGCTCTGGTTGTTCTAGAGCCAGAAAAGTTAAGTTCTCTAGGGGCAAGTCAAAACCCCTGAGGGGGTGGAGCCTGCTGAGGCGTAGCAGACGCCGCAGGCTTTGACCTTGCCTGTTTAGGTTGCTGACGTTTAGCAGCAAAACGAGGCTGAGAGGATTGTTGGCCAGTATTTGTAGAAAATCTGGACTTCTTGTAATAAGGCCTCTTAAAAGACTTCTTCTTGGCAGGAGTGGAGGTAGACTTAGAAAGTCTATCTAAGGTGGCATTTTCTGCATCCATTTGAGTGGCCTTAATTTGCCACTCCTCACCAAATAAGTTCTCACCTGTACAGGGCAGATTTCGTAAGCCATCTAGGACCCAAGGTTCTAGATCAGAAGCCTGGAGCCAAGCAAGACGTCGGGCTGCTATAGCAATGCCCGAAGCCCTACCAGCACCCTCAAAGGAATCAAAAGCTGCCCTGTTGGAGAACTTTGAAATATCCAAAAGGTGTTTCACCAAGGAAATGAACTGCTCCCTCTTATCCTCAGGGAGAAAGGGGGCAAAATGCCGAACTTTTAGAGCGATTTCACTGAGAAACATGCCCATGTAAAGACTATAGGAATTAATCCTGGCTATAAGCATAGTAGCCTGGAAAATTTTCCTGCCAAAAGAGTCTAGAGTCTTACATTCTCGCCCTGGAGGAGTAGAAGAGTGCCTTTTGGTACTCTTTATCTTCTTCATTGCAGACTTCACCACAATAGAATGGTGAGGCAACTGGGTTTTTTGGAAACCAGGAGAAGGGGGGACACGGTACATGGTGTCCAACCTGCGAGAAGAAGGAGACAATGTTAGAGGAGCCTCCCATAAGTCCATCAAATGTTCTTGAAGGATTTCATGGATAGGCAGGGTGACTGCCTCTTTAGGAGACTTAGAGTATCCTAAAATATCCAGTTTCTTTGATCTGGGTTCCTTTTCAGAGGATGAAGCAATAGAAAGACCTTTAGCCATTTCTATGATGAAGTCCTGAAAGGACAAATCCTCTGGTGGAGACATTCTCCTGTTAGGAGAAGAAGGCTCCTCAGGAAGATCAAGGGAGAACTCATCAGAATCATCAGAGGAGTTAAAATCCTCTGAAGAAGCAGAGTATCCTCTATGTGCTTCCAACGCACGATACGCATACCGTTCGGTATCGACATCGGGCGTACCGGGTATGGGATCGGTACCGGGCAAAAGCCCGGATCCGGCATGCGGAACCGATCTGCGTTTGGAAGACGATGGCCTCGGTTCCGGTATGGAAGCCATTACCGGAACCGGACCCGGTACCGCTGGCTGCGGTACCGAGGGCGTAGCAGCATTAATAAAAGCCAGAATGGCCTGCTGCATGACTTGGACAGTATTGCCCATAGACGCCACTGCTGCCTGGATGTCGGTACCGGTATGGGCCGGTACCCCAGAGCAGTACAACAGGTGATCTGTCGAGGCCGCGCCATCGATGTCAACCTGTGACCCCATGATTGCTTTGGAGGCCGGAGCCTCCCGCCGGGGTTTTTTGGCCTGGGCAGAATCCTCGAACTCAGAATTGAGAGCCTCTCGATCTTTAGAAAGAGATTTGCTTTTAGAGGATTTGCCCACTGGAGTTTTGGTTACCTGAGATCCATCCGGAGAGGAAGACCTGGATGACTGTGATGCTTCTGAAGGAAACAGCACATGGAACTTGTTGGCCCGGTTCTGCAATCCACGTTTCGACATCTGGGAGCAGGATGGGCAGTCCGGTATGGAATGGTCAGGTCCTAAACATTTAAGACACCATTCATGGGTGTCTGTAAGAGGAATGACAGCACTGCACTTGGTACACTTTTTAAAACCAGGAACTGGCTTCTCCATGAGGAGAAATTGTGTAGGCCTGAAGGCCTAACAAAGTACCAAGCTGTGCTGAAGAAAATAAAAATATATATTTTTTTTTTAAAAGAAAGAAAGAGAGACCGGCAGTACCGGTTTCAGAATGGGGAAGGCAGGTACGCGGTCTAAAGAAAACAATAAAATTAACAATTTCTTCAGCGGTGACAGGAACACGACCTGCTGGCTCCGCGGAAAAAAAGAAACTGACGAGAGCTGGTCAGGAAGGCGGGAAGGCAGCGCGCATGTGCAGTGGGAGGCCCCAAAAGCTTTTAATCTGAAAAGCTGGGGAGCTTTCCCGCGCGGGCTCCGTCGGTACCGACGTACCCATATGTGATGACGTATTCCTGCTTGTTCCTGGAGATCAACCTTGTGCTCCATAGACTCCAGGAAATGACATCAGAGCAGAACAGGAACCAGGAAGAGGAATAAAGATTCCCATAAACCCCAGCCACCCACATCATAGGAGGTGACATCTGGAGAAAGAAGAAGCTCCTCTCTCAGAGAAGGGGAAGCACTGCCCATATAAGGAAAAGGCATGTGCTGCAGGCACAACTCTTGCCTGGAAAGATCAAAGCAGCTTCACATGAAAAGAAGAAAGCACAACAAGAGGGTAGTGCAGACTGACTTAAAAGGCTCCTTACCTCTTCCTCCTCAAAAGAAAAAAACCCTGACGATCAGTGTGTACTGCCTAGGACACAAGAAAAACAGTGCTGCACAGCCTAGGAAAAAGTCAGTTGAGTGAAGCACATATTCTGGGCCCTGCAGACTGTCTCTAGCTCTGCTCTAGCTAAGAGCTGTGAATGCCAGGGGAGTGCTCAGAGCTGCAAAGATAAAAGGGAATGAGAATAGCTGAAGGTAATTTGCTGTGAGAGAGTGACAGCGACAGCACAAGTGAAGAACAGTATTGCAAGGACACTACCAAGAGAAACTGCCTGTCAGTTTCAGAGAAAGAGAGCGAGCCACTGTGTATGGCAGAAGGAAAGCTGCTGATTCCAAGAAGAGAAATCCTGTTCCTGAGGGACTGTGGAACCTGAAGAGACTGGCTAGGGAAGTAAGTGTAATATTTGCTAGAGAGTTAGCTGAGTTTTATTTTTATCTCTAGTCTAGTCCCAATGTCAGAGCAGGCATGCTTGGGCAAAGCCTGTACTCAGATGGTCTGTCTGCTTCAATAGAGAGGTTTTAGTTTACCTTTTGATAGACAGATAGTGTCTCAGTGGCCTACATCATGGAATCACAGCACCAGGAGACCTTGCAGGAACCAGCAGACCACAGCGCCCTCAGGACATAAGACCTTAGATCACCACACATTGGAAGTGGTTAGGGTATTGATCTCAATTATCTCTCTGATCACTCTTGCAGTGTATGTTCTGGTGGTTCCTCCTCTACTGCCATCCCTCTTTTAGTTGGTATACCGCAAGGGTCTGTTCTAGGCCCTCTCCTTTTCTCTCTCTACACCCAATCCCTTGGTGCCCTCATCTCTTCCCATGGCTTTAAGTTTAATTTTTTTTTTGCTGATGACTATCAAATCTATCTTCACCTGACATTTCTCTTACACTCCAAGCTCTTATCTCTGCCTGCTTATCCGACATCGCTGCCTGGATGTCTCACTGCCATCTGAAATTGAACATGGCTAAAACCGAACTTCTTATCTTTCCCTCTAAACCCTTCTCCCTCCTTCACTGTTGACAATACTCCCTGTTTCCTCAGCCCGCAACCTTGGGGGTCGTCTTTGACTCCTCCCTTTCCTTCTCCACACATATTCAACAGATTTCTAAAACCTGTTGTTTATTTCTCTATAACATTAACAAAATTTTCCCCTTCCTCTCTGAACACACTACTAAATCTCTTGTCCATTCTTTAGTAACCTCCTGTCTTGACTATTGCAACCTCCTCCTTGCTGGTCTCCCTCAGAGTCATCTCTCTCCTCTTCAATCTATTCAGAACTCAGATGCACAGCTAATCTTCCACCAGCTCAGATACACTCATATAATCCCTCTTCTGAAATCACTTCACTGGCTCCCCTTCTGTTTCCATATCCATTTCAAACCTCTCCTTCTAACCTATAAATGCATTCATTCTACTTACCCTCATTACCTTTTCTGTCTCCTCTCTCCCTACACCCCTCCTTGTAAACTCTGCTCCTCCTCTGGCTTTCTTCTCTCTATGCCTTTTTCTTCCACAGCTAACTCCAGGCTTTGATCTTTTCAGCTTGCTGTTCCTTATGCCTGGAACAAATTTCCTGTATTTTTATGTCAAGTCTCATCTCTCTCCATCTTCAAATCCATGCTAAAGGCTTACCTCTTTGAGGCCGCTTTTGGATTCTAATCTCTTGCTCCCCTTGTGTCTCCTCTCCCTATTGAAGCCTGTATTTCTCTCATATTGTGCTGTCTTAACTAGATTGTAAGCTCTACGAGCAGGGACTGTCTTCTATGTGTGTTTGTACAGTGATGCGTATGCCTTGTAGCGCTATATAAATGATTAATAGTAGTGGTTTTGGGTGGGGCAACCCTGTACTAAAAAATTCCTGATACTAGTGAAATACACATCAAGGAACGGGGACCCACCTACCTGGGTTCTGGGTGGAACTGACTTGTCATAGCTCAAAGACGGCTCAGGACAGAAATCCAGGATTGTAAATTATTGCTGTGATTAAAAGTAAGAGTTGTATTAGCAAAGAGTGGTCCTCTGGGGATTGGCAGAAGGAGAACTTTAAGAGAATTACTTAATAAGAAGTGTATTCTTGCAAAGTGTGTTCTGGCAGAGTCTGCGTCTGTTGTTCATATTGCTAACCTTTAAGTACTAGAAGGGGTTGCATTATTTAAAGTTGATTTCTATTTTTTGTATTCTGTCTGCGTATTTATGTTGTCTTATCCTACCACCCCTTAATAACATTTATTCAAAATTTTAAGATTTTCAGGGTTAGTGCCTATCTCTCCCCTTCTCCAAAGAAATTGTTTAATTTGCTAACATTTTTTATTTTACAGTGCCAACCCCTCACCCCTACCTCCAGGGTACCCATTTATGGTCATGCCTAACTCTGCTGCGAAGAGGTGGTGTCTTTTTGTGGCCTACCCTGTGGGAGTGTTGGTGCCCAGTAGTCCTGGCATGGCCCAGGTAACGCAAGGGGGGCCTGGGCTACCCACCTTGCCCACACAGGTGTGCGGGTTACAATAAGATTTATAGGTATAACTATTATACTGCAATATTTTTTCTACATTTTGTAACTAAACCTGAACATCAGTGCTTGCCTTGTATGCTGTAGTCATCTCACATTTCCTCAGTAAAGTGTTATTGGTGTAGAAATGTAACATAACAAAAAATACTGGAATACCACTTTGGCCTTCCACTGCAATTTAGTGCTTTTACCTTAAAGCACCTAATTCTATACCTGTGACCTAGATAGGGGAATAATTATATTGGAAGACTCATACATGAGGATTGTGTGTTTTTGTGGAGACAGAGGAAAGACAAGCCTAATCTTTGAGTTGCCCCCTGTCCCAGACAGCTTAGTGGAGTCCAGAGCTTGGTCATGTAAGCCTACATTGGAGACTCAAAAATGCAAATATAAACTATGCATATTCATTAAGGATAGTCTGAAAACCAAATTGGTTAAGTTGGTCCCAAGGAATGAGAGGAAAACCACTGCCCTTGAGCACCCTTATGGTCTTGAGAGAGAAAACACTCTCGTTTGGACAACTTGTTTGCTCTCTCAATTGCCCAGGATTGTACTTTTTACTGTAGTGGCTTCATAAGAAGGAACAAAATGGAGAAAATTAGGCTCAACAACAATACTGGCATACTTTCCAACCATACTTATTTTCATGGTAATGTTCTAATTTCTAACCCCACAGCTCACTGTATCTACTTGTGATGCTTTGAGAATGATCACTAACAAAGATGAACAAGCTCTGGAAGGCATATATCAAAGTAAACAGTCTTCCCCGGGACTGTGTATATTCTCATCCTTTCATTCTGCTGCCCCCTGTTACTATCCTAGCTAGTTTCCTTGTCACTCTAGTTAAAAATCTGTTTGTACAGTACAGTAATCTTATGTGAAGCCCCTGTTTACATGATTATTGGGATTACTGTGCTCCTTTTTCCAGGTCTTACCTTCTCCATCAACCATGACACTCACTTCATTTGTTTCCTTGGCCTATTAAACTATACTTATTTTAGTTCAAGGATATATAGTAGATGTTGATCCCCACAAGATTATATCACTTCCTCATAAGTGGGCAGTACTTCACTCAGGCAGGGCACTTTACAAGGATAATGTTCACAGAAAAGGCAGTGTAACTAGTAAATGGGTGGGGGGGGGGGGGAATTATAATGCAATAGCTCTGTGTCTCCAGTCACACACAAATTAAAAGACAAAAATGCAACAAGTTTATAAGTGCATACCTTAAGGTCTCAAGGAAACAAACATCTCCTTGGCAGTGAACAAATGACACTGAATCCTTTGTGGAATGTCTAACATGTTTACATTTGGGAGATGCCTGTGCTGATTATTCCAATGAACTAGAATCTGTTTTCAGCAAAAGGGACTGATGCTTTAATAGCGTAAAAAAAAGGCAATCAAAATGATAAGTTCTGGAAATTCCTAACTAGACAGGACCCCTCCTGCTACTAAAGACTTCAAGGACATTTGATTCCAATGCAAGGAATTTTAGAGGGATTGCGGAACACAGAAGCCTCTGGTGGGAGGTGGGGGTAAGAAGCAGGGCCATACCAAGGACTTTGTGAGTGGTGTAGCCACAAGCAACAGAAGGGGACGCTGATATCATCACTTGGCTTCCAGGAAGCTCAAAAAGAGCGAGTTAATGAATGTGCTGGGTGAAGGGGGGGCACCAGATTTGTTAGTCATACAGTACGGTCCTGGTAAGCAGGTTCTTTTATCATGTGTTTAGAGGGTATTGGTTGTCTGCTGGTCAATTATTATTCATACAAAGAGAGAAGGAGAGTTATTTATTTATTATTTATTTATTTATTACAGGCTCTTATATACCGCTCTATTCAGCATCAGCAGTTATCGTATTATCAAGAGAAGTTTACTCTGCCTGTTAGCTTTTTTGCTTTGCTAGATGTGGGATCTTCCAGATTGGGTGTCTTCTGCCAGGAAGAGGGTTGGATGCCACAGGGAAGGACTTAGATGCCTGGGGATGCCTGACATTTGGTGGAGTGGACTTACGGGGGCCACTTACAGCTAGACTATTAACTAAATCTGGCATTTAATTGACTTTTTAAATTTGCATGGCATGCGTTAGGCTATAGGTATTAACACGGGATAATAAATCCAGCATTAATAAGAGAGGCTAAGAAAGCTCTTTGCAAAATTGAAAGGACCTGGAGAAGCAGCAAGTCCCCAACCATTCAGCAACTATACCTAACAAAACAGCAAGCAAGACTACAACAGACTCATCAATAAACACAAATGTGAATACCACACAAACCTTATATTAAATTCCACCAATAAGCCAAGAGAGCTCTTTGAAATAGTTCGCACCCTCACCAAGGAACCTACCCCCGCAGGAATGGAGATGGTCAATCTGCAGACATTCACCAACTTCCTCGCTACAAGACACAGTGCTCTGTGTAAACACAGCCCCCTTGCCAACCCCTCCAACACTGTAACCACCCCACTCCAACACATCTGGAGCGAATTCAGCAAGCCCACCATTGACCAGATCTTCCACACCATCTCCACACTAAATACCAGCACTATGCCAACTGATCCTTGTCTAGTTCCATGGATAAAATCAACAAAGGAGGAACTCTGCAAATACATCCACATCATTGTCCACTCATCCCTAACACAGGGCTATGTCTCTCAGTCCCTCAAATCGCTAGTATCCACCCAGTGCCTAAAACTGCCTCCCCCAATAAAGAAGACCCTTCTGCCTACCGCCCAATTTCCAGACTACCTTTCCTTGCAAAGATACTCAAAAAGATAGTTCACTTTCAACTTCAAGATCACATAGACTCCCATGCACCACTAGACCCCCAGCAACATGGGTTCCACGCCAACCACTGAATTGAATCTCTTCTAACAATGCTCCTGGACAACTTGAACAGAGAAAACGACAACTTAAATAAAGGCTTCATACTCATCTTCACTGACATATCAGTGGCCTTTGACACCGTATCCCACAGCATCCTCCTGCAGAGACTCAATGACATTGGTTTACAAAACACCACACTCAAGTGGTTTGAATCATACCTGATCAACAGGCAACAACAGATCAAGGTCAGCTCAACCATGTCCTCCACCTTCCCATCTACACAAGGAATACCCCAGGGATCAACTTCGTCAGCCCTGCTCTTCAACCTCTACATACGCCCCATCTGCAACATCATCAAGAAACACAAAATCCAATACGCAGTGTATGCAGATGACATCATGATTTACACCTCGATCAACCTGAGCAACCTGGACTACACAGCAATAATAACCTGCCTTCAGGACATGATCGACTGGCTCTCGCACAATAACCTGAACATAAACTACAAAAAAACCAAAGCCCTCATCATCATACACAATGCATCCTTTATCTCCCCTCAGTCAATCACCCTTTTCAACCAGACTATACCCATCAAAGATGAAGTTAAATTCCTGAGAGTCGTACTGAACAAGATCTTGAATTTTCACTCACACATAAACAAAACCTCAAGGAATGCATAGCAAGACCCAATCAGGGCACAGCAGGGCACATAATAACTCGAGCATGCCGGATCAGCAGTCCTTTTGCCTCCAGCTCGCTCCCTGCACCTCCAGCAGCAGCCGACTCAAGATCGGCCAAAACAGGAGCAGCTGCCCCTCCCGCTCCAGCCACCAAGACCCAATCGGGGCACAATAGGGCACATAATAACTCGAGAACGCACAGGCGTGCCTGCGCCTGGCGGGCCCGTACCTGAGGGCCTTGCCCGACGGCCCTTTGGCGTGGCCCTTAGGAGTGGCACAAAGATACCAACCAAACATATTTATTTAACTGTATTTATATCCCGCTTTTCACCGGGTCAAAGCGGTGGGACATATAACAGGGGGGGGGAATCAATAGTGGGGGGGGGGCCCATCACCGGGGGTTCAACATTGATGATTTTGGGGCAAACATAGAGACTGACAGGATAGTAGAGTTACTGGTCTGGAGTTCTTGAAGAGGAATAGGGGGGGTTCCTATTCAGAGATGTTCTTGGAATAGGACGGTTTTTAGCTGCTTTTTGAATGATGGGAGATCACCGTTGTTCCTGATGTGGCTTGGTAAAGAGTTCCAGAGGGATGGGGCATAGAGTTCAAAGGCTCTGTTGCAGGTCCGTTGTGTTGCTTTGGTTCTTTTGTGGGGGACGGCAATGGAGCTGTTGGAGGATTGTCTGGTTGTTCTGCTGTGGGTTGGGCGAGGCAGTAGGGTGCGGAGTGGGGTGCCTTGTGTTTGGTGGATGGTTTTGTGGGTGAGTAGAAGAGCTTTGTACTTGATTCTTGCTTCGATGGGGAGAATATGAAGGTCTCTCAGAATTGGGGTGATGTGGTCCCGTTTCTTTGCATTGTGTATTATTCTCGCCGTGGTGTTTAGAGCAGTTCGGAGGGGATTGGTTTGTGTGGCAGGTAGGCCATGGTAGATTATGTTGCAGTAGTCCAGATGAGGGAGTGTCAGAGCTTGCATTACTGTCCTGAAGTCCTGTGGTTCGAGGAGAGGTCGGAGACGCTGTACCATCTTCGCTTTGTGGAATACAGTTCCAGTAGTCTTGTTGATTTGCTGCTTAAGGGTTAGGGCTTGGTCAATGATGTATGTACAATCTACCTTAATGTATGTACAATGTATGTACAATCTACCTTAATAATTGACAACTGTTCATCCATTACCACAGAATATTGATATCTATATTAATACTGTACATGTCTCGTGTTGTTCTATCCAAAATAAAACCCATACATATCCTTTTAACCCAGTAGACAGTGACCTATACACTAGGCCCATAATAGGTCTCCACACACCTATCAACATACTACAGTCATCCAACAGACTATCTAAAGTGAATTAGTGCTGTATAAAACTTGTAATCCAGAACAAAATAACTGTAATCAGACCATGGATATCTCAAAAATGTTGATAAGCCTTTACACCCATATATACATACATACATACATACATACATATATACAGAGGGAGGAGGGGCTCAGTGGTTGGGACAGGTCACCTCAGGCTGGAGGGCCAGGGGTTCAAGTCCCGCATGGGGACAAGCAACCTCAGGCTGGAGGGACTGGGGTCTCTAGTCCCATAACCACTCCTTGTGGCCTTGGGCAAGCCACTTAACCCTCCATTGCCTCAGGTACACTTAGATTATGAGCCCTTCGGGGACAAGGGAATAAAAAGTACCTTTTATTATACATGTAAACTGCGCTGATTCTAAAGAGCGTGTTATAAAAAAGAAATAAATATGTGTTTGACATACACACACACATCCCATGTAAGCATGCTATACAGTCCTATCTACATACAATACCCTACACAAAACATTCACAGTGTCCCTCTCAGAACTACTCAGTATAACCCATTACACCATAAACCAAAATCAAAGAAACCCCTTGCTTGACTAATCAAAATTAAAACACCACCAAACTTAAGGGTACACAACACCAGAAAAGCCCCACTAAACTGTTTCCTAATTAATGTTAGATCAATCAGAAATAAATTACCAATCATTCAGGACCTCATTAACAACAAAAAAACAGATATTCTATGCATCACGGAAACCTGGATAGCCGACACTGACGCAGTCCTCATTAACCAACTAAGGAAACCAGGTTACAACATATTTAATTGTCCCTATACCAATAAGAAAGGAGAGGTAATGATAATTGCAAAAACTGCCCTAAACGTATACTCCAGCACATATAACTCACTTGAAGGAGTAGATATACTCAAAATCGAGAACAGAAGCCTGGCAATCTGCCTCATTTATAGACCCCCCTCATCTAGCCATGAAGTACTAACATCTTTGCTAGAAACAGTATGTGCAACCCCAATAAGAAAACCCCAGATAATATTAGGAGACATCAAGTTAGCATCCCTCCAAACCATGCACACAAATGCATTTTTTGAAGCAATGGACCAAATGGGATACCTACAAATAATACACAACCCCACTCACAATAAAGCATAGTTACTCACTTGTAACAGGTGATCTCCGGGAACAGCAGGAATTTAGTCTTCACATATGGGTACGTCGGTACCGATGGATGCTGCGCGGGAATGCTCCCCAGCGTCCAATTAGAAAGCTTTTGGGAGCATCCCACAGCGCCTGCGTGCTGCCTTCCCGCCTTTCGCAACTGTCTCTCTCCAGTTGAGTTTTAAAGTTGAGACAAAGAGAGAGAGAGAGAAAGGAAAAGAGATAGAGAGATACAACTCCTAGGGGAGGTGGGTGGGTTGTGAAGACTAAATTCCTGCCGTTCCCAGAGATCACCTGTTACAGGTGAGTAACTATGCTGTCTTCAGGAACAAGCAGGAATATAGTCTTCTCATATGGGGACTCCCTAGCTCTAGATGCCAGGGAGAGACCCCAGAAGTTGTGTGTCCCTGTGAAGGGCTCCACTTCCCCCCATGGATCTCTGGCATCCAACCAGGGATGGTGGGTAGGAGTTGATTAGGTATGAACAGGTGTTGAAGAACAGCCTGACCAAACAAGGCATCCCGGCGGGAGTCCTTGTCCAAGCAGTAATGGGCTGTGAAGGTATGAACCAAGGCCCAAGTGGCTGCTCGACAGATGTCGTCGATAGACACAGAGTGCAGATGAGCCATTGAAGCTGCCATGGCTCTCACATTGTGAGCTGTGAAATGGCCCTCGAGAGGAAGATTCTTACTCTGATAGGCAAAGGAAATACACTGAGCAATCCAGTTGGACAGTGTTCTCTTGGAGACTGGAAGTCCCAAATGAGAAGGATCAAAAGCAACAAAGAGTTGGGAGGACTTTCTATGTTGCTGTGTTCTTTGCAAGTAAAAGGCCAAAGCTCTTTTACAGTCCAAAGTATGAAGATTCCTTTCTGCATTAGATGCATGAGGCCTTGGAAAAAAACACAGGCAGGTAGACCGCTTGGTTTAGATGAAAAGGCGAGACCACTTTTGGCATAAAGTGTGGATGAGTCCTAAGGACTATCTTGTCATGATGGAACCTTGTATATGGTGGATCAGCTACTAGTGCATGCAACTCACTGATGCGGTGTGCTGATGTGATTGTAATGAGAAAGATAACCTTCCAAGAAAGGAATTTCAATGAGGTAGTAGATAAGAGTTCGAAAGGTGGCTTCATAAGTTGACCAAGAACCAAGTTTAAGTCCCATGCCATTGGTGGTGGCCTAATGGGAGGCTTAGTTAGAAGAAGGCCTCTCATAAATCTTGCTATAAGAGGATGGGAGGAAATAGGTTGTCCATTTAGAGGCTTGAAGGAAGCTGCAATAGCACTCAAATGGACTCTTACTGAGTTAGTTTTAAGTCCTGCATTGTATAGATGAAGGAGATACTCCAGTAATGATTCCAGAGGTATCGCAAGGGGGTTAAGACCCTTCTGTGAACACCATATGGTAAACCTTTTCCACTTGAAAGCATAAGAGCGTCTTGTGGAAGGCTTCCTGGAAGCATAAAGGATATCCTTTACTTCTTGAGGGAGGTTAAGATCCTGGAGATCTAGGCCTTCAGCAACCAAGCTCTGAGATGCAGAGACTGGGGATTGGGATGCCATAACATTCCGTTCTCCTGAGACAGGAGATCTGGAGCAGACCCTAACTCTAGGGAGGGAGCTTGAGAGAGATGTAGAAGCAGAGGGTACCACACTTGCCTTGGCCAATGTGGAGCTATGAGAATCATACAGCCTTTGTCTCTCTGAAGCTTGAACAGGGTTTTGGGAATTAGGGGAATGGGCGGAAAGGCATAAAGGAAGTCTTGACCCCAGTGAAGGAGGAAAGCATCCCTGGCCTGAGAGCCCTGAGCCGGAATTCTGGAACAGAACTGGGAAAGTTTGGCATTCAATGGACTTGCAAAGAGGTCTATATCCGGGGTTCCCCAAATTTGAAAAATCTTCGCCACCTGGTCTGCATGTAGAGACCATTCGTGTGGAAGCAGAACTCGACTGAGTCTGTCTGCCCAAGAGTTTTGTATGCCTGGAAGATACACTGCCAGGAGATGAATCTGATACTCTCTGGCAAAGGCCCATAGTCGCAAAGCTTCGTTGCAAAGCGACAGAGAGCCTGTTCCCCCCTGCTTGTTCACGTAGAACATTTATTTATTTAAACAGTTTTGTATCCCGCCTTTTCCTTCAATCAAAGCGATAAATACAATACAAGGTCATACAAAGGTAAGGGAAACACAAGCCACTTTGTAATTAATCAAAGTGCAGGAATAAGGGGTACATTTCACAGGGAAGCACAACACATACATTACAATACATCAACTAAAACATATATACCAGCATGGCTACTTGATTGTCCGTATGAATGAGGATTGTCTTGTAGCTGAGCAGGGTGTGGAACACTTGAAGAGCAAGGAAGATGGCTCTGAGTTCTAAGAGATTGATATGTAGATGCATCTTCTGTGGGTCCAAGTGCCTTGGGTGGAGAGGTCTTGCAGATGAGCTCCCCAACCCATTGGTGAAGCATCTGTCGTGAGAGCTGCCTGGGGTAAAGGTTGTTGAAATGGGGACCCCAGCAACAGGTTGTGAGTGGACTGCCACCATTGGAGAGACAAAATAAGGCAATTTGAGTTTGCTATTTTGTCTGACAGGCACCCTGATGCCTGGGTCCATTGAGTGGATAGAGTCCACTGGGCTGCTCTCATATGGAGGCGAGCATAAGGAACCACATGCACTGTAGATGCCATGTGGCCTAGTAGTCGTAACATTTCTCGGGCAGTGAGATGAGATTTTAGCACTGCCTGAGAAGCTAACTGCACCATGCGAAGGCAACGGGCCTGGGGGAGATAGGTCCTTGCTTTCCTGGTATCCAGCAAAGCTCCTATAAACTCTAGGGACTGAGTGGGAGTTAGACTGGATTTTGGGATGTTTATGACCAGACCCAAATACTGAAGGATATGCATTGTGCAAGATAGAGAAATCCTGGCCTCTGACTCTGATGGGGCTCGAATGAGCCAATCGTCTAAGTAAGGGAAGACGAATATTCCTAGAGTGCGAAGAAATGCTGCTACCACAGCCATGCATTTCGTAAACACCCTTGGTGCAGAGGCCAGGCCAAAAGGAAGCACCCTGTATTGGTAGTGCTTTCCATGAAAAAGGAACCGAAGGATCTTTCTGTGAGATGGATGGATGAGAACATGAGTGTACACATCCTTGAGGTCTAGAGAACATAGCCAATCCTGACTCTGAAGGTATGACAGCAGAGTTCCTAGAGAAACCATCTTGCATTTCTCCTTGAACAGGAATTTGAACTGTCTTACTATTGTGGGAGGGGGCATGCTCGTAAAATGGAGCTTGTACCCCTCTTTTATGATGGAGAGTGTCCAATGCTCTGCTGTTATCTGTCCCCACCTGGGGGCAAAGTGACACAACCTTCCTGGAATGGTGGAGGGCTCTGGTCCCTTGAGAGCCAGGAAGGTTAAGTTCTCTAGATGGAAGTCAAAGGCCTTGTGGAAGCTGAGACTGCTGAGACAGTTGAGGCTTAGCAGTCTTTGCTTTCCTTTGTTTGGGAGGTTGCTGACTTTTCCGGACAGGTTGACCTGCAGAGCGTCCCTGCTGGGAATAAGCAGGATAAAACCTTTTCTTTTTGGAAAATAATGTTTTTTGAAAGATTTCTTTCTTGCAGGATCAGCTGTGGCCTTGGATAATCTATCCAAGGTGGAGTTGTCAGCATCCAACTCATTGGCTTTTTCTTGTCAATCTTTGCCAAACAGGTTCTCACCAGTACAAGGAATATTGCCCAGTTTGTCTTGTACCCAGAGCTCCAAATCAGATGCCTGGAGCCAGGCAATTCTACGTGCACTTATGGCAATGGCAGAGGTTCTGCTTATGCACTCAAAACAGACAAAAGCTGCACGGTTGACAAATTTAGAAACATCCTGGGCATGTTTGACCAAAACCTCTAGATCTCCTATGATTTCCTTCAGGAACATTCCCATGTATAAAATATAGGAACTGATCCTGGCAGAAAGCATGAAAGCTTCGAAAGTACGACGTCCAGAAGCATCCAAAGTTCTGCACTCACGTCCCGGAGGATTAGAGGCATGCCTCTTTGCACTCTGGATCCTTCTCATAGCTGATTCCACTACAATAGAGTGGTGAGGAAGCTGAGTCTTCTGGAAACCAGGACATGGAGGGACTCGATACATAGTATCTAGTCTATGAGAGTGAGGAGAGGTGGTAAGAGGGGTCTCCCACATTCTCAGCATGAGATCATGCAAGATCTCATGGATGGGTAGAGTTGCTGCCTCTTTAGGAGCTTTGGGATATTGTAAAATTTCCAACTACTGGGCTCTGTTTCAGGAGCCACAGTAATGGACAGACCTCGAGCCACCTCCCTGATGAAGTCCTGAAAGGAAATATCCTCTGGAGGAGACATCCTGTGTTTAGGGGAGGAAGGCTTTTCTGGGAGAAGTATTCCCATACCGACAGAACTGTCAGAATCCTCAGATTCCTCTGAGGACTCAAAGTACCTTCTGTCCGGATGCTCTTGAAGAGCCCGATACCCGTACTGACCGAAGTGACTGGGTGCTGGCAATGCGTACACCGATGTCGATGCCAATACTGTCAGTACCGGTACCGATACCGGAGTCGGTGCCGGTACCGGTTGAACTGTCTGACGCGGTTCCGAGGGTGTCGATGCCGCAAGGAGAGCCGCCAGACTGCGTTCAATAGCCAGGAACCTCTGGTCTATCGACACTGCCGATGCCTGGATGTCGGTACCGGAGAAAACAGCCGGTACCCCAGAGCATGGCACCAGTAATTCTGCCGAGGTTGAGGCCTCGAGAACTTCCTGGAGCCCCGATAATGCTTTGGAAGCTGAAGCCTCCCGCTGGGGCAATTTTGCCAGTGCAGAATCCTCATGGGCAACTCCAAAGGCATCTCGATGCTTGGAAGGAGATCTACCCTTTGAGGACTGGCTAGACTTGTGTTTAGTTACCTGAGATCCACGGGAGGAAGAGGAGGCCCTGGAAGACATCGATGCCACCGAGGCTGCATCAGAGGGAAACAGGGTACTGAACTTGGTTCTGCCGACCTCTTTTAGACATCATGGCACAGGCCATACATTCCGTGATGGAGTGGTCAGGACCTAAACATTTAAGACATCACTCGTGGGTGTTGGTGACGGAGATGGTACCGCCACACTTGGTGCATTTTTTGAAACCCGAAGCGGGTTTTTCCATTGTGGAGGAATTTTGGGCCTAGGGCCCAAAATGGCGCGTGCACCTGGAAAAAAAAATGCTAAGTATATATATATATTTTTTTTTTTTTTTTTTTAAAGAAAGAAAGAAGAACCGACGGTACAGGTAAACCGTCGAGGAAGGCAGACGCGACCACAAAAAAGAAGGGCAATAAGGAAAATTTCTGCGGTGACAGGAACAACGACCTACTGGCTCCACGGAAAACGAAGAAGTGGAGAGTGGCAGTTGGGAAAGGCAGGAAAGCAGCACGCAGGCGCTGTGGGATGCTCCCAAAAGCTTTCTAATTGGACGCTGGGGAGCGTTCCTGCGCAGGCTCCGTCGGTACCGACATACCCATATGTGAAGACTACATTCCTGCTTGTTCCTGGAGATGGGAAATATACTCAACATGGTATTCCTCCCTAAGATGACACCTGTCCCCACAGATACAACCACCCCCCCTAACATAACACAGGTCCCCTGGTCAGATCATTAATTCAGTGGTTCTCAACCTTTTTTGTACCATGACCCCTTTTACCATTGGTCAACTTGTGGTGACCCCATGATAAAATTAAATGCGTCTCTCTTCCTTTACCGTTAACGCATTGTCGCTGTAATCATTTGTTGAATATATTATAGGCCTTTGCAATATGTTTTTAGTTATAAAATTTACTTATTTAAACCACAATAATTAATCACAATAACAAGTAACAATATTTGATTTCAAAATTATGATGATTTTGTAGTCAAATCACTAATATGAAATAAAATTATTTTTTCTACTTTTGTTGTCTGACTAATTTATTCTCTGATCATGCTGGTCCCGATCTGAGGCTTCTGCTTTCCTGTCTTCTCTTAGCTCTCTTTCTGTGGTCTATCGTCCATCTGCCATTTCTTATCTCTTCTTTCATTTTCTTCACTTCTTTCCATCAGCCTATTTCCAGTCCCAGTAACCCTCCCCAGTATCAGCCCCTTTCCAGTCCTCACTCTCAGTACCTTCCAATGTCAACTTGCATTCCCATGACTGCCACTGGTGTCCATTCCCTTCCCTCCTTCCCCACTGACCAGTCCCTTCTAGTACAAATACCATAGCAGCCCCTCTCAGATCCACTCGCTTCCAGTTCCATTCTCCCATCCCCTCATATCAGCCCATTTGTAAACAACTTCCTTTGGAGGCGGGACAATGCTGCACGGAGCCTGTCGAGAGACAGGAAGGCTCCGCAACGGTTTTACAGGCACAGCCGCGGTTCCCTAAGAGGCAGGGAGCCGCGCCTGCATTAGAAGGAAGAGAGTGAGTTTGCTGCTGCCGAGAAGTAGACTCGGCAGCGGCAGCAACTTGTGTGCTTTTTTTTTTTTTTAGGCGGAGTGAGGTGACCCCCGCTAAATCCTGTGGCGACCCACAGGTTGAGAACCACTGATCTAATTCAATTTACATTTAATACCTCAATGCACCACCCTACTCAAGAGCCACCATCTCACGCCCAACGCACAAACAGGTTCAAAACCTTTGATAAAGACACACTAATAAGTTCAATTAACTCCCACATCAATACAAAACAAACTGACCTTGAGGTACTCATAAATCAATGGAATGCAGGAATAGAAGCAGCTGCAAAAACATCACCCAAACCTCAAACCAATATGAATAAGCAATCTGAAGCATGGTACAACACAGACCTAATCAAGAAAAAAAAAGACCTTAGAAAAGCAGAACAGAAATGGAGAGCTAAAAAGACCATAGAAAATAAAACACAATACTTGTCAATTCTTACAATGTACAAGGAAGCAATAAACTTAGCGAAAAAGAACTATCACTCCAAAATACTAAACAATGCCATAAATCGCCCAAGGGAACTTTTTGAGCTTGTAAAATCAATTACCAAGCCCCCACAAGATAGTAATTCAAAAGCACCAATTCAACCACAGACCCTGGCTGACTTCTATGCCAGCAAACGAAATCCCAAAAACAAATCTTGTACTCAACAAACAGTATCAATGGCCTCTGCAAAAACGTGGCATACCTTCCACCACATTGACTCAAGACAAATCTTGGACAGAATCTCAAACTTAAACACTACCACATCCCCTCTAGATCTCTGTCCAGTAGCCTGGATTAAGGCAATGAAAACTGAAATGGCACCAATCATACAAAATGTGGTAAACCAATCCCTTCAGCAAGGAACTATGCCCTCCAACCTCAAAAGATCCATAATCCGACCAATACTAAAAAATAAAATACTCAACAAAGATGACCCCTCTGCATACAGACCCATTTCAAGCATCCCTTTTATAGCCAAAACCATTGAGAAAGCAGTTCAACGTCAGCTCCAAGACTATATAGACTCAACAAACGCCCTAGATGATCAACAATATGGCTTTTGACCCTTTCATGGAGTTGAAACACTTCTCCTAGTGTTGTCTGACAAATTAATAAAAGGCCTAAAGAACACCAAAAAAATGTTCATTCTTATATTCCTGGATTTAACAACAGCGTTTGACACTGTAAACCACCTTACCCTGATTACAAGACTGATTACAAGGAATAAAAGGAACCACTCTAAACTGGTTCTCCTCCTATATAACAAACTGTGTTCAACAGGTACACCTTGATCAAAAAACATCAAATACATTCCCTCAAACCCAAGGAATACCCCAAGGGTCAGCATTATCAGCCCTCTTATTTAATTTATACCTAAAACCTATTTGCACAATATTCAAAAAATACAAAATTGATTTTCACTTATATGCAGACGACATAATGTTGTACACCCAGCTAGACACAAGTAACCCAACATACGAACCCCTAGCAGCCTGCCTCAAAGAAACCCAAACATGGCTTCAAGAAAATAATATGAGCATCACCCTCAAGAAAACAGAGGTAATGTTCATCACAAAAAAACCTGAATGCAATCCCCCTACAACAATCCTCCTGAATAACAATCTATTTAACGTTAAACAGGAAATAAAATACCTAGGGGTTACACTCAATAAAACGCTCAGTATGGAGACCCATCTAAGGTCATTAAACAGAACAATATTCTACAAGCTAAGAATTTTACAACCGTTACGAAACCTAATTGAGCTGTCTGACTTCAGAACAGTAGTTCAAGCGCTTATAATGCCGCAATTGGACTACTACAATGGCCTACTACAAGGAATCCCTGAAAAAAACACTAAACATTCTTCAATTGGTACAGAATGTAACGGCGAGAATCATAATGAAATCAAGGTTCTCAGATCATATCACACCCATACTAATGGCGCTCCACTGGCTCCCCATCCAAGCTAGAGTACGTTACAAGATAATAATGACAACGTTCAAATTAATACATAATGTAGCCCCATCTCATCTTTCCACACTCATCAAAATCTAACCCCCTAATAGAAACAGAAGAACCATCAACCAAAACATACTAAATGTATCACACACTATATGCACCACCAAAAGGTCTACGAGTAACAGAGCATTCTCATACATGGCACCCCTCCAATGGAATAACCTTCCAGCAACACTAAGAGGACCTTCAATCATTCCGCAAGGGTCTAAAAACATACCTCTTTCAAGAATACTACAATAATACCTAGACCACTCTTTCTTCCCCTCACCTTTTACCCCCTCCCATCCCTCCTATGCTATCTCATTTCCTCCTACCCCTACACACTCCTATGCTATCTCCTTTCCTCCTACCCCTACACACTCAACTAATTTGCTAGTTGATAATTGTACCAATAAGCTGTCGACAGTAAGAACACTACTGTAAATGTTCTGTAAATAGTTGTAGTGGTCTTCCTTGTACTGCTGCATGTAAATAGTTTGGAGGCATGTCTTCACTCAATCTGTTCTATGTATAAAGTTTAAAAACCTTGTTAAATGTAACTGTTATTGTTAAAGTTTATTGTTATAATGTAAACCGCCCCTGATCTCTGGAAGGGGCGGTATAAAAATGTAAGCAAATAAAATAAATAAATAAATATGCCAAGCCATTATAACACCCATCTTGGATTACTGTAATTCCATATACATTGGCCTATCCAAGCAAACAATCTGACCTCTGCAGATGGCGCGAAACACGGTAGCATGCATAATCACTGGCTCAACAAGGCATGACCACATCACTCCAATACTGAAACAACTTCACTGGCTCCCAATCGCTTCCTGCATCCGATTCAAAACTACCCTGACCATATTCAAAATCAAGCATAACATATACACTAGCGGCCTCACGGGCTTAATCAGCCCACAAAGGCTACATCTTCAAGGGCATTATCCCTCATAGCACCATCCCTTGGGAACACCCTTCCTGATGACTTAAGAGCTACTACTGACATCAAAGACTTCAAAAATAAATTAAAAACCCTACTCTACATAGACCATTTTGGACCTACCACCTCATGCACAGCATCTACCCATGCAGTACCTTGAACAAGATCCATCCAGACACCCTCTTCCTTCTAGCTGAATCCCGAGCAATTTGAAATATATATACCTACTTTGTAAATAAGTTGCTTCATAAGTCCCCAACAGGCATGTTGCGTATACCCAATTCTGTAAATAAGTTACTCGCTGCACCCCCCCCCCACATGCCTCCCCCCCACCTGTTTGCTGTGAGCTCTACTTATATACTGTATATGCCATGTAAACCACTTATACCCATTTCTGTAATTTGCTCTCTACACCCCCCTACAGGCTTCCCCCTGTTTGCTGTGTATTCTGCTTATATATCCCATGTAAACCACTTTGATTGAAGGAAAAGGCAGTATAGAAAACCTATTAAATAAACAAATAAATAAAAATTAATACTTAATAATCTTATTAACGTAGGCCAGTCCTCTTTTGGAATCATTTGTGTACATTTGCATTAGCTCATGATAAGGCTAATTCACATACAAATTTTGAACATTAGCCTACTCGGTAAATAGCATATTTGGTAACATGCATTAACTATATGTCTGTCAGTATGTATAGCCCTAAGTCTCTGCATAGTCATTTTCTAAATAAAGAAAGTTATTTTTCTTTATCTATGTTCCTTTGGTTCGATGTTATTTATCACACATCCATTATCATACTTCATCCTTTATCATCATTTCTGTTATGTAAACATATGATGTAATCAAAACAGAAGCATTGAAGCACAAGGAAGAATATGTCTCCTTCAGTCAGCAAATACCTGTGACCTTATTTACTAATTCTTCTATCTAATCTTCTCAAAAATCCTATTGCACCTAGTATATATGGAAATCAGAACTATAGTTTAAGTGTTAATGTGTCCCAAAATATAGATCAATATTTCTTGGTATCTAATTAATCCCTTAGAATAAATAAAATTCAATTTACATAGTTAACAAGACAGTACCTCCTTTATTCAGGAAGAGTTCAGGCGCCATCTAGTGAAATACATACACATTACTCGCTTTTTTATATTATTTTTTTATTTGAAATCTCTTTTATTAGAGATCAAAACATAGAACAGATTAACCATATCCAGTAACCATTTCCAGAACAGAATTGTCTCCATAACACAGGTTTTAATCCCCTCTCCCTATATACCCTTCCTCACTCTCTATACAGAGGTATCCATTCTCCTTTAAACGAGATAGCAACAATTTCCATTTAGATTCAATCCTCTCATACTGTCCTCTCTTCAGTGCAGTTAATTTTTCCATACAGACCACCTTATGAATTCTACAGTACCACTGATTTAACACTGGAGATTCCACTTGCTTCCAGCACCATGCAATATGCTGCAATAACACAAGCCATAATTGCTCACCCCCACTTGCCTGGTTTCCCTTTAGGCCACAGCCCCCTGCAACTATAATTTGGAATCCAGTTCAAAATTCACAGAATCTGGTGGATAGGTTTTTTGATAGCCTCCCAATAAATTTTAATTTTAGGGCATGTCCACCAAAATATGTAAAAAAAAAAAGTACCCCTTTCCTCACATGCTGTCTATCAAAGGCTGGAGGCAGGGTTGACCCGTCCACTAAGCAGCTACCTAGGGCAACTTTGTTGCCCACGGTGGGCCATGTGTCTTGACACACACAACCTGCTACCCCCAATCCCCCCAACACAACTTACTGTCGGAGGACAGTCAGAAGCGGCAGGCCACGCACGCCGAAGCACATGGCCTACCGTGGGAAACAAAGCCGCTGCCACTGCCTGCCTCCCTCCCCCCAAGACGGAATCAGCGGGGTGGCAGAAACCCTTGGACCAGTCCTGGCTGGAGGATAAGGGGAACATCTTTTGTATGCTATCAGGGGTGTAATACCAACATGTCATAATTTCATAAGCATTCTGTTTTCTAAGTAAAGAAATGGATGACTTAGCTACTCCAATAAAAACCCTTTTCCACTGTTGTTCCTTCAAGCGCTCCCCTAAATCCCTTATGTACTTGAAGGTCTCTGGATTCAAAAGCACTAAAATCCTCCTCATAAGCTATTTTCTAGCTGCATTAAATAATGTGTAATTTGTAAATATGCAAAATAATCTCTTGCCTCCAATCCAAAGTTATCTTGAAGCTCTCCAAAAAACGCACAAGCCCCACCCCCACACCCCTCTATCAATTTAGTAAAAACATCCTCTTCCTATGCCTCCCACCTCCAAAGAATCCTCTTTACCTGGGTCAAAATCTGCAGAATATCTAGTCAAGGCACAAACTGAAAATATGGACCCCTAGCCCAAGTATCCCAAACCATTCCACCCTATTGCCCCCAAATGATTTGTATAGGGATTCCTAGTCCAGAACTCTAGCATCCATTGCTTATTCATCCAAGGCAAATAATCTAGCCAGTATTGTGGTAGAAAACTCTGTTCCACTTGTACATATTGTTTGTCTCCCTTCCCTCCCCCACCCCAACAGTCCCTGACCTGTCTCTTTTGGGCAGCCAAAAAATACATAGATATCTGGTACTGCTAACTCCCCCCCCCCCCCTTCTTTCCCATCACCATAACTCTTTGGGCTACTTTGGGAGGCCTAAGCCTCCAAAGTGTAAAAAAAAAAAAAAAAGCTTCCTTTGCTGTTCCACTAATTTAATCTTGGGAACAGCCACTGGGAGGACCTGAAATAAATATAATGGATGTGGGAGGAGATTCATTTTTAAAGCCTTCCTAACCATGCAGTCTCCTCCTGGTGCCACTTAGCTAAATTCTTATCTAAAGTTGCTAATAATGGACCACAATTTACCCAAAACATTTTCCCCCTATCTGTATTAATCCTCACCCCTTAATACTTGATAGACTGTGCCTCCCATCTAAATGGAAAGTTCTGCTTTATTCCGGACAGCTCCTCAGAATTCAGTGAGACATTTAAGGCTTCGGACTTTTCTTTAATCACTTTAAATCCCGACATCCTCCCAAAACTCTCCAATTCCCTTAGCAGGACCAGTATAGGATCTGTGAGGCTGCGTGACAAATAGCAATACAGTACATCATTTGCAGAGTGAGATTTTGTGGGAAATCCCTCCCTACACTCAAATCTCTTAACATCAAGGTGCAATCTAATCCGTTCTGCTAAGGGTTCCATTGTTTTTTTAAGTACTATGTTTTTATTGTATCCTGTGAAAGCAGGGAATCACATACAGTTCAAATCAGTGTGCAGGTTACATGATTCAAATACACCCTTCCTTTACTCTGGTTATATGGCACCTTATCGTCCATACACCTTCTCTATATCGACTCTACTGAGCTCTGATCCTCATGTGTCTCACATTTGTATCTCGATTATCCCTATACCCCTGTAGCCCTCCTCCAGCTTCCTTGACTCTGTCGTTCTTATCAATTCTCTTATTATCTCCACTGCTCACAACCTCCCAAAGTCTGAGCCCTTCCTCTCAACCGTCATCTTGACAACTTATACAGCAATATTAACATAAACACAAACAACCAATCCACCATAAACAAAATAAACCACAAGATAAAACAAAACAAAACAAAACAAAAGTTGCTCACGCTATTCTAATCAACCACCTTTCACCATTATCTCTTAGGCCACCTCCACTGGATCTGACCTCTCACTTGGTCTACCTGCCACACAAGCGACAGGGCACTCCCCTATCATCCCTCCCCCTTTTCTTTTTGTTCTGAGGGTTAAGTATGGATCCCAAATCTTATAAAAGACCCACTCTCTGCCCTTCAAGTGGTATGTCAGCATTCCAAATGTCACTGCTTCTTCAAATTTTTTATACCAATCCATTAAAGTTGTCCCCTTTTCAGCTTTCCACCTCCAAGCCACCGCAACCCTGGCTGCTAAGTTCAACTTTGCATGCAATAGGTCTCACCACTTCCTCCTACGCTGCCCCTCCGGGATCCCCAACAACATTTCCCCTGGAGAGATCTGCAAATTTCTATCCGATCCCCCCCCCCCCCCGGCAGTCTCGCCCCCACCCCCTTCCAGTATTGTTGGATTAGGGGGCAGTCCCACAACATGTGGTAGAATGTGTCCGTTTGTGCACAGCCACGCCAGCACCGGCTATCTTCTTGGGCCCTAGTCAGATACAATTTTCTCGGCGTGACATATAACCTATGTATTAACTGAAACTGTGTTTGCCTCCAGAAGGTGACCCATGTACTCTTATATATATCCCTATGAATTTTTTCCAAATGTCTTCATCTAGTTCTGCCCTCAACCACTTATGCCACCCGTCTCTATGGGGTTGGACACACCCATCTTCCACCTCCAATTGGACCTTGTAAAGTTTTGAAGTGAGTGCTTTCTTACTTTTCCCCCTAAACAAAGCCAATTCCATCTGGGTGCTAGGCCTACCCAGCTGCCTTTTAGTGTCTCCCTGCTCCAGAAAATGTCTGAGCTGAAAAAATTGGTAATAAGGGATCTTTTGTCACAACATTTGTTCCAGATCTTGCATCGATCTCATAACTCCCCCTTCCAACACGTCTATTCCCACCTTTCTCCCTTGTTCTATGAGCTGGGAAAATTCTTTCCCCGAGAATTTTGGACCAGCACGACTTCTGCATAGGAAACCGACCCAGCCTTCGCCCTACTGCACTAAGATGAGTTAACGCCTCTAGAAAAGGGTGGAATTAAACCCCACTGTGTCTTCTCCCCCCTCCTCCCCTCTTCAGACATTGAAATAGTGACTGAGGGCTGAGTAATCCTCTCTCCATCTCAACCCATAGGGTTTCCCCCCTTCTCAAATAATGGTCCCGCAATGCTCTAATTACCCCCACTCAATAGTACCAGAGTAAGGCTGGAAAACGAATGCCCCCTGTTCTCTAGACTTATAGAGCCTGCGAACATTTATCCTCGCTTTTTTCCCTTTCCACACATAACATACCAGTAGGCTTTCCCATGTTTCATGACTGACTGTGGAACATGGATGGGGAGCTGAGTAAACAGGAATAAAAATGTAGGAATAATGTTCATTTTGAGTGCCTCCACTCGGCCAAACCAGCTAAGCTGCAGTGCCGACCATGTCGGTAACTCTGCCTTTACCTTGGCCCCCAGAGGTTTGTAATTAAATCATATAGTTCTTTAGGATCTTCTGATATCTTCGCCCTCAGGTATTTAATCTCCCTCATTGCCCAACGGAACAGGAAGTTCAGAAGCTCTTCCTTCCTAAGCCCTCCAAGCACCAACGCCTCTGTTTTCACTAAGTTTACCTTAAATCCAGAAACCATGGAAAAATTATCCAACTCCTCCAGCGCCAGGAGGGATTTCTCTGGTTGGGTCATGAAGACCAGCATATCATCCGCGTATAGGAGGATCTTATGGTGAGATCCTGCTAAAGTTATCAGTAGAATATTCTAATGGGCGCGAAGTTTGGCAGCCAGAGCTTCTATAACTATCGCAAATAACATCAGTGATAAGGGACAGCCCTGTCTTGTCCCTCATTGAAGGCTAAAGGGCTCTGATTGCTGCCCATTTACCATTATTTTGGCCTATGGATATTTGTATAACATCTTAACCCCTAGTATAAACCCACAGCCCAACCCCATCTCTCCCATCACTGCCCTTCTGACATTATCTGCTATTGCTCTGCCCTTAATAAAGCCAGTCTGATCTGGGTGGATCAGCTCCGGCAAAATCCCTTTCAACCTACCAGCCAATATCTTTGCATACAATTTAGCATCATTATTAATAAGCGCTATAGGCCTATAATTCTCACACTGGTCAGGCAGCCGACCCTCTTTATGGATTACAATAATATTGGCATGCACCATCGACTCCGGCAGGTCTTTGCCCTCCAAGATCCCTGTGAAAAGTCGAGCAAGGAATGGGGCTCTCTCTTCATGCATTATGTGATACTATTCTGCTGGATATCCATCTCTCCAGCTGCTTTCCCCTAGGGAGTTTTTTGATTGCTTGTGCAACCTCCTCTGGGTTTATGGGTCTCTCCAGCACTGCTGCTTTCTCTGCTGCTAATCTGTGGAGCGCTATTTTATCCAGGTACGCGCGGATCTGCTCCTGGGTGCCTCCTCCCTCCGCTCTGTATTCATAAAAAGTCTGGAACTCCGCACATATTTCCTGATTCGTTACAACCTTGCGCCCCCCCCCCCCTCCTGGATTTGAAGTTCGGCAACAGTACGTTTCTCCCTCTTTTTTTTGAGCTGCGAAGCCAGCAGATTTCCTGTTCCCTCCCTCCATGTAGTTTCTTTTGGTGACCCTTGTGAGATATTATATTTGTTCAGTGTCCTGGGCATTGATCTTTGTCCGGACTTGGTGAATTTTTTGGAGCGTTGCTTTACCCGCTGTCCTACTATGTTCTTTCTGCAATTCCTCCAGGTGCTTTATCCACTCCTGCCTTTCCTTTTCCCTTTCCCGCTTCTTCTGAGCCCCTAGTTGAATCAGAATCCCTCTCATAAAAGCCTTCTCCGCATCCCAAATAATAGAGTCTGTCACCCCCCCATTATCATTAGTCTTTAGGTATCCTTGCTTGGTTGAGCTTTACCTTTACTTCTTCCATCTGTATTAACGATACATTCCCTCGCCATGCCCTTTTACCATTCTCAAACGTGGTCCTTCTGGGCGACCATATACCTGTCACCATCTCATGGTCCGAAAGATAGATAGGGTGGATTTGTATCTTCTCTAAGACCCCCAAGTTGCTCTCTTTTCCCAAAAAAATAATCTAAGCAAGAGTATGTGTCCGTTCGCGAGGCATAACAAGTGAATTCCAGCCCCCCAGGATTTTCCCAATGCCATATATCAACTAAGCCAAATTCCTGCATGCATTTCCTCAAAGCTTTTCCTTCCCCTCTCATGTTTGTTTGACTGATAGTTGGATCTATCCCGCACCCACAGCGTACAGTTCATATCCCCTGCGATGATCCAGTCCCCCTTTGCAACTATCTCAAATTCCTGCAAACTTCTTAAAAAAAGGATCCTTTCTGTCCATTTGGGGCATATAGATTTAGTATCGCCACCTCGCTCTGATCCACCCTCCCAACAACCCACACCATCCTACCCATTGTATCTGCCCCCGCACCAGAAATACTGGACAAACGAAATCAGCTTGTGGATAAGGATAGCCAGCCCCCTTTTCTTAGAATTATAGGACGAGCAAAATAGTTGCTCATACCCTTGGCTCTTCAACTTCTCATGCTCCCCCTTTGTTAAATGCGTCTTCTCCAATAATGCTATGTCCACCTGGGCTCTGCTCAGGTGTGCTATTATTTTCTTCCTCTTTATCGGGCTGTTAATACCCCGAACATTGAGGGTAGCTATCCTACACCGTGCCATAGGGGTCTGCTGCAGCTTCTGTATCTGCCCGGGTCCTGCCATCACATCAACAGAGTGGCCTTTAGAAAGCGTGAGCGTATCAGCAACTTAAAAACATCTCTAACAATGTTACAACTTGTACACTCTTCAAACCTATCCCCACCACCACACTTTTTCTGCTTACTGACTTCCATTTGCCCTTCGCCATCTCCCATCCTCCCCGGCTCGCACCATCCCTGTCTGCCCCCCCAATCCCCCCTCCCATTTCTGTCCCTATCTCTCTGCTTCTGATGCATCCTTTCATTGAGGGCTGTCAGGAGCAGGGTTCTGCTATCCCTAAGCTCTGATCTCCTACAGCATACCTTCTTGTTTTGTTTTAAACAGTAGAAACATTATTTCCCATATATTTGCAACAGTCATTGTTCTCTCTCATCAGCAGGGCCGGCCCGTCCATTGAGCAAGAATGTTTTTTGCACAGGGCCCCGCGTTTCAGGGGGCCCCGCGCAAAGAACATTCTGCTTTTTTTCAAAATTAAATAAAAAAAAAAAAAGCTGGCTGCTACCACTGCCGCTGCCGCCGCGGCAGCAGCAGAATGGAGTGTCCCGCGGGGCCCACTCTGCCTGGCTGAGTCCCTCCCTCCCTCCCTCTGCGACGGCTGAGCCCCTCTGTGCCAGCTTTCAGATTCGCGAAGGGAGAGTGTCTCCCTCGCGTCTCTGTTAAGCCTGCAGGGGCAGATGGGAAATTTCCCATCAGCCCCTGCGGGCTTAACAGAGACGCGAGGGAGACACTCTCCCATCGCGAATCTGAAAGCCGGCACAGAGGGGCTCAGCCATCGCAGAGGGAGGGACTCAGCCGGGCAGAGGGGGCCCCGCGGGACACTCCATTCTGCCGCTGCCACAGCGGCAGTGGCAGCAGTAGCAGCCAGCTTTTTAACAAAAAAAAAAATTTCCTTCAGCCGATGCGGGGTGGGGGGGGGTTAGGACTGGTAATGGGCTATGGAGGGGGGTAGGACTTGACTTGAGGTGGGCTGTGGGTTGATGGGGGGGGTTAGGACTGGTAATGGGCTATGGGGGGCTAGGACTGGAAATGGGCTGGGGGGGTAAGACGAGGTGGGCTGATGGGGTTAGGACTGGTAATGAGCTGTGGGCTGTTGGGAGGGGGTTAGGACTGGTAATGGGCTATGGGGGGCTAGGACAGGAAATGGGCTGATGGGGAGGGGTTAGGACTTGAGGTGGGCTGTTGGGGGGTTAGGACTGGTAATGGGCTATGGGGGGCTAGGACTGGAAATGGGCTGATGGGGGGTTAACACTGGAGGTGGGCTGATGGGGTTTGGACTGGTAATGGGCTGTGGGGAGGGGTTAGGACTGATAATGGGCTATGGGAGGGGCTAGGACAGGAAATGGGCTGATGGGGATAGGACTGGTAATGGGCTATGGGGGGGGTTAAGACTGGTAATGGGCTGTGAGCTGATGGGGGCTGTCTGGTAATGGGCTATGGGGGGGTTAGGACTGATAATGGGCTATGGGGGGGCTAGGACAGGAAATGGGCTGATGGGGAGGGGTTAGGACTTGAGGTGGGCTGATGGGGATAGGACTGGTAATGGGCTGTGGGCTGAAGGGGGGGTTAGGACTGGCAGTGGGCTATGGGGGGCTGACTGGAAATGGGCTGATGGGGTTAGGACTGGAAGTAGGCTGATGGGGGGTTAGGACTGGTAATGGGTTATAGGGGGGGCTTAAACTGAAAATGGGGTGATGGGGGGGTTAGGACCGGAAGTGGGTTGATGGGGGGCTAGGACTGGTATTGGGTTGGGGGGTTGCTAGGACTGGAAATGGGCTGATGGGGGGCTAGGACTGGAAATGGGCTGATGCTGGGACTAGAAGGGAATGGATGCTGGGTGAGGCTGGAACTAGAAGGGAGCTGATGTTGGGGGAGGATTAGAATGGGATGGGGCTGGGAGAGTAAAATGGAGAGGGGAAAAATATTTTGTGTGGGAGGGATGAAAAATCTACAATTGGTATTGGGAGAGTAAGTGGGGATTGAGGATGGAGCGGTAAAATTTGAGTGGATGAAATAGGAATGAGGAAAGAGCAAAAGGAGAAAGATTAGTATGTTAAAGCAGATGTAGAGAGAGAATGGAAAAAAACTAGGAGAGAAGAAAGGACAAATGGACAGCAGACGATGGACAGTTAGCAGAAGACATGAAGAAACCAGAAGAAAGTGGCTGGAGCAATTGCAGCTGAAAAAAAATGCACAAAAGGTAGAAAAATATCTTTTTATTTTGAATTTATTAATTGGAATATGTCAGCTCTGGGAAATGTGCATCATTAACGTCTGCGCTTTGTTTAGTACAAGAGGAAATTAATTTATAGTTTTATTTCTACAGTGTTGTTGTACATTCCAAGTTTGGCTTTTGGGGTTCCCAGTTTAATTATTGTCTTCCTATTTCTAAATTGTGATTCCTTATTTGGTGATGGTCTATGTTCTGCATGTGTAATTGAGCTGAGGTATTCTGTTTATGTAATTCCTATTTGACATTGCCACTTGTTCTCTTTCCCCAGTAGGTAATGTATTGTTATTCTCTGAAATGTATTGGTTTAATATTTGCAGTGTTTCCTTTTGATAGGTAGAGTATGGTGCTTTGTGAGTCCTGGTAGTGCTGTTAGGATACGGCGGGTTTGCTATGGGTTCTAAATGGGCAGTGTTTGTAGAAGTTCCTAATGTGTCTGGCGGTTGGCACTGAATTATAGTAATGTAGAAATCTTTTAGTCTTTCTTTATCCATACACTCATTAAGAGGCATGTTTACTAAAAGTTAGTATATGGTAACATTATGCAAATATTTACGCAAATGAGGCCTATTATGCAAATGAGGCCCCACACCGAGTCTCCGCACATGGCCCCGCACCCCCCTTGGGCGGCCCCTGCTCATCAGCACTCTCTTTACTGGTCCCACATGCTCTTACACTTAATTCTCACAACAAGCAAGTCCTAAGGACACCGTTCATGCCTCCAGCTTGCATTACATCACTTCTCCCTGTCTCTCCTCCTGTGCCAGGCCCTCCTTCTCTGGCTCCTGAGCTGGGAGATGGTCTGCTGCTCTACGCTCAACTCCTCTACTTCTCTGCGGGGACCCCTCCTGGATTTGCAGACCGTTGCCTTTTTACGATTTCAGAAACTTCTCCAGCGCGTCAAGCGACACAAAGAATTTCCTCGTACCCCTCACTACCATTGTAAGCTTCTCTGGGTACCAGATAGCAACTTGCACCCTTTTCTGTGCCAGTGAGTCTTTTATTTTAAAGAGTTCTTTTCTTCATTTCACAGTCTCTGCCAAAAGATCCGGGAATACATACACCTTCCAATCTTTATAGTTCACAAATCTTGACCATCCGAGCTGCCAGTATTATGTGCTCTCGGCCTTGAAAACTAAGCAGCTTCACTATAATCACTCTCGGCCTAGCTGAAGGCTCCGGCTTTGGTCTTAACTCCCTGTGAGAATGTTCTAATTTGAACAGGGTCGGTGAAAGGGAGCCCAGAAAGCACTTTATCAACAGGCCCTTCATGAATGTGATAGTGTCATCCCCTTCTGCTCCCTCTGGGACTCCGAAAATTCTGACGTTCGACCTCTGCTCAGTATTCTCCATATCCTCGGTTTTGGAGTGGAGCTAGCTTACTTGCCATTGAAGAGAGGCTACTGTGCGTTGCAAGGAAGTTTGAGTGTCTTCTGCTTTCCCAACTCTGGCCTCAACTTCCTTGAGATGGTGCCCCACGGCGGCAAACCTTTCTTCCAGTTTGTTGAGCACCTTCTCCACAATTTCCTCTTTAGGCTCCTGGATCTCTCTCAGTATTGCCGTCAACTCAGCCGAGGATCCCCCTCCCTGTTCCGCTTCACTGCTATCTGACGAAGAGGCCAGGGAGACCGGGGTAGATGAAACCTGTGCTTCTACTGCGCTATTCTTCTCCAGGCCTGTTTTGGCAGCGTAAATGTCTTTTATAGAGGGATTTTGCTTCACCTTCACCACCTTCGGCATTCTTACTGCAAATACAATCAATTTTAGCTGCAGGGACCACGGCTAAAGTCATTTATTTTGTGCGAGCCCCGGGAGCATGCTTACCCCTGTCCTCCTCCCTCCGTGGCTAAACCGGAAGTCCTACTCACTCTTTTCTAAGGTCATAGATGTTGCTTCTAATATATAAGATGTACCAAGCATATTTTTGATAGGTATCAGACCCACAGTAAAATGTGTTATTGTTTAGAATACAAACAAGGTATGTTTCCCATGAAGACCACAAAACCAGAAAAATGAGACTAAAGAGGCCATGGTGAGAACCCGAACTTCAATGGGTATGGAGAGGCTGGATATTTTCCAGCAGCCTTGTTAAACTTGGAAACTAAGAATTACCAAACTTAGTAATAAAACATATAAAGGATAAAGCGGTATAAAAAAAAAGGTCGTTTAAGAAATAAATAAATAAAATAAAGGGACCTGGATGTTGGCTTAAGTTCTGGTCCTATAAAAAGCAAAGCTGAAGATGCCAAGCCCTGAACTTGCTTCTAGCAGAGGTGGTGGAGGCATTAAGATAACAGATTTTAGGCATGCTTGGGCCAGATATGGGAAGAAGGATGAGAGATTGGGTACAAGACATTGAGGAGGAGGAGATGGCATTGGGTTGCATATGAGAATTTATATGTGCATCTATTTTTAAAATATGTATTGTATTATGATTTAGAATGTATTATATTATGTATTGATGATGTTGTAACTCACTCTGATGCATTGAAAGTGGAAGAAGAAATTAAATTAAACATATGAAATCAAATCAAACTGAAAGTGAATGAATCTCACTTGGGCAAACTAGATAGGTCATTTTGGTTTTATCTGCTGCCACTTAACATTCCTGAGAGACTGCTAACAGTAGAAACTGCTTCTCCTGATGGGCAAATAAGACCGAGTATAGGTTTGCCCCAATGTGTCTTAAAGGGGCAGGTTTACTAATGTGCCCTACCTCAGTAGTGCAGTGTTAGCATGTGGTATCTGCCCTATGCTACCCTTGTAGTGCAAATCTAGGTGAGACGGGCTGTTCCCATCTCGGCGCAGTTAGTGTGAGTGATTGGAGCCCATGCTACCTAGACTCAGGGCAGGTGTCACAGCTGCCACTTCAAGTGGGTAAGAACATAAGAACATAAAAAATGCCATACTGGGTCAGACCAAGGTCCATCAAGTCCAGTATCCTGTTTCCAACAGTAGCAAATCAAGGTCACAAATACCTAGCAGTTTCCCCAAAAGACACAAAGTAGATTACCAGGGTCCTCTTTAATAATGGTTTATGGACTTTTCCTTAAGGAACCTGTCCAAACCTTTTTTAAACCCAGCTACACTAACATCTTTTACTACATCCTCTGTGAACGAATTTCAGAGTTTGATTACGCGTTGCATGAAAAAAATATTTTTTCTTATTAGTCTTAAACGGTTTACACTGTAGCTTCATTGCATGTCCCCTAGTCTTTCTACTTTTTGATGGCATAAAGAATCGATCTTTGTTTACCTGTTCCACTCTATTCATTCATTTATAGACCTCTATCATATCTCTCCTCAGCTGTCTCTTTTCCAGGTTGAAGAGCCCTAACCTGTTAAGCCTCTCCTCATAGACCCAGGGTATCCTTCCATCTTTTTTACGATTTTGGTGGGTCTTCTCTGTATCTTTTCTAATTCTGCTATATCCTCTAAGATACGGTGACCAGAATTGCACACAATATCCAAGGTGCAGTTGCACAATGAAACGATACAGAGGAATTATAGTATCCTTTGTTTTATTCTCCATTCCTTTTCTTATAATTCCTAGCATCCTATTTGCCTTCTTGACCGCCGCTGCATACTGTACGGAGGGTTTCAACATATTGTTCACGATGACGCCTAAATCATTTTCCTAAGTGGTGGTTCCCAATGTGGAACCTTGCATCGTGTAACCATAGTTTGGATTGTTCTTTCCTAGGTGCATAACTCTGCACTTGTCCACATTAAATTTCATCTGCCATTTGAACGTCCAGTCTTCTAGTTTATCAAGGTCCTCTTGCAATTTTTCACACTCCTCTTGGGTTTTAACAACTTTGAATAATTTTGTATCATCTACAAATTTAGACTCATGGCTACCGAGGTCTCAGATACCATAGGCTGCCACTGTTGTAAAATTCTCCAGTGGACTGATGCCTAAATATACATCAATGACCTCTTACTTGAACTGTGAGCCATATAAGTATTCTCCAAAAATATTTTTTATCAGTTATTCTTCAATGCTATTTTTGACAAGCCTTTATACATGTTACTTAGTTTAGAGTGATGAACCAGTGCTTAGCTGTGTGATGAATTCCCGACGCTTATTCATGCGCTATGAGGTGCGTTTCTCCAACAGGTTTCCTCAGGGGAATTTTGCATATCAACACTAGAAAAATGAAATGAGTGCTTTAGATACTTGCTTCTCTTATCATGCTTATTTTTAGTAAACATTTTTACCGTGTATCTCGACCCTCCTACCTGATGTAACACCGGTATGGATTGGTTGGGCTCTGTCAATTGTGCACGTTGCAACAAAAATGCTGCGCATGCGGGGAAGTAAAATAGTGAGACTTAATTGATTCCACTTAAAACAAGATTAGTACTCATATACAAGAACCAAAGTATATTAATTTCATCAATCATGTCTCTCATAGGCACATTTCCCATTCTATTCGGGAATTTAGTCCCTGGGGTATAATAGAGGCCAAGGTGTGGATCCATCGTTGTTCCCGGTACAGCAAAGTCTGATCTATTGATTTCCCTCGAATTGGGATATTAACCTGTTCAATAGCGAAACAACGTAGTTCCGAAAAAGAATGCTGTAAATGTAAGCAGTGATCAACTATCGGAGCTTCTCGTCTCTGACATTTTAATTTGCTTTTGTGTTCATTAATTCTCACCTGTAGAGAGCGGATGGTCTTTCCCACGTACAAGAGATCACAGGGACAACGTATTGCATAAATGACTTGTATGGATTTGCATGTGGTTCTATTTCGTAAACAGTAACGTGTGTTATGATAGACAAAATCTGTAATTTCCAAAGTAATCGAACAAATGTTGCAATCACCACAACGTGTATGGCCTCCAGTTACCGATGGAGTTAAGGCTAAAGGTGGACGTAAAACTGCCGGACTTAATAACTCTTTGAAATTTTTTTGCCTTTGCCATACACATCGAACAGTGCAATCTGCAAGCTCAGGAATGCTTTGTAGAACATTGGCATGTTTTTTTATACTCCGTTGTAAAGAATAGCTAAACGGTGAAAATGATGTGATGAGATTAATATGCTTTTGAGGAGTGGCTATTCTTGTGGTTGGAGGATTAATCAATAAATCGCGATTAAGGAACTTCGCTCTCTTATAAGCTTGATTTACTACTCGGACGGTGTATCCCCTCTGCAAAATGTTGTTCCACAAAGTAGATGCTTGTTTTTTAAACTCCCGCAGGTCTGAACAATTTCTGCGGTAACAAATAAATTGTGACACTGGCAAGCTGTTTTTTAATTGTGGAGGATGGGCACTTTCATAATGTAGTAGAGTATTTCGATCTGTTTGTTTACGATACGTAGAAGTGCACCAACCTAATGGAGTCTTACATAACAAAACATCCAAAAACGTTATGTGCTCTAAATGAAAATTCAAAGAGAATTTAATGTGGTCATCCCGTAGGTTTAACCATTGAAAAAACTCTAATAGAGCAGCTGTTGCTCCCTGCCAGATAACAAAAACGTCGTCCACATATCTTCTCCAAATTTTAAGAGATTCAGCATATGGGGAAGCTGCAATCCAATCTTTTTCAAATTGTGACATATATACATTTTCACCAGGTGCCTCCCCCCTACTTCCCAGGGGAGCCACCAAGGCCTCCCCTGCACAGGGACTTACTCCTGCAGGAGCTGCAGGGTCTGCTGGGGGAACAGGCGGTGGAGCCAGTACCCCGACACCTCTGGGGCCAAGGGTTCTACTCGAGGTACTTCCTGGTGCCCAAGCGAACAGGAGGCCTCAGACCCATCCTGGACCTCCGCGACCTCAACAAGTTCCTGCAACGGGAAAAGTTCAGGATGCTTACCCTTGGAATCCTACTGCCCTACCTCCAGCAGGGAGACTGGCTATGCTCCTTGGACCTAAAGGATGCCTATACCCACATCCTTATCCATCCGGACCACCGGCAATATCTGAGATTTGTGGTGGCAGGAAGGCATTATCAGTACCGCGTGCTGCCCTTCGGCCTGTCCTCCGCTCCCAGGGTGTTCACAAAATGCCTGGCAGTGGTGGCGGCCTTCCTGAGGCTTCAAGGCCTCTTCGTCTTCATCTACCTGGACGACTGGCTCATACGGGCGCAGTCCTCCGTAGAGATCACCCAGGCCACTCAACGCACAGTGGCTTTGCTTCAGCACTTGGGCTTCGTCATAAACTTCGGAAAGTCCACGTTGCGCCCCTCTCAGGATCTCGAGTTTCATAGGGGCACGGCTGGACACTCTGCGAGCTCGTGCCTTCTTGCCTCGGGAGCGAGCCGACAGGCTCATAGCTCTGGCCGGCAGGTTCCACAGCGCGTTGCCGGCCCCGGCCAGGCGATTCTTGCAGCTGCTCGGTCATATGGCCTCCACGGTCCATGTCACCCCGAATGCCCGCCTACATATGCGGCCTGTTCAGTGGAGCCTTCGTACTCAATGGCATCAGGCCACAGGGAGTCTGACAGACCTGCTACGGATCTCTGACCGTCTGGTCTCCTCTCTGCAATGGTGGCTTCACCTGCCCAACCTGATGCTCGGCATGCCTTTTCAGCCTCACACACCCTCCCAGGTGCTCACGACAGATGCTTCTCTCCTGGGATGGGGAGCGCATTGCCAGGGAGCGCGCACCCAAGGCCTTTGGACCCCTTGGGAGGCGGCTCAACAGATAAACTTCCTGGAGCTGTGGGCGATCCACCTAGCTCTGCGGACCTTCTCTTACCTCACTTCTCGTCAGTCTGTACTGGTGCAGACGGACAATCAGGTTGCCATGTTCTACGTGAACAAACAGGGGGGCACAGGCTCCCTCCTTCTCTGTCAGGAGGCCCGGAGACTGTGCTCATGGGCAGTCGACCACGACATCCTCCTCAAGGCTGTTTACCTGCCCGGACAGGACAATTGCCTGGCCGACAAACTGAGCTGGATCCTGCAGCCGCACGAATGGAGGTTGAACCCCTTAGTTGTCCGGCAGATATTCCGCCGGTGGGGCTTCCCCACCGTGGATCTCTTTGCCAGTCCTCTGAACCGGCAACTTCCCAGGTTCTGCTCTCGGCACCCGCATCCTCTCAGATTAGCGCCGGATGCTTTCCTCATCTCGTGGTCCACGGGCCTACTGTATGCCTTTCCTCCCACGCCACTTGTGTCCCAGACGCTGTTCAAAGTTGTCCAGGACAGGGCCTTCGTGCTCCTAGTAGCGCCCAGGTGGCCGAGACAACCCTGGTTCCCTCTGCTCCTGCAGCTAGCGGTGGACACCCCTCTTCCTCTGGGGTTTCAGCCCGATCTCCTGACCCAGGATCAGGGCACCCTTCTACACCCCAACCTCCGGGCCCTTCATCTGATGGCCTGGCTGCTGAAAGGGTAGTCCTAGCTCCGCTCCTACTTCCTCCGGAGGTGGAGGCTGTCGTCCTGGCGTCTCGGCGACCTTCCACCCGGAAGTCTTATGCCCTTAAATGGCGCCGCTTCTCGGCCTGGTGTTCTCAGCGCTCTGAGGACCCCTTCGCCTGCTTAGTATCGGTGGTACTGCAATATCTGCTTTACCTCTCCGATCTAGGCCTCAAATCCAATTCTGTCAGAGTCCACCTCGGTGCTCTCTCTGCGCACCATTCGCCGGTGGAGGGCCAACCTCTTTCCTCGCACCCCTTGGTGGCGCGTTTCCTCAGGGGCCTGCTCCTGCTCAAGCCCCCGTTGCGCCCTCCGGCTCCCGACTGGGATCTCAATGTGGTTTAACAAAGGCTTACCTGTCTGCCTTTTGAACCCATGGCTACCTGCCCTCTTCATTTCCTCTCCTGGAAGACTCTCTTCTTGGTGGCCCTTACCTCCGCTAGGTGCGTTAGTGAACTACAGGCCCTAGTGTTGGAGCCCCCTTATACTAAGTTCTACAAGAATAGGGTTGTCCTACGGACGCACCCTAAGTTTCTTCCGAAGGTGGTTTCCTCTTTCCACATCAATCAAGAGGTGGTTCTTCCGACCTTTTTTCCCAGGCCGCATACCAGCCGAGCTGAGACTGTTTTGCATACCCTGGACTGTTGAAGAGCCTTGTCTTTCTACCTTGAGCGTACGCGTGAGCACAGGAAAGCTGCTCAGCTTTTCGTATCTTTTGACCCCAATCGGTTGGGGGTCCCTGTCTCCAAGCGTACTCTGTCCATCTGGGTAGCTGACTGTATCGCCTGGGCTTATGGGGCAGCCGGCCTCTCCTTAGAGAGTCGAGTCACGGCCCACCGTGTCAGGGCGAAGGCTGCGTCGGTGGCTCATCTCCGCTCTGTCCCATTGGCAGACATCTGCCGGGCCGCTACTTGGTCTTCAAGCCAGACTTTTGCGGCTCATTACTGCCTGGAGAGGGAGTCCCGCAGGGACAGTGCTTTCGGACAGGCAGTCCTCCACAATCTCTTTGAGGTTTAGGCAACTCCTGCCCTCCGGCCCTGGTGTTGGGCTACCGGCTGGATTCGTATTCAGAAAAGATTCCTTCCCTCTGTACTGTTGAGCTTGAGGGAGCTCTTTTCAGCTTGAGGTCTCCGGTAGCCTTAAGCTTGGGAGTCCCATAAGTGAGGACTGACTTCCTGCTTGGTCCTGGAGAAAGAGTAGTTACTCACCTGTAACAGGTGTTCTCCAGGAGCAGCAGGAATCAGTCCTCACTACCCTCCCTCCTCCCCTTGGAGTTGCAGTCATTCTTATTGCATATTTTTGCTAACTTTTTGCTGTCTTTCCGCTATGTCATCAGACTGAGCAAGATGGCACCCTTGGGCGGGAAGGGGACCGCGCATGCGCGCTGCAATTCCCAAAAGCTTTCTGCGAAAGCTGGGGAAAATTGCTCTGCGAGGGCTCTGTCGGCGCCAACGTCACCCATAAGTGAGGACTGATTCCTGCTGCTCCTGGAGAACACCTGTTACAGGTGAGTAACTACTCTTTCTACTGGGAACTTGATGCCTATGAATTATTTGGCAAACCATACATTCAAGTATGAGAAAGTTCATACAGAAAATCAAAAGTCAATAGAGTCCAAAAATTACAGGCAATGAACTCTGCTCACACTGCGATGCATCAGAAGGGGTAGATGCAGGATGCAAGGGGGTTAATAGCTGGAAGGGAGATATTGACTGTTAATGGCTGGAAAGGAGATGCTGGATACAAAGGGAGGGTTAATGGCTGGTTGCAGGGGTTGTGGCTGCTGTGAGGGCATGGTTATATAGGGGCGGAGCCATGGACAATCACCCATCCCCTAAAGTTGGCTGAGTATGTGCGTACCATCACCTTTTTTTACCAAAAAATCACTGGGTTAAAGAATGGCACAAACCTAGAAATTCCACCACAGGCATCATTCACACTGATAAGCATAGATAGACATTTAAAGAGACCCTCTGTTAACAGGTGGCTGCTGCTGATGTATGAAACTTGGTGAAATACTGTTTAAGTTTGCTTGGTTATATGTTTGATTTCAAGTATCATCCTGACAAATAAAACCTTTTTAGGATTATCACTACGGTGTGCAAAGGGTTTTCTATGTGAAAAAGTAGATCCTGATAGGGGGAATAAGAGGCAGCATAGCCTGTGGGTCCTTTTAAAAGCCTTCTTATGCCCAATGGCACCCCCTAGTTGTGACACCCACTACATGACCTTGTCACCTTCCCTTCCTTTTCTGCCCTTCAACCCCTGTCATCACGTTCCCTTCTTTCCCCTGGAATTATTAGAGGTGTGAGCAATAAGTTGATGCTCATGCCATCTTTCTTTCCTTCCTACCCTTAGCATTAGTACTTTTTTTGCCTCTTCCCCCTCCTCCCTCATCATCACATTTCCTTCCCCATGGCATTCCCAGTCAGCAAGAGGAAATAGATAAGCAGCATTGGTAGTTGCAAAGCTGTGTCTCCCACTTCCAGCTTTGGAACTGTTGCTACCAGGTCTTCATTTTATGATGCAAGGAATTCTGTTTCTGCTAGAACATTGGCAACTAATAATTTGCCTATTTGTGAAAGCTTAAGCAGAGGAGTGATGGGGGGGGGGGGGTGGGTGGGCAGGGACTGGACTTCACAGGCTTTCTTTCTTTACCAACATCCAGGGAACTTCTTTCTAATAAGCATCCTCTACCAGATAATACAATTTTCCATCTCTGGCCTGCTTTTATAACTCGGTCTTTATCATTCTCTGCTCTTTTCTTTATTCTACTTTTTTTTCTCTCTGATGCCCTCCTTTTCTTTATATTTTATATTTCAGTTCTCTTCCTTTATCTCTTTTTTTCTTCAGCAGAAAATATTTTAATAGTTTCTCTTCCCTCTATTTCCTTTCTCTTTGCTCTTTTTCTGTCCTCTTACAGTTGTGGTCGATATTATTGGTACCCTTGCAGTTAAACCCCTTAATGTCCAATATTTCCTAAAAACAAAGGTGGCCAGTAAAATGGCTTTGGACTATATATGCACACATATTTGACACATAAAAGAATCAAATTCAACAAGACTAATTAAAAAAGGAAATAGTATAAAAACTGTGACCTTGTCAGGACATGATTATTGATACCCTTATAAACAATTCAAATCAGTCTGAGCAGAAGAACCACATTCCCATTATAGTAAAATTAGACACACCTGTGATAAATTGTCAGTACTTACATGACTTAAATCAAGCAATGAATGCCATCTCCAAAGACCTTGGGATTCCTGTGTCTACAGTTCGCAGTGTTATTTTCTGCTCATAGAACTGTTAAGAACCTCCCAGGATGTAGTAGGAAGAGGAAAATTAATCCAAGAAGTCTTTGAAGGTTTGTGCAAACTGTTAGAAAAACACCACGTACATCATCCAAAGAGCTTAAGGCTGACCTGGAGCAATTTGGAGCGGTGGTTTCAACCCACACCATACGGTGCACACTAAACAAAGGATTTCATGGGTGAAGACCAAGGAGGACTCCACTATTGAAAGAAAGACATTTAAAAAGGCATGCCAGATCTTTGCCAAAACCCATCTTGAGAAACCACAATCCTGGGAAGATGTTCTGTGGAAAGATGAAATCAAGCTTGAGCTCATTGACAATGCAGACCAGCGATACATTTACAGGTGAAGAAATTAAGCTTATAAGGAAAAGAACACCCTTCCTACAGCTAAATATGGTGGCGGTTCCATAATGATATGGAATCATAAAGTCAGAGGACTACCAAGGTATTTTTCAGTGAAATATGCTACCTAGTGTCAGAAAGCTAGGTCTGGGTCGAAGGTCATGGATCCTCCAGCAGTACAATGACTCAAAACATACATCCAAAAGTACAAAAGAATGTTAAAAAGGAAAAAATTGACTGTTTTCAACTAGGCAGCAATGAGTCCTGATTTCAATCTAATCGAGAACCTTTGGAAAGAGCTGAAATCTGCCATTGGTAAAAGGAATCCTGGAAGCATTAATGAGCTGGAACAAATCGCAGTTAAAGAGTGGGATAATCTACCAGCAGACAAGTGTACGAAACTTATAGATGGCTCCAAGAAACATTTGAAGGCTGTCATTACTGCCGAGGGTTATGCAACCACATATTAGTGAAGGGTACCATTAACCCTGTCCAAGTCATATCTTGTTTTTTTTCTTAGAAATTACTACATCTAAGTTGCACAGACATCTTTTTTGTTGTATACCTTTGAACATACTATTCAAATATTATGATGACATACAGTTTGAATATTTCAAATTATTTCTCAAGATATGATACACAACATATCTAAAATGCAAGGGTGCCAATAATGTTGACCACCACTGTATGATTTTTTCTTCTTTCTCCCCTTCTTTCTTGTTTTCTGTTTTATTTTTTACCATTCCTCCATCTCCATTATCATTCTAGATTTTGGTCCCTCCCCTCCCAGTCTAGGGTCCTTTATCTCTGATCTGTAGTTCTCTCTCTTCCCCTCAACCTTTTATTCATTGTCTTACACCTCCTCCTTCCCATTCCCCACATTTGTTCTTATAGACACATTTAATTTAATTTAATCCCCCCCCCCCCGAATTAATTTCTTTAAAGTCTCTAGCTCTCTCGCTTCTAAGATTTGGGGCATGTTTACTAAATCCTGTGATGGTAATGGATATGTGGACAGTGTTAGTAACATGGGGCTGTAAGCTAACTGCAGGGGGCACTACCAAGGTAAAGCAGCCATAGGTGCAACTAATGGCAAGACATGCTAGGGAGATAAAGTTTCTAGATTAAATAAATGACTGCTTCCTGGAGCAGCTGGTTCATGAACCGACCAGAGGGGAAGGCATTCTGGACCTAGTCCTTAGTGGAATACAAGATCTAGTGCAAGAGATAAGGGTGTTGGGGCCACTTGGCAATAGTGATCATAGCATGATCACGATTTCATAAATGGAGGAAGGATGGCAAGGAAATCCACAGTACTGCCTTTTAACTTTCAAAAAGGAGACTATAATAAAATGAGGAAAATAGTTAAGAAAAAACTAGAAGGAGCATCTGCAAAGGTTAAAGATTTACATCAAGCATGGGCGTTGTTTAAAAATACTATCTTGGAAGCCCAGACCAGCTGTATTCCATGCTTTAAGAAAAGTTGAAGGAAGTCTAAAAAACTGCCAGCATGGTTTAAAGGTGAGGTCAGAGAGGCTGTTGTGGCCAAAAAAGCATCTTTTTAGGAAATGGAAAAAGGAGACAAATGACGAAAACTGGAAACAACATAAGCACTGGCAAGTTAGATGCAAAGCATTGATAAGGCAGACAAAGAGAGAATTTGATAAGAAACTTGCTGTGCAAGCCAAAACGCATAATAAAGACCTTTTTCAAGTACATTCATAGCAAAAAACCTGTGAGAGAGTCGGTTGGACCATTAGATGATAGAGGGGTAAAAGGGGCACTAAGAGGGGACAAGGTCATAGCAGAGAGACTGAATGAATTCTTTGCCTTGGTCTTTTCTGAAGAAGATGTAGGGAAGTTACTCATGACTGAAATGGTATTTAAAGATGATGCATCGGAAGAATTGAAAGAAATATCAATACACCGGGAAGATATATTACAACTATTTGATAAACTAAAGAGTAGCAAACCACCTGGACCGGATGGTATACATCCGAGGGTGTTGAAAGAACTGAAATATGAGATTGCAGACCTACTATTAGTAATCTGTGAACTATCATTAGAATCATCTCTAGTACCTGAAGATTGGCGAATGGCCAATGTAACGCCAATTTTTAAAAAGGGTTCCAAGGGTGATCCATGAAAAAACAGGCCAGTGAGCCTGACGTCAGTATCGGGCAAAATGGAAAAAACTATTATAAAGAACAAGTTACTGAACATGTAGATAGTCATGGTTTAATGGGAGAGAGCCAATATGGCTTTAAGCCAAGGAAGATTTTGTCTTACTAATCTGTTATATTTTTTTGAAGGTGTGAATAAAGAGGTAGACAAAAGTGAATCAGTTGATATAGTAACATAGTAAATGACAGCAGATAAAGACCAGTATGGTCCATCTAGTCTTCCCAGTAAGATGGCAAGAGTAGGTGCAACTGCCGCTCCGTGTAGGTCACCCCTCCCCATGTCTTTGTTCAGGGGTGAACCCACCGCTCCGTGTAGGACACCCCTGTTTGTTGAGAAATTAGATAGTTAAGTTTATTTTTATTTTATCCTGTTGCTGTAAAGGGATCCACTGTGTCTGTCCCATGCCATTTTGAATTCTGTAACTGTATTTTCCCCCACTTCCATTGGGAGGTCATTCCAAGCATCCACCACCCTTTCAGTGTATCTGGATTTTCAGAAAGCCTTTGACAAGGTCCCTCATGAGAGACTCTTTAGGAGGCAGTGTACTATTGTGGATCAGGAACTGGTTAAAAGATAGAAAGCAGAGGGTAGAGCTGAATGGCCAATTTTCCCAATGGAGAAAGGTGAATAGTGGAGTACCCCAGGGATCTCTGCTGGGTCCTCTGCTTTTTAACATATTCGTAAATGACCTGAAAATGGGAATGAGTGAGGTAGTCAAATTTGTAGATGACAAATGTTGGTATGGTTATTTGTCACAGAGTCTACAATGTAAATATGAATATTTATCTGTGATACCTTCGAGGAAGCAATTAATATATCATCTTAGACTCATGGCTACCGAGGTCTCAGATACCATAGGCTGCCACTGTTGTAAAATTCTCCAGTGGACTGATGCCTAAATATACATCAATGACCTCTTACTTGAACTGTGAGCCATATAAGTATTCTCCAAAAATATTTTTTATCAGTTATTCTTCAGTGCTATTTTTGACAAGCCTTTTATACATGTTACTTAGTTTGGAGTGATGAACAAGTGCTTAGCTGTGTGATGAATTCCCGACGCTTATTCATGCGCTATGAGGTGCGTTTCTCCAACAGGTTTCCTCAGGGGAATTTTGCATATCAACACTAGAAAAATGAAATGAGTGCTTTAGATACTTGCTTCTCTTATCATGCTTATTTTTAGTAAACCTTTTTACCGTGTATCTTGACCCTCCTACCTGATGTAACACCGGCATGGCTCGGTCAATTGTGCACGTTGCAACAAAAACGCCGCGCATGCGGGGAAGTAAAATAGTGAGACTTAATTGATTCCACTTAAAACAAGATTAGTACTCATATACAAGAACCAAAGTATATTAATTTCATCAATCATGTCTCTCATAGGCACATTTCCCATTCTATTCGGGAATTTAGTCCCTGGGGTATAATAGAGGCCAAGGTGTGGATCCATCGTTGTTCCCGGTACAGCAAAGTCTGATCTATTGATTTCCCTCGAATTGGGAAATTAACCTGTTCAATAGCGAAACAACGTAGTTCCGAAAAAGAATGCTGTAGATGTAAGCAGTGATCAACTATCGGAGCTTCTCGTCTCTGACATTTTAATTTGCTTTTGTGTTCATTAATTCTCACCTGTAGAGAGCGGATGGTCTTTCCCACGTACACCTTTTGAACCACCTTCAGCACCCAGGAATCGGAGGTTATGGCTGACCACCTGTGAGCGAAGTGGATCAGCCTGCCCCCCGTGCAGGGTAAAGGGGCTATGCTGGCATAGTCAAAAAACCCCACCCTGCTGAGCAGGGGGCTATGTAGTGGGCTTAGGGGCCCTCGGCTTACGGGGCCCATTGCCCTGACTCTTAGCCTGTGGACCCCGATTGGGAGCTGCAGACGCTTGGTATTGAAGATGCTGTTGCTTATAGGCGGGCACCTTCCTCAGGTAAAAAGGCTTTTTCCCCGAGCCCTTCCTCTTCTGTGAGGGAGTAGAGGTCTTTCTGGATAAGCGAGTCCTAGTGAGAGTCTCGGACTCGAGTTCCACCGCCTTATCAGCCATGGGTTTGCCAAAGACGTTTTCACCTCTGCACGGGACATCGATCAACTTGTCCTGCACCCACGGCTCGAGGTCGGATGACTGAAGCCAGGCCTATTGGCGGGCACCGATGCCGGCTCCCGCAACTCGGGCCGACGCCTCGAAGCCATCGTATGCCGCTCGAGAAATAAACTTCGAGCATTCCCGAATACTATCGGACAAGGTCTGGAACCTCTGTAAGGGTTCCTCGGAGATACCAGCCGAGAACCCGGCGATTTCTTTTGCCAGGTCTCGGAGGAACATGCCCATGTATAGCTGGTATGTCTGGACTCGGCAGGCCAGCATGGAGCCCTGGAAGCACTTCCTACCAAGGGCATCCAGGCTCCGGGCCTCCTTACCCGGAGGCACCGAGGAGTGCATCTTTTGACTCTTAAGCCGATGCATTGCCGATTCCACCACCATGGAATGGTGCGGAAGTTGTGCCTTCTGGAACCCGGGACTCTTGCGGACTCGATACCTCGAATCGACCCGCCTGCTCAGCACCGGCATCAATGCCAGGCATTCCCACATGCGAAAGAGCAGCCGCTCCAGCATCGGGGGAACCGGTACAGTAAAGGCCTCCTTTGGGGCCGAGTCATACTGGAGTGCCTCGAGCTGTTCGGCGCGGGGCTCCTCCTCGGGATCCGCGGGGAAGGCCAACGCCTTGGCCATACCCCTCACAAAATCAGAGAAGCGGGTATCCTCCGGAGGGGATCGTTTCCGAGGCTCCGACTCAGGCGAGTTGGAGGGGACGCACCTGGTCTGAAAAGAATCTGGTGATTCGTCCTCTTCCGTGTCCCAGCCCGATGCCTCCGAGGAGGAGTCGAGAGGGTCCGTGCGGGCCAGGGTTCGCCCCGACGCCGAAGCCGGCGTCGACGACCTCGGTCCCGAACAGGAGGCCGAGGGGGACCTCGACCGAGGATCGACTCGAGCACGTGTGGACTCGAGGATCGACTCGGCCGCCGGTGTCGACTTGGGCGTCGACGTCCCAGTGGTCGGGGCAGATGCACTGGCGAGACCGGTCATCAGTGCCCGCTGCTGGTCCAAGAAGGCAGTGATACTGCGCTCCAAGGATGTCAATCTGAGGCCAAACTCAGACGACCTGGCAGCTTCCGACTTGGGCCCCGACGGCATCAGGCCCGACATCGGTTCCGGAGGGGAGTCCAGGAGGACTATAGCACTCACGTGTCCAGGCGGCTCCACCTCTAGGCGAGGAAGTTTGCAAGGCCTCTCCGTCTCCGAGGGCTCAGGGCGGCTGACGGGGCTAAGCGACCCAGCCATCGAGAGACCAGGTGCGTCCTCTGACGCCGCCCGAGCGGGCTTCTTCTTCCGACAATGTTCCCGGTCGGGGGACCCCCGCTCAGAGGAACTCCGATGATACTCGTGGCCGGAGCCCCGAGACGTCGAAGCCTCCGACGAGGTCCGAGCCTGACCGGACTCGGGGTCAGAGAAGATATGATCCTTTTGTGACTGCCGACTCCTCAGAGACTTCGAGGACAGTCTGCTGCACGGGCCGCAACCCGTAGAGTCATGGTTGGGTCCGAGGCAACGGAGGCAGTAGTCTTGCGTGTCTGTAAGGGACATTATCTTGGAACAACGACCACATTTTTTAAACCCGCTGGCAGCCATCGGGGGAAAAAGGGCCCCGGCAAGGTCGAAAGACCGTGCTGCCAGGGGTGAAGAAGAAAATGGCGGGAACGCCAGTTAAGACAAAACTGAAGGGGATTGTGGGGCCATTTTTGGATTGGGTGCGAGCCTTGTATCGGCATCCATTAGCTTGCCTAAAAATTAATGGTTCTACCACCCAGACCTTTGAATTGTATAGAGGGACAAGGCAGGGATGCCCACTTTCCCCCCTGTTTATACTTGCCATGGAACCGCTGGCCCAGAGAATACGGGACTGTACGGAGGTGCGAGGTGTAGCGGTGGGCGGGCAGCAGCATAAGATATCCCTATTTGCCGATGATGTCCTATTTTTTGTATCCGATCCTTTGAGATCTTTTCCGGCAATTTTAGAGGAATTGACCACTTATGGCGCCTTGTCAGGGTTTCGTATGAACCCTACGAAGTCCAAAGTACTGAATCTCACCATTGGTGGTGAGACCGTGGAGGCTCTAAAGAAGTCCTTCCCTTTCCGGTGGGCCAAATCTAGCATTCGGTACCTTGGGGTGCAGCTTACCGGCCAGAGCCGGGATCTGTTCCAGGAGAACTTCTTGCCTGCTCAGGGTAAGGTACTGCGGAAGCTTGAGAGGTGGGGGGCATTTGAGATCTCCTGGCTAGGTCGAATAGATTTAAGATGATCTTGGTTCCTCGACTTCTCTATCTGTTCATGAACCTGCCAGTCGAGGTCCCAGTGTCGTACCTGCATAAGCTACAGGATAAGCTCATGTTTTTTGTGTGGCAGGGTCGGCGACCGCGGGTGGCCCGGAACGTCCTATATGCACCTCGACGTTTGGGGGGTATGGGGATGCCTCAGTTGAGTAGGTATTACGAAGCGGCCAGAGTGCAGGCGGTTTTTGAATGGATACTGCGGGATGTAGCTGAGTGGGTGGAGTTGGAACAGCTGGGATTAGGAGGGGGGAGACGCTTATCACATATTGTTTGGGTGAGGGACGCTGGAGCTGTGGCAAAGGGAGGGGGAACCCTTATGTAGCGCTTACCCTGTGCTATTGGCTGAAATGGCGATCCAGGTGGTATGGCAATCGGGGGTGTTCGAGGTTTATGCCCCTGCTAGATAATCCCGACTTTCCGCCAGGGAGGTGTGATCCTGCCTTTCAGAGGTGGGCACACCAGGGGCTGAGCCATGTTGGGCAGTTTAAGGATGGGGCGGATTGGGTGGCCTTCGAGGATCTACGAAATGAATTCCCGGTGTTGGAGGGGGACAGGTATCAATATGTGCAAGCGCGTCATTTCTGCAACAGTTTGGGGGGCTGGGGGGGAGAAGGGCAAGGGGCTGTTGTGGACGGGTTAGTGGAGGGTGGGGTGGTCAAAGGCCTGATTTCCTGGTTGTACGGTCTAATGGACACCAGGGATAGGGGGGACTGGGCCCATAAAAAAGCATGGGAGCGAGACTTACATAAATGTTGGGATGAGGACCATTGGGAAGCAGTTTACAAGGGGCTGTTCAAGGGGATCCTGTCTAGCTCTATTTTGGAGCAAAACTATAAGGTGCTTTATAGGTGGCACTTGACGCCCCAAAGGATACAGAAATGGAGAGGGGGGCTGGGGCTATGTTGGAGAGAATGTGGGGAGTCGGGTTCCGTTATGCACATCTGGTGGGAATGCCCTAAACTTCAGCCCACGTGGCGTGTGGTTGCGGAGTGGATGGGAGCGGTTTTGGGCGAATGTATTGACCTCGGTCCATGCTTGGCCTTGTTGAATGTGGGAGGGGGATCAAAGTGGTGTAGGGTGGTGTGTGGGGCAATGAGGCTCTTGATTGTGAGGAAGTGGAGGGTTGTCTCTCCGCCCACTTTAGAGCAATGTTCCCTCTAATTTTCTGTAGGCTGTGTGCGCATAAAATATCAGCTGTGCAGCTTTTGAAGGAAGGTTAAATTTTTGTGCGCCACATAATGACACTCGGAGTTATATACTTTAAAATTTGACAACACGTCAGAATACAGTATTGCCACCACATTGATTTTAATCAAATTAAATGAAAATAGATGATTACTAAATGAAGCAGAAAATTTCTAGTAATTACAATCACAACTTTTAAATTTTAAGACATCTGTGTTGTTTTCTATCAGAATCAGAACCGTAATTTTTGTGTGCTCTGTTGTAAAGTATGTGCGCTCGCTCGGCAAGGAGTGTGCGCGCGCACACGTGCACAGCTTAGAGGGAACAGTGCTCTAGAGGAAGTACAACGGAGAGTCGCGCACCTTTCCTTAATGTACCGCCTTACCACCCTCCGCCAGCAGCGGTTGGCTCGGTTTCAGGAAATCTGGGGCCCTTATTTTAGATGGGTTAGTGGTCCCATCCCATAGTGTGCTATTTGTTGTGTATTTTTGGCAAAGGGGTTATCAGCCTGTGACACACTGCTCAGGAAGGGTGGGGAGCTAGTTACTGCTGCTTTGATAGGATGCTCTGATGCTGTCCTTTGCCTCTAGCATTGATTATGTAACTGATGCTAGGTACTGTTCTATGGTCAGACTTCTACCTCTTGACTATATACTTATTATACTAATAGGGTAGCCAGCCTCGGAGGGGGGGGGAGGTCTGGGGGGGGGGGATATGGAGGGGGGAGGGGTGTAATGGGTTGTTGTTTTCTTCTGAATACAGTTTGATGTACCTTTGGGGTGAGTAGTTGAGCTATGTTAGCGTGTGCTAGTTCTGTATAAGAAATTACGTGTTAACGCTTGTTTCGCATTGTGGATTTCTTAATAAAAAATTAATGGGAAAAAAAAAAAAAGACAAAACTGAAAAGGGGATAAGAACGGACTCGATAGGGATATCGAGACCGGGCAGGGGGGGGGGGGGGACACGCGAACCAAGAAAACAAACTAAGAAATTAATCAACTTTTTCTGCGGCGAAAACAAACTACGTCTGTAGGGCTCCGCGGAAAAAAGAAGACTGAGCAAGATGGCACCCTTGGGCGGGAAGGGGACCGCGCATGCACGCTGCAATTCCCAAAAGCTTTCTGCGAAAGCTGGGGAAAATTGCTCCGCGAGGGCTCACCCATAAGTGAGGACTGACTTCCTGCTTGGTCCTGGAGAATGTATAATTTTGGAACAACTCCTTTGAGAGTGACTGCACATGTTTTATTTTTTTCTGCTAGGAAGTGCTAGAGGATACTCCATTTCTCCTAATATCTACAATGTATCAAATAATAAAGAAATGTTCCAAGCAAGGGGTCTGGAAGCTCATATGGGCTTTGGAAGACCAGGGTCCCCCCTGCCATGAAAGAACTCTGGAATCAGGGCCAGTGCTTCCTTTTAGGTGAATTAGGTAGTTGTCCAGAGCACTGAGATTCTGAGGGTGACTAAAGGGAAGCAGGTAGCTATCTTAAATTTCCCTTCTTCCGTTGTTGGCCCTACCTCGGTGCTTCTCTCAGCAGTTGAGCCTCAGTGGCCAGCAGGAGGAAGAGCACTTTAATAGCCTATCTGTGTTTTGAGTCACACAGTGTGTGCCAGTTTTTAAGATTAGGGGATCTTAGAAACACAGAAACTTGATGGCAGAAAAAGACCACATGGCCAATCTAGTCTGCTCTTCAATATCAACTACAGTAGTCCCCTTTTTTCCTTTAGAGATCGTATGTGTTTGTCCCAGCTTTTTTTTAATTCACATACTGTCCTCATCTCTACTACCTCCACTGGGAGACTATTCCATGTATCTACAATTCTTTCCGTAAAGAAATATTTCCGCATATTACTCCTGAGTCTATCCCCTTTCACCATCATATCTATGTCCCCTCATAGCAGAGCTGGCTTTCAGTCAAAAGAGGCTCTCATCTTGTGCATTTATGCCATGGAGATATTTAAACGTCTCTATCATCTCTCCTCTATCCTGCCTTACCTCTAACATATACGTATAAAGATCTTTAAGTCTGACCTCATATGCTTTATAATGAAGACCACTAGCCATTTTAGAAGCCACCCTCTGCACCGACTCCAATCTGTTTATATCCTTTTGAAGGAGCAGTCTCCAGAATTGTACACAATACTCCAAATGAGGCTGCACCAGAGACTTATACAGAGGCACTATCACCTCCTTTTTTCTGCTGGCCATTCCTCTCCCTATGCACCCAAGCATCCTTCTGGCTTTTACCATTGCCTTTTCTACCTGTTTAGCCACTTTAAGATCATCAGAAACAATCGCGCCCATGTCCCACTCTTCTTTCGTGGACAGATGTATTTCGCTCCCTACATTGCACCACTCCCTTGGATTTTTGCAGCCCAAATGCATAACCCTGCATTTTTAGCATTAAATCTCAGCTGCCATATTATAGACCATTCTTCAAGCTTAGCTAGATCCCTCCTTATGTTATCTACTCCTTCCTGCGTGTCTACTCTATTGCAGATTTTGGTATCATCTGCAAAGAGGCAAACTTTACCTGATAGCACTTCCACAATATCACTAGCAAAGATGTTAAAAAGAATCGGACCAAGGACAGATCCCCACGGCACACCACTCATAAACCTCCTTCTCCTCAGAGTGAGTTCCATTTACCTGTACCCTTTGTCACCTTCCACTCAACTGATTTCTAACCCAGTCAGTCAATTTAGGGTCCATCCCTAGGTTGCTCAATTTGTTTGTAAGTCGCCTATGTGAAACAATGTCAAAGGCTTTACTGAAATCTAAGTACACCACATCTAGAGCTCTCTCTCATTCCAACTCCATGGCATTCTAATGTCCCCAAATTCCTTCAATATTCTCAAATGTATCCCATCTGGTCCCATCACTTTGTCTAGTTTTTGGGTATGTTTACTAAACTGCGGTAACGTTGCAGTGGCTACGTTAACGTGAGTTAAGTAACGTTAACGCGTGTTAATGTCACCGACCGCGGTAAGTCCCGCAGAGGGTGGAGAGAGGGTGGCGAGAAGGGGTCAATGGGTGGGGAGTGGGCGAGGAGAGGCTCCTTTTACACTAACGTGGGGAAATGAAGGGCCAAACATTACCGGGACTGAAAACCTGTCGTTAAATGCACATTTGTGGGAGGGTGAAACCATTTCAGTGTCAGCAATGTACAACATAGGCAGGGAGCCCAAGAAAAGTGATAGTAGTGCTCCATTTGCAGCAACAGCATAGTGGCCAAGTATGAAAGGCCACTATGGCGATGGTGCAAATGGGGCATAGGGGGCTGCAGGAAGGACATGTAGTGGGGGCAGCTGGGGCACAGGGTGGATTAGGCAGTTGCCTAAGTGGCACACAGGAACATAGAAACCGGACATCAGCAAGACAGCAGCTGACAAACACAAAAACACAATCCACCTACTGTACATCTACCTGGTCCACCCTAGCTAACAGTTGACAGGGCACTGACCTGACATCCCCCCAGCCAACCCTCCCTCAAGCGGAAGGGACATAATATTGGTAGGCGGTAGTAGTAGTATAATGGGTACACTACTCTTCAAATTGATTGACAGGTGAGATAAGGATGACAGGAGCCAATCAGAGTTTACTTCCGGTGTATGCCCTGCCTTAGGCCACGCCCCTCCCATAGAAGTGAATGGTGATCTAGACCCGCCCACTCCCACCCCCAGGCGTGGCCACAGCCCCACCTTGACGCACCCCAACCCCGCCCCCAAGGATGACCGTCCAATCAGCGCCCACTTCCGGGTTTGTGCCACACCCACACCCCACCCCACAATGTTGGCATTAGCCAATCAGCACCCACTTCTGGGTTTGTGCCACACCCACAGCCTCCCACCCTCAACCACGCCCATGCCTACATCATCGGAAATGACGTCACCGGAAACAGGGTGTCATCAGAAACGGACTGTTGCTTTTTGCTGACATCACCGGAAACAGGGTGTCATCAGAAAAGGGCTGTGTCGCTCTTCTGATGACATCAGCAGAAACAGGGTGACTGACTCCCAATGCCCCAGTTCTTTTTTTCTCACAAAAACTGATTCTTAGCACAGGGGGTATACAGGTTTTTCATAGAGGCATAGACAGGGTAGAAGCTTTTCTTTACAAATGTTAAACCTCAATTAATACATCTTTTGTTAGAGAAACCAGTGCTGTCCATGTGATAGAATTTTGCTTTTAAGACCTCATGTTTAGAGGGAAGTATTCTGGCAAACACAATGTAGTTCAGACTGAAATACAGAGAGAGAGAGAGAGGCCTGAGTTCAAATCCCACTACTACTAATACAGCTATTTTTTGGAGAGAGAGAGAGCTGTGATATTTCTAAGTCGAGAGGGGGATTGGAACCCATCTTTGGGTGATTATTTAGGTGAGCTCACAAGTGAGATACCCTCAGATGAACATATCACAGAGTTTGTATCATGGTACAGACAGCGCTCTTGCAAACTATCTAGAAGATTGTACAACTCCAGGCGTGCATAAGCCGTTGTAAAACAGGCAATGAAAACGTTGGTGCTACCCGACAATATACAGCGGTCTTTTGAGTGCCTCCAAGACACACAGGCTGTTTCATCATCATCAATAAAATCGCATGATGAAACCTCGAATTCAGGAGAAAACAGATATTTAAAGAGATCATCAGGTTCTCTCACAATGCTTGTGGTAGGCAGGTTTGTTCTTTGACCAAATTTACCCCACAGGGAATTTAAGAAAGGTTTTGCTATTTGACGCTTAGCAGGGTTTACATTAATCTGGTCTGCACGCAAACACACCCCCTCTTTTCTAAAGAAATCAGCTAAGTACACATTTTGTTTTTCAGTATCATTGCACCATCGAGGGTAGCCAGAAGCCTCTTGTTTTTGACGGAGGTGCATTTTGATGTATTCGTAAAAGAGATTATCAGATTTTTGCTCAAAATGCCAGATTTCATAGATTTCAACAACCACATACCCTTTTGCAATGGCTAAATTCATCTCCACCGTACACCAAGTTCCCACAAAAGCTCTCTCCTCATCCGTGTGGGAACACATTTCCTGTTGCCGTGTGTCAGCACATGTATGACACAGTGGAAACATAAGCTTGCTGCCCAACCGTATGGGTAACACCGGGAAAAAGAGCTTTCATGGAGGATATACTTTTGCTTTTATAAAACCAAAGTACTTTGTAGAGGGACCAAATTTGTCATAAATGATTTGTGGATGGCCTATTGGATATTCCTTTGTTTTGTTGACAAAAGGGTATAGGCTGGTAAAATCATAGTAGTGTATTTTTTCCCAGGTCTTGTTTTGTGGTACAGACAAATGACGTTTGTTCTACCCCCAAAAAGGGCATCTCGTGGAATCAGAGGTTGCGGTAATGCGGAGTCAGCCAGGAAATCTGCATAGCCCCCGTCATTTTCTTTTACCATCTGCTTCAACTCGTGCTCCCATAGACTTATGACCTTGAACCCCCCCCCCCCCCGGCTTTCCAGGAATGCAGCTTTTAGCTGTGTTTTGTAATAAAGAAAACCATAGGTTGTGGCTGTTAGAGAATTCTGGTCTTTATCGTTATAACAACTCGGACAGCCGTGATGAAAACAACCATTAAATTCAAAAGCTGTTTCTACCCCATCGATCACGGCATAGCCATCAAGAAAATAAGACCCAACCTTTTTTTCGCCACATTTCAGAGCATGTATGATCTGTATATTTTCTTTGGCCTCTACATACAACAGCCATTGAATAGAGGGGGATGAATATCTCTTTGTCTGCCAGTGATAGTTATCTGGGTCTTGGGTTCTAAAAACATTAATCTGAACATAGCCATACATACAGATGCAAGGGTTATATATTGGAAAGGGTCTAAACACCTTGTTAGAATTTCTGAGATGTCACCCTTCTCTACAAACACTTCTTTCTCTGTCATTTTCATGATTTCAGCTTGGTAGAGAACATGGGCCTGCCGCAAAATAGATACATCCTGCTGGCAGTAATAAGCCAACTCTTTTTGCAAATTAAAAGTTTTATGCTGATTGTCCTTGTACCATTGTAAAAATTCCTCTTTTTCTTCAGGCAACATGTTACCCACACCGTAATGTTCAACACCCGGCATGGGGCCCACATAATTTTGATTTTCCAGAGTATTAAAAAGTGCGGAAAGTACCTCTTGCTGCCTGTAAAACCCATGGCTTGTGGAAGTTTGCTAAGTTTCATAGGCAGGAAATTTAGAGAGTCTATAAAACGGATAGTCAAAGGTTCAACGGTAATTTGTAAAAGTTTAGCACCTTGAATCAGCAGCCCTGTGTTCATCTTTTCCTTACGCAGCTGTTTAAGAACAAAATACCCGTCATAACCTTTGGAATTATGGGCTATGAAGGTGTAGCCTTTAAATTTTTTGTCACAAAAAATCTGTGTAAAGGCAGAAATACATTCGAGACCCTTGAATTCCCAGTTTCTTTCATCATTTAAGTCTGTCGCATATGTGTAATTAGGGACATGCCAGCCTGTTTCTTGCATACATTCACAATCATAAAAAATATACTTTTCAGATGTTTCAGTTTTACCAATGGGGTCATAAAACATAAGTGGACACCATCCCCGGTTAGGGGTTCACGACATAGTTTACAATGCCGGCCCCTTGCACTTATGTTTCTTGTCCACATAAGACTCACATTTCTGGCACAGTATCTTAAACACACCACTTCTTTTTTCAGAGCCAAATACGTGTGTCTATCTAAACACTCTTTACAACGACAAAAGAGTTTGCAATTAGGGCATCTCTGTTGTACACCATTATTCGCACACGTGTCAAACAAAGACGGCACCACAATGTGCAATTATGATCATGACTGTACGGTTTCTGACAGTAACTACAGAAGTTGTGCTCCCCATAGAAATTTTTTGACATCGGTTATACCATAGAAATAGTCATCGTGTAGCAACAAGAACACAGTCTTAGGGAACACAGGTCTGTCTGATGTCTTAAAACAAACCCATGAATTTGTGTAAAGCACAACGCATATGTTTATCTTTAAATGCTGTTCAAATATTGCTACATCATCGAGCATGACTTTTCTATGTACTGGCCACCCCAATTCATTATGTAGTTTTTTATCACCTTCTAACAATTCGACATCTGTCATTTTTACCTGTGACATGAGGGCTGTGAGGCTACCTGCAAAACACAGGTTATTATCAGTGTTATTCAAGTCTATCAAATACATCCTTTTCTTATAAATAATATGACTAAATGGTATAGTCTTTAAGACCCTATGTGCTCCTCCACCCTGATTTCTTATGACAAGTACAACACGGAATATATCACAAACCTGGATTTCTCTGTGACTCTGAAGGAGTTTAGCGATCTGATTTAAGAAATCGCCAGCGTCTAATGCTTCTGGGTTTAACTTTCCAGAATACAAGGAATTGTGAAAAAGAGATGAGTGTAGATGCACCTTACATAATCACCGGGTGAAACCCTGCTGCTAACCTCATCCAGAATATGTTGAATACCTTGCCGAATGGCGAATTGAGTCTCAGATAATGATGTTACCCGGTCTAAATTAATAAACCGAAATTCCTCTGAATAAATTACACCATTAAACTTGTCCAATTTACGATCCCACCTTTTCACAAACTGAACATAGCTAACTGGTTCTGATTCTTCAGCGGGGCCTAATGCAAGATTATTTGCTCTGTCCTCTGAAACACTGTGATCAGAGACACGGCTTTCACCATGCTCGCCGTATTCTGTACCGGCGTGTGTAGATTCACCATCAGAAAAACTTTCGCTGTGTGATCTTTTCCTGTTAAACTTCTCTCCCATAGTCGCTGGTTTTCTAACATTTTCTTGATCTGAAAAAGAAAACGTAGGAGTTAATACTTTTTTTCTTTTACAGCGGCCTTAAAATCTAGGTAGGTGCTGGATAAAACCGGAATACTCACTATTCTGCTTGTCTTTTGGCTTTCTGTAAGGTGCCGTCTATTGATTAGGCTGGTCATCTTGTTTTGTAGCAGCTTCCTGATCTTTAATATTAAAAAACAAACAAACATAAGACACATTATAAAGAGAATAGCTGTAGGAAAATTAAAAACATCATACCTTTTAACTTTCTTTGCTGTCTTCTTTTTGTAAGAGAAAGTTTATTTGTAACCCCCAGTTTCTGCTCCTATTTTTAAAGACAATCCTAAGAGACAGAAACATTACATAGCCAATAATATTTTTAAAAAAGTAAGGCACATATCTACTCACCATGTTTGAAGAGAGTTGCAGATGTTACAAGCTATAGAGACTATGTAGTCTTTTCTGGCAGCTGAAATGTACTGCGCCTTTTTAAATGAAATTCTTTGATGGGGTTTACAGTCCCCTAGACTCTTTAACTGAAACATCTCTGGATCTCATAAGATTATCTTATCTTATCATACGACCTGGCTAATTCACACTGCCTTTTTTTTCGCAGACAGTACATTGTAATAGATGCTATATATTGTGTATGTGGACCTATGTGGCTAATACACATTCCCCCATTCCCAGCCGCCTTAAGTGGATTTTAGTTCTACAATAGAGCTCTGCTCTTCACATTCTTATCATATGGCCTATTGTGTAGGACACACCAAGATAAATCACAAGGTCCCATTTTTCCAGACAACCCATTGTAGGTTTAATTAACTAGGCATTCCTAAAACACACCACACAAAACTGTAGGTTCAAAATGTTTTATTTCAAATAAAATGTTTTCATCTTGTGAAATGATTCATTTGAGCATTACAAGTTTAAAAAATAATAAAGGCATACATATAATTTTTGTTCATCTGTATGTTCAACTAATAGATTCTGGAAATACATACATTTTCATAAAAAGTCAATTTTTACAGAACTTGGTGTTTTTTAAAGAACGATCTATAATCTCTGTCACAGATTAAACCTTCTACTAGCTCCATATCACAGTCTGCCGCAGATCTAAGCAATATATTGAGCAGTTGTCCTGGATTTCTAGTGGTATTAAAATCTCTGATGAGTTCAAACAAAAAATTCAGATTTTCATAAACTAGGGCAGTTGCTTTCATTTTATGACCAACAATCATGGCAACATTTACAATAGGTCCTACCTGATAATTCATGTTCAGGCTCTGCCGGACCCTCCTGTAGTTCAAATGGATTTTCAATCCGTGGATACCCCTCTGCTGCGGCATCACGATCCTTAAGAAAGTAATTAATGTTGTGTGCCCTGATGGAAATTCTGCTAGGTGTTCCAAAAAGAGACATTTTTTTTTATTTTTGAATCTCTGTGTTAAAATGTTAATCTACACAGGACACACAGCCTTACACCAGAGCATGCTCAGAACACCTGGAGCATGCTCAGAACAGGCCTCTTGTTTCAACCAATCACGTGTTACCACACCCTAGAGAGGCATGTTCAGACTTGTCTCTCTGTATTGTTTTTTTCAAAGCCACTAAAAAATAGCTGTATTAGTAGTAGTGGGATTTGAACTCAGGCCTCTCTCTCTCTCTCTCTGTATTTCAGTCTGAACTACACTGTGTTTGCCAGAATACTTCTCTCTAACCATGAGGTCTTAAAAGCAAAATTATATCACATGGACAGCACTGGTTTCTCCAACAAAAGATGTTTTAATTGAGGTTTAACATTTGTAAAGAAAAGCTTCTACCCTGTCTGTGCCTCTGTGAAAAGCCTGTATACCCCCTGTGCTAAGAATCAGTTTTATTGAGAAAAAAGAACTGGGGCATTGGGAGAGAGAGAAAGCATTTTTGTTTTGTTTTCCAGGTTTCCTGATTTTTGCAGATGTAAGCATTAACCAGAAGCAAAACACATTTCCGGAATCAGTCACCTTGTTTCCGCTGATGTCATCAGAAAAGCGACACAGCCCTTTTCTGATGACACCCTGTTTCCGGTGATGTCAGCAAAAAGCGACAGTCCGTTTCTGATGACACCCTGTTTCCGGAGACGTCATTTCCGATGATGTAGGCAGGGGCGTGGTTGAGGGTGGGAGGCTGTGGGTGTGGCACAAACCCAGAAGTGGGTGCTGATTGGCTAATGCCAACATTGTGGGGAGGGGCGTGGGTGTGGCACAAACCCAGAAGTGGGCGCTGATTGGATGATGTCATCCTTGGGGGCGGGGCGTGTCAAGGTGGGGGCTGTGACCACGCCTGGGGGCAGGAGTGGGCAGGGCTAGATCACCATTCACTTCTATGGGAGGGGGCGTGGCCTACAGCGGGACATACACCAGAAGTGAACGCTGATTGGCTCCTGTCATCCTTATCTCACCTGTCAATCAGTTTGATGAGTAGTGCACCCATTATACTACTGGCGGTGATGGGGGGATGTGAGGATGCCCATATATGCCTCCCCACCCCAGACCCCACTCCCTAGGCGACCGCCTACCCACACACTGGATGGGCTGGGACTGCGCACTACCAGCACCGACAGCATATGGTCATGTCAGCATGACAGGGTGGTGTGCCTGTGCTGGAGGGGGCAGTGGCACCTGCCTGCAGTGGACCTAGGCCATGCCCTGTACCAGTACGTGGTGTGCAGTGCAACATAAAGGTTTTGGATGAGGAAGAGTACAGGTAGCTCCAGAGACTACTGTGCATTTGTGGTAACAGTGTAGTGCAGTACACATAGCCAATATGTCCAGAAACAGAGGGTCACAGGTTCAAGTCCCAGCTGTGGATCCTGCAGAGTATGTCCCTACAATGCAGATACAACAGCAACATGTGCAAAGCCCAAAGCAGCGGCGAACAGAGGTACAAACACCCACTTACACAGGCTCCACAATCTAAAACTGCATGGAGAGTCAGGCTGTTGGCCCCAGCATGGAGCTGCAGTTATCACCAGAGCACTACTACTACCTCCTGCACAGTTTATCAATGTTGGCACTGTGATCAGGACCAGTGTGGCGGGTGGGGTTGCCAACCACTCCTATCTTTGCACAATGCTGCAATAGGAGTGTGTATGTTGTCAGCAACACTTCCCTGGTGGCCAGTGGACGCCAGGGTAGGTGCGACACAAAAATATAAGGTTAAGATTGGAGAGTCTTCTAAAGGTCCAAATGGCTCTTGGTCCTTGTAGTTTCCTTTGCTTCAATCTTTAATGAAACAATCAAGCTGAGTGGTGGGAATTAATAAGGCTTTTATTTCCCTTTTCACAGTGGTTCAAAATAGTGGGTTACAAATTTAAAGCAAATGTCCTTAATTCAGGTAGAAAACAAACTCAGGGTTCAAAGCAAAAACTGTTATACGTCACAGGAATGGAGGTGCTCAAACAAATACAGAATGCTCTGCTGGCAATTCACCCAATCACAAGTCTGGCAGTGACTCTAAACTTTCAGAAATGCAAAGTGTACAGTCCATCTCTTGGTCAGATAAATCTCCTGCCAGTTCCACTTGCATTGGCTCGCTATCAGAAAGCTCTGATTCTATATCCCTGGTTTCTTGTAAAACACATTCAGGGGTTTTGTATATTTTCTGTAGCAGTTCCCAATGTCCTTGGCCTAGCCTAGGGCGTCGGCCACGTGCTGTATTAGGCTTTAAAGTACCCTCTCTCCTTAGAGGCTTTATAGCAGCTTTATCATAGCTTTTACCATTCACAACTTTCTTATTAGGCATACATTTCTCATACCTTGTATGGCAGCAATCCTCAAGTAACCGGCTTTCTTCCACTGCCTGCCTTTCCCAGGCAGCAGCTTGGTGAAATCCTTTTCTATGCAGGTTAGGCTTACCCTGTAGCCTTTGACTTCCTTCTCCTGGTGAAGGCCTGCCTCTGTACAAGCCCAGCTTCTGGCTTTCGGACTCAGTGTGGCTTGGCTTCTCCAGCTGATTCCTGTTTGGCTTAGGGTTGCAGTTACAGCAGGGCTTTTGTCTCTGAGGGCAAACAGCTCTCGGTTCAGCTTGAGCTGACACCTCCTTAGGTCCTTCCTCAGCTCCCGAGAAATCACCTCTCCCTCCTGGGAATCCTCTAGCACTAGAGTAGTCAGGTTTCCACTTCCACCTCTCTCTCTCGGTGCTGCCAGTGATTCTCCCCTTGCTTCTGCTCGGGCTGCTGCTTTGTCTGTTGCCTGTGCCGCCTCTTCTCCTTTCTCTCTTCCAGTCTTCCACACTCCCCTTATGAAGCCCTCCTGCCTTCGAGGATTGGAAGCTGGTTGGCATTTCCTCGTGACCAGCTGGGCGTGGCTCTTCAGTCTCCCTGAAGACACTCTTGCTCCCTCTAGCTGGTTCCTGGGAATATTGCAAGTCTTTTTCTCTGTGAAAAACACCTTCTTTTCTCTCAACTGGACTCTCATCAGCCCTCGCTGCATGACAATGTCTATACATTGTTTTGTGGCTGCCCACACCTCACTGGGCCCACAATGTCCCACTGTTACCAGCGTTAGCCTGAATATGTGCATAATGAGGAGCAAGGTATTGTGGGTATGGCCCAGACAGGGCAGATTGGCCAGGATGCATCTTCACAGGGTGTGGGGCAATGGCTGGGACACTGTAGTGCCCGACTACTGCCTTCATGGACAGGGTGGCCACAGCATGTCATGCAGGGGGACACTCTCACTCTGAATGAGCTGTGACCATGGCATGTCTAGGTTCCCACATAGCGCTCTACACTATCTGCTTCCAGTGATACTTGTGTGTTCCCAGTGCTGGGGCCCAATCACAGAGATACCTGCCTGGTGTACTTAGGGGTATGTTTACTAAACTGTCTTAACGTCGCAGTGGTGGTATTATCGTGTGATAATGTCACTTAGCGCGCGATAACGCGGCTGCAGTGTTAAGGCACACTAACTCTGTGAAATCCGGCTCTGAAGGGTGGAGTAAGGCTTCCCAGAGGGCGGAGAGAAGGGGTCAATGGGCGGAGAGTGGGAGGGGAGAGGCTCCAGACACACTAACGCTGTGAAATCTGGGTATGAACACTAACACCAGTGAAACCCTTGCATTAAGGCACATTTGCAGGAAAGAGAAACCATTTCAGTCAGCAATGTACAGCAAAGCCAGGGAAACCCAAAAACGTGATAGTAGTGATACATGTGCACGGAACAAAAAGGCAAATAAACATAGAAAATGACCACATTTAAAATCCCAATAGCCAAGCTGGCCAAAAGTGATATTAATGATAAACATAAAGCAACACCACTGACAAAGCTCAAAAAATAAGATATCATGTTTGGAAGGGTCTATTCTCTGTCCCCCTACAAAGTGAATGATCCCACATTGAAACAGTGCTGATCAGGGTTTTTTCACATCTATATTGGGCAGGTTTGTTATGCTGTGCACATGTGCAGTAACAGCAGAGTGAGCACATAGGAAAGGGCAACTGTACTGATGCTGTCAATGGGATATAGAGGGCTGCAGGCGGCACATGCTGTGGTCCAGCTGGGGCACAGTGCGTGCTAGGCAGATGCCTAGGTGGCACATAGGAATGCCGAAACTGTAGCAAGACATCAACTGACAAGGGTCCAACATGGGCACGAGTGTGTGTCCCACAGTGTCACAGGGGAGATTACCCAGCAGGTACCCCCAAGGGCACATAACCTTGGCAGGCGGTGTGGGGGGGGGGAAGCGCGCATGTCCATGTAGGCACCCCTACCCAAGAACCCACACCATAGGCAGCTGCCTACCGGCATACTGAATGGCCTGGGACTGCAAACCACCAGCACCATCGGCATAATGGCATGGCAGCATGGTGGCGGAGGGGTGCTGGTGGCGAAGGGGGCAGTGGCATCTGCCCACAGCAGACCATGGCTTAGCCCCGTTTATGTGGGTGCCGTGCACTGCAACAGACAGGGTCTGTCTGATGAACAGTCAGGGTATCCCCAGGGAATGAACTGTCCCTGTGGCAACAGTGTGGTGCAGTACACACAGCCAGTGTGTTCATAAGCAGAAGGTCACAAGTTCAAGTCCCAGCTGTGGCTCCTGCCAACCCAGTCCCCATATTTTACCCAGTACTAAACCGTGGTAATAAAGACGGATAACATAAACATGCCTGAAACGCCTATATTTTACCCTACAGAGCACAGACACCATAAACATGTGCAATACCTAGAGCAGAGTTTGCCAACTGCAGTCCTGGAGGGCCAAACACCATTCAGGTGTCATGCTTTCTCAAATACATATGCCTGTGCTGCATTTTATGCGCCGCCCCCATGGTATGCAAATGTATCTCATGCATATTCATTAGGGACAGCATGAAAACCTGAACAGTGTTTGGCCCACCAGGACCAGAGTTGTGAACCTCTGCCCTAGAGCAGCGGCCAACAGGGGCATAAACATCCACACCTACAGGCTCCACTATCCAAAGCCTCATGGAGAGTCAGGCTGTTGGGCCCTGCGTTCAGCAGCATCTCCCAATACTAGCACTTGCATATGGACTATGGACTTAGCAATGCCGCCCTAAACTTGGGAATACGTTACACATGTATCAAAAGGTTGCTATGATTAATGGCAGATAGCAATTCCTAAGTTAAGCACAATTTGCTGATAGAGCTGCATCATAGCAACCTTTCTGATATCTGTGGAGTGTGTTTCAGTTTTGGTTTCTGACAGTGTTTACCACCCCGGGGAGTGACCCCAACAGTATTGCATACCATAGCCATGCCTGCACTGTGCCCAGGACTGGTGTGGTGGCTAGGGCTGCCAAAAGCCTCTATATTTGCACAATGCTGGCATAGGTGTGGGAGTGTGTGTCTGTCTATCCAGTGTGTTGTGGCTGCCTACACCTTACTGAGCCCACACTGCTTGCACTGTTTCCAGTGTTAGCCTGCCAATGTGCATAATGAGGAGCAAGGTACTGTGGGTATGGCCCGGACAGGGTGGCCTGGGCAGGATGCATCTGCACAGGGCATAGGGCAATGGCTGGGACATTGTAGTGCCCGGCCACCACCTGCACGGACAGGGTGGCCACAGCATGTCCTGCTGGGAGGTCACTCTCACCCTGACTGAGCAGTGACCAAACATGGCTAGGTTCCCCTATAGTGCTATATAGTATTTCTCTCAGGTGATATTTGTGGGTTCTCTTTTCTGGGGCCCAATCACTGACTTATCTGCTTGGTGTGTGTGTGCTCACATCTCCTCCAGGAACATGCACTATGGACTAGCTAGCAGACTGTCTGCAGTTAGTATGTGTATGGCTGGAACACCTTGCAGGGTGCCGCGGTTGGAGACTCACTGTGCTCGCTGCTGGAGAATGTCAGATAGTGATGGGGGGCAACTGAGCATTTCCAGGCCTACTGTCTGTCTGCTATTGCCTTATGGATACGTACAGATCTGCACTGACTGCCCTGTAGGGTGCCTGTTCCCCAGCAGGACTGGGGTTGATGGTCCCCTCTACTGCCACCATTGCAGGGATGTAGAATGTGGATCTGTTGGTGGGAGATCCTGTCCCCCACCCTAAGCCCCAGAGGGCGGGTTGGGCGGTGCTACATAATCCGCCTATGGGTCCAAACACCCCCCTTCACTTAAATCATGTGACCATGGCACCCACACAGGATATGCACTATGCTGGGTGCATCACAGTCCACAAGGGCTAGACATGACTGGGAAATACAGATGGACACAGGTGTATCCTAGGTGTGTCTGCAAGGACTATCTATCACACACTGGCACTGATGGTGACCTGCAGCATAGCCTATCTCAGCTAAGCCAGGTGCTGCGGACCTGGTGCTGGGCGCCCCACCTCGCCCTCAGGGTGAGCACATTACCTGCACAATGTGACGGTCTGTAGCTACTCTGTGCCAGTAACACACACGGTCAGTTTCCCCTACCAGGCCGAGGTGCTATGGGGGTGCATACCCCATTTTGTGATCATCTGTAGACTGCTGATCTGCATGTGCAGTGCATCATGGGTACGGGTGGGTTACCCCTATCCTGGTAACCACAGCAGACAGTTTGTGTGGTGACCTGCAGTCCTTCTGTAGACAGCCAGGGGTGTGTTAGTAGCTATAGAGATGTCGCCCACTGGTTACTTCACTGACTGTGGAGGCAGAGGTCATGGGTTTGATCCCACAGTGGTGTTATTTGATAGGGCTGTCTGAGGCATTTCCTTTTTTAATTTAAATTAGTGCTGCCAGCAAACACACCCTCACAGTGCTGTAACCTTAAGGTGCCTCATAAGGCGCCCTGTAAAGCGCCTTATAAGGCGCCCTATAGGGAACATTATAAGGTGCCTTGGTGGACAGTGCACTTTATAATGTGCCCTCTGGAGTGCCTTATAGGGCGTGTTATGTGGCACCTTAGGTTACGGCGCTGTGAGGGTGTGTTTGCTGGCAGCACTAATTTAAATAAAAAAAGAAAATGCCTCAGACAGCACTGATTTAAAATAAAGGGTAATGCCTCAGACAGCCTTACTCATTAAGCCCACTGGGGGATCAAACTTATGACCCCTGTTTCATCAGTCAATGTATTAACCCTTGTGCTACACCTCTGTTGCTGTGTTTGCAGGTCAGCGCACCTAATTAAGGCTAACGTGCGTTAACGTGCCACGGCTCCCTCTATCGCGCGATAACGGACTTTATCACACGATAACCTGAAATGCTATCTTAAGACCGGAACGCCCACTCCTTTTATGGCATTCTTCACATTATCGCTGGAGCTAACGCCAGTAACATTAAGACGGTTTAGTAAACATACCCTTAGTTTCTCTGTGAGCATGCACTATCGACTGGCTAGTGGACTGTCTGCAGTTAGTCTGTGCATGGTTGGAACACTTTGTAGGGTACTGTAGGTGCAGTCTGACTGTGCTGTCTGCTGGTGACTGGCAGACTGTGGTGTGAGGCAGTTGAGGTTTTCCAGACCAACCCCAGCATTACTGCTGGTCTGCCCCACCAACCCTGGAGGGCTGTCTTAAACCAGCAAGATGGAGGTTGCTTCACCAGGGCTCAGGCACCTGTCCCATACCTACAAAAAGGGTGACTGTGGGCCCTTTGGGGTATATAGTGTATACTACTTTGACCTGTAGAGGCACTGCTACACAAACCTCATGCAAGTCTAGAAACCCCTCTGCCCTGATAACAGGGTACGCACTAATTTGGGTGGTGTCTGGTCCCAGAAGGCCATATATGACTGCAGAACACAGTGGACACCAAATTACCTTTGGATGCACTACAAGAAACACCTGTCACACACTGGTAGTGATGGGGATGTACAGCAGGAACTATCTCTAGCACCACATGTACTGCGGACCTAGTGCTGGGCACCCATCCTATCCCTCAGGGTGAACACAGAACCTGTACAATGGCATGGTCTGTAGCTACTCTGTGCCAGTATCACGCACTGTCAGTTCGTCTTTCCAAGCTGAGGTACCGGAAAGGTGCAGACCCCATTTGATGATCAGCTGTAAACAGCTATTCAGCATGTGCATTGCATCATGGGTACTGGTGGGGTTACCCTATTCTGGCACCAAGAGCAGACAGTTTGTGTGGTGACCTGCAGTCCTTCTGTACCCAGCCATTGCTGTGAGATACGCCACAGAGGTATAGCCTACTGGATAGTACAATGCCGTTCTCAGCAGTGTTCATAGGTTCAATTCCTCATTGTTCCCTCCTTGCATGCCTGTAACAGTCATATTTTTGCAGAGTTGTGTTGCCAGCCCATAATACCCTTGCCACAGCTGCCAACATTCCTTCGGTCTGTCTATCTGCGTCTGTCAGCTGTGTATAGTCCTGTCTGCCTGTGCAGGCTGCCACCCCATGTCCTTCACTGCTACCTTTTCCTGCATTGCGCCACTTCGTGCTTGCCTCGCCTGTGCCTGATCTGCATGGCACCACACCACCACTCCTCTGTCCACCCATCATTGTAACTATCCTGCCACCTCCGCCTCCACTGGGGGACACGTATTCCCATCGTCTGCCACCCACTGTCTTTCCAGTACTTTACATTGCCAACACCCTGTGCTGTGGTACAGTTGCCCCCACCATGTTTGTCAACAGTACTGGCAGCCACTTGGGATGCCCGCAGATATGGCAGGTCTAGCAGCTCCCAGCTCTCCCTCCTTCACTCACCTGTTCATTGCCTTTCCTCGGTGCTCTATCTAGTGTTAGGGCTACATCTGTCTCTATGTCTCACAGGTCATGCATGTCATCCTGCAGCACCTTGCAGCCCTTAGGGCACACTAACCTAGAGCACCGTAACCTTGTTAGGCCACCTTAACCTATGGTTCCATAACCCAGGGTGCCCTCTAAGGTGCCTTGTCCAGGGGTGCCTAATACGGCGCTTAGCCTAAGGAGCCCTATAGGGCGCCTTACAAAGCGCCTTATGAGACACCTTACAAGGCACCTTACTTATAAGGCATTTTACAAGGCACCTTATAAGGCACCTTACTTACAAGGCACCTTATAAGGCACCTAACAAAGCACCTTACTTATAAGGCACCTTACAAGGCACCTTATAAGGCACCTTATAGGGCACCTAACAAGGCACCTTAGAATGCACCTAGCAAGGCACCTTACTTATAAGGCACCTTATAAGTAAGGTGCCTTGTAAGGTGCCCTGTAAGGTGCCTTATAAGTAAGGTGCCTTGTTAGGTGCCTTGCTAGGTGCCTTCTAAGGTGCCTTGTTAGGTGCCCTATAAGGTGCCTTATAAGGTGCCTTGTTAGGCGCTTTGTAAGGTGCCTTATAAGTAAGGTGACCTGTAAGGCACCTTACAAGGCGCCTAACAAGGCACCTTACAAGGCGCCTTATAAGTAAGGTACCTTATAAAGCGCCTTGTAATGCGCATTAGTCTAAGGCGCCTTGTAACGCACATTAGCTGATATGGCTTGCCGTAACGATGCACCGCCCATGCCTTTATATGGGCATCTGTACCATTACCGAGGTTTAGTAAACATACTCCTTAGTTTAGCTAGTTCCTCACAAACACAGTCTTCTGAAAATTGTTCATGATCCCCATCACTTCTGTTCCTATTCGTGGGTGTTTTCTGAAATCCTGCTCCTGGCCCTTCATCTGTGATCACAGAACAGAAATATTTGTTAAGCAATTCTGCTTTATCCTCATCAGCTTCTACATATTCCTCCCTTTCACCCTTGAGTCTGACAATACCATTTTTGCACTTCCTCCTCTCACTAATATATCAGAAAAATGTCTTATCCCCCATTTTTCCTGACTACTTTGCTAGCTTCTCTTTCCAAATACAGATGTTTGTCTTCCTCTCTCTGTGATCTCTTGCATTTTGTGAAGGCCGTCCTCTTTTTCTTCACCTTTTTAGCTACTTATTTTGAGAACCATAGTAGCCTCCTTTTCCCTTTACATTTATTTACCTAACAAAAAGGTTGTTGCCCTTAAAATATTTTCTTTCAGTTTTGCCCATTTCTTTTCTACAAAGTTAGTTTTCTGAAAGTTTAAGACCTTCGCTTCTGAATGGATTTTATCAGCTCTAGTCCTAATACTGAACCACACTATCTGGTGATCACTGGATGCGAGATGATCTTCCACTATGACATCATAAACACTTTCCCCATTGGTAAGCATCAAGTTCAGTATGGCCCCTTCACGTGTGGGTTCTGGTACCAGTTGCCGGAATAGTTCTCCCTGTAGAGAAACTATAATCCCCTTACTTCTAGATACACAGCAGCAGGGATGTGCCAATCAACATCAGACATATTGAAATCACCTATTAGTAGCACTTCTCCTTTCATGGCAATATTGTGTATGTCTTCTATTAAATTGTCATCTACTTCCACTCCCTGTGAGAGGGATCTGTATATAACTCCAATGCAAATGGAATTCCCTTTCCCTCGTTCTAGTTTATCCCACAGTGCCTTCTTGCTCCCTTTTAAGCCCTGTAATTCTATAGCTTTAATATTATTTTTTACATATAGTGCCACTCCTCTGCCCATTCTTCCTCCCCTGTCCTTCCTGAATAAAGTATAGCCTGGTATAATTACATCCCAGTCATGGTTCTCTGTGAATCATGTCTCTGTGACAACAACTAAATCCAAGTCAGCCTCTTCCATTAAAAACTCAACATCTGGGATCTTCTTTCCCACAATACAGGCCTTTATACACACTGCTTTGCAGATGTTCCCCCTTTTCCCCATTTCTACAGAGGTAATTCATGTTTCACTTACCTGGGGGCTTTCCTCACCCATTCCCAACAAATCTAGTTTAAAGCTCTCTTCAGTAGGTTAGCCAGTCTGCTGCAAAAGACACTTTGACCCTTCTTGGACAGGTGGACGTCAGCTCTGCTCTGCAGCCCTTGGAACAAAACTATTTAAAGTTGTTAAAACCCAAGGGGATTGTGGAAAATTGCAAGAGGATCTTGATAAACTGGAAGACTGGGCATCAAAATGGCAGATGAAATTTAATGTGGACAAGGGCAAGGTTATGCACCTAGGGAAGAACAACCCAAACTATGGTTACACGATGCAAGGTTCCACATTAGGAACCACCACCCAGGAAAAAGATTTAGGTGTCATTGTGGATACCATGTTAAAACCCTCGGCCCAGTGTGCAGCAGCGGCCAAGAGAGCAAATAGAATGCTAGGTATGATAAGGAAAGGAATGGAAAATAAAACAAAAGATATTATAATGCCTCTATATCGTTCCATGGTGAGACCACACCTTGAATATTGTGTGCAATTCTGGTCGCCGTATCTTAAAAAGGATATAGCGATTTTAGAAAAGGTTCAGAGAAGAGCCACCAAAATGGTAAAGGGGATGGAAGGATACTCCTATGAAGAAAGGCTAAAAAGGTTAGGGCTCTTTAACCTGGAAAAGAGACGGATGAGGGGAGATATGATAGAAGTCTATAAATTAATGAACAGAGTGGAACGGGTAAACGTAGATCGATTGTTTACCTTATCAGAATATAGAAAGACTAGGGGACATGCAATGAAGCTACAGGGTAAACTATTTAAGACTAATAAAAGAAAATATTTTTTTACTCAACGTGTAATCAAACTCTGGAATTTGTTACCGGAGGATGTAGTAAAGGCTGTTAGTGTAGCTGGGTTTAAAAAAGGTTTGGACAAGTTCCTGGAGGAAAGTTCCATAAACCATTATTAAGAAGGGACCCAGGATATCAATGCTTGAACCAATACAAGCATTGTGGAACCTGTGTCCCTTGGGGAAACTGCTAGGTACATATGACCTAGATTGGCCACTGTTGGAAACAGAATACTGGGCTTGATGGACCTTGGTCTGACCCAGTATGGCATATCTTATGTTCTTATGTTCTTAACATCATCCCATGATCCAGGAAACCAAAACGCTCTTGATAACACCATCCACACAGCCAAGTATTCATCTCCAGGATGCGAGCTTCTTTGTCTCAGCCTTTAACCTCAACAGGGAGGATTGAAGAGAACACCACCTGTGCACCTATCTGCTTCACCCTCTGTCCCACAGCCATAATGTCACTTTTGATACACTCAAAGGGATACCTAGCAGTATAATTTGTGCCGACCTGGATGAGCAACATTGATTATAGTCAGTAGACTTGATGAGTCTCGGCAAACTCTCCATAACATCTCGGATTTTGGCACCTGTCAGACAGCACACCTCTCTGGACATCAAGGATGGTTGGCAGATGGACGCTTCAGTACCCCTCAGAAGAAAGTCACCAACCATCACTACGATGAAATTAGACTTACCTGCTAATTGTTGTTCCTTAAGGAACTCTAGTCCAGTCCCAGAACCATTGAGTTTAGAATCTCCTCCAGCAGCTTTGGAGACTGAAAACACGTCATCGCTTTGATGACTCCTGCATAAATAGCCAAGGACCGCCTCTCTCCACCAGTACCTATTGACAAAGCAGACTCAGCAGAGCAACAAATAAGTAGTTAAACAAGTAATTAAATAGGCAGCCCAACTACTAGCCTTTTAACACTAAACAAACATTGTTACTTTCTCTTCCTTTTTTTTTTTTCCTGCGTGAAACTGTACCTTTAAGGCCTGAGCATAAAAAAGGGTAAAATACGCTGCCCAGGAGACAGAAATATCTCCCAGGTTAACTAAGCACTGCTGCGAAAGGATTCCCTTTGCTCATTCTCTCTGAGCTTTACCAAGAACCCTTCCCCCGAAAGACCATCACTACACACCCCGAAGTTCAGGCTGGAAAGTCCCCAATCTACCGGGTGGGATCCGGGACTGGACTAAAGTTCCTTAAGGAACAACAATTAGCAGGTAAGTCTAATTTCATCTTCCTTTTCATCCCTCTAGTCCAGTCCCGGAACCATTGAGGATGTAACAGAGCAGTGAATATCAACGGGAGGGCCCCGCAAGCCCAGCCTGAAGTACCGCCGAACCAAAATGCACATCACCAGTCGCCTGCACATTGAGCCGATAATGCTTAGCAAAAGAATGTAACGACGACCAAGTTGCCGCTCTACAAATGTCTACGGCTGGCACCAGACCAAACTCCGCCCAAGACGCCACCTGCGCCCTAGTCGAATGAGCTCGGAGACCCTCCGGTACCACTTTACCGTTGAAAATGTAGGCAGCCGCAATCGTCTCCTTCAACCATCTGGAAATGGACGATTTTGCTGCCACCTCCCCTTTCTGCGAACCTCCAAATGACACAAACAACCTGTCTGACTTGCGGAAGGACGCCGTTCCGCGGAGGTATCTCTGAAGCGTATGACGAACGTCAAGAAGATGCAATCTGCCTTCTGACTTCTCCTTCTGATCCCCCAAAAACACTGGAAGAGACACCACCTGGTTAACATGAAACACCGAAACCACCTTAGGTAAGAATGCTGGTACCGTACGCAACACCACCTTGTGATCGAAGAAGGAAAGATACGGCTCCTTACATGACAAAGCTTGCAATTCCGAAATTCTATGAGCGGAACAAATAGCCACTAGAAAGACTGTCTTCAACAATAAATCTTTTATCGAAGCCTTACCCAATGGCTCAAACGGTTCTCTGACCAAAGCCTCCAACACCAAGTTCAGGTCCCACGCCGGCACCGAACATCTATGCGGAGGCCGCATGAGCAACACGGCCCGCAAAAATCTTTGAACGTCTCCGTGCACCCCCAACATCTGGCCTTGTATCTTGCCCCAGAAACAGGCTATCGCCGCCAACTGCACTCGCAAAGAACTAGCTGCAAGACCCTTCTCTACACCATCTTGCAAAAAGGAAAGAATATGTGGAACCAACGCCCCTAACGGCTTCAGATTCCTCTCTGCACACCAGCCTTCAAAAATGCGCTAAATCCGAATATACGCCAATGAAGTAGATCGCCTCTGCGCCTTCAACAAGGTAGAAATTACCGCTGCGGAATAACCCTTGGCTTTCATCCTAGCCCTCTCAAAAGCCATGCTGTAAGCGAGAATTGATTCACTTGGGGCATACGTAACGGCCCCTGAAGCAACAGATCCTCCCGCTGAGGCAGTCTCCACGGTCTGTCTACTAGCAGCTGTACCAAATCCATATACCACGGTCTTCTGGGCCAGTTGGGCGCTATCAGAACCACTAGGCCCCAGTGTCTCTCTATGCGCTGCACTACCTGGCCTATGAGAGCCCAAGGCAGAAACACATAGAGGAGGCCCTCCTCCGGCCACCTCTGTGCCAACGCATTGAGCCCCTCCGACATTCGCTCTCGCCTTCTGCTGTAAAACCTTGCCGCTTTTGCCGAATCGAAGGTTGCCATTAGATCCATGAGCGGAGGCCCCCAACGTCCTATGACTAGAGCAAACACATCCGGGTGAAGCACCACTCCCCCGGGTCCACTCTGCGGCAACTTAGAAAATCTGCTTCGACATTGTCCACTCCGGCCACATGCTGCGCCGATAGACCCCTGAGATTCTGCTCGGCCCAAGCTAGCAACTGACTCTCCTCTGCCTCCAATGTCACGCTGCCTGTGCCGCCCTGTCGATTGATGTAGGCCACCGTCGGCACATTGTCGGACAGCACCCTTACTGCCGACTGTCCCAACCATGACTGAAACTCCCGGAGGGCCAAATACACTGCTCTCATCTCCAATCTGTTGATGGACCATTCCTTCTCTGCCAGAGACCACTGCCCCTGAGCCAATCTCCCTTTGCAATGCGCTCCCCACCCCAGCAGACTTGCATCCGTTGTCACCAGTCTCCAGGATGGAGGCTCTAGAGGCACGCCCGCCTCCAAACTTTCTGTTCGTAACCACCAGAGAAGCTCCTGCCGCACCTCCGGCGGACAGACCAGTCGACGAGATAACGCATCCAACTGATGCGATCAACGTCGGAGAAGAGCCCTCTGCAACGGCTGCATGTGCGCTCTGGCCCACGGCACCACTTCGATGGTGGCGGCCATCGTCCCGAGAAGTTGTAGATACTGCCATGCTGTTGGCGCCTGCTGGGCTAGAAATCTGTTCACTAATTCTCGCAGATCGAGAGCCCGATGCTCCAGGAGAAATACTGCTCCTAGCTTCGTCTCAAAACACGCCCCCAAATACTCCAGGGACTGGGACTGCGAGGGGACCAGCCTGCTCTTCGCATAGTTGACCACCCAGCCCAGGCTTTCCAATACCTGCACCACCCGGGCGGTGGCTGTGACACTCTCCTCTCGAGACTTCGCTCAAATTAACCAATCGTCCAAGTACAGATGCACTAGCACCTCTTCCTTTCAAAGCGCTGCTGCCACTACCACCATGATCTTGGTGAACGTTCGAGGCGCCGTCACCAGACCGAAGGGCATCGCCTGAAATTGAAAATGCCCCATGGGAACCGCAAACTGCAGAAACTTCTGATGCTCCTGCCGGATAGGGATATGCAAATAAGCTTCCGTGAGGTCCAACGACGTCAGGAATTCTCCCTTCCTGACTGCTGCAATTACGTAATGCAACATCTCCATACGGAAATGCTTGGACCTTGTGCGGAGCCCTGCAAGGAGATAGGACAAAAGAGTCTAACACGGGCCGATGAAGTTCCAATGCATAGCCCTCTCGAATGACCTCCAACACCCACTGGTCTGATGTAATGTGGACCCAGGCAGGGTAAAACTCCCGCAACCATCCTCCCACGGGCTCCACCGCTACCTGAGTCCGCCGTATCTCATTGTGACTTTTTAACGTTTGAGGACTGAAAGGGCGCAGGCCCCCTGCCCGCACCCCAAAATCCCTGGCCCCACACAGGAAACCTTCCCCGCTGTGCCTGGCCAAAGCGAGAGGACCTAAACCTATGAAACTCCATCTGAACTCCCCTGGGCCCCGAAGCACTCCGGCCCTGCTTAGGCTTATCTTCCAGCAGACGTCCCCCCTTGGATTCCCCTAGATCCTTGACTAACTTCTCCAAATCTTCTCCAAACAATAGCTTACCCCTAAAGGGAAGTTTACTGAGATGAGCCTTAGACAAGCTGTCCGCCGCCCAGTTTCTCAACCAGAGATATCGATGCGCCGCCACTACCGACGCCATACCTTTCGCTAGTCCTCGGATGAGGTCATAATGAATATCCGCTAAATAAGCGGTGCCTGATTCCAGGCGCGCCACCTCATCCACCTGGTCTCCCAACTGATCCCCCTGTAAACCATCTCAGGCAGCCTCTTGCCACCCACGCCCCTGCTATCGAGGCCTTCATGGAGAGAGCGCTAATATCAAACACTTGTTTCAACAAGGTATCCAATTTCCTGTCCTGCACATCCTTCAATGCCGCGGCCCCCTCTACTGAGATCGTAGTCTTCTTTGTAACTGCCGAAACTGCCGCATCTACCTTAGGAAAGTGAAAAAACTTCCTATCCTGATCGGAAAGTGGATATAGTCTAGCTATTGCCCTCGAGCCTCTCAGGGCAGACTCCGGCAAATCCCACTCCTCCTGAATCATATTTTTAAATACCCTATGCACAGGAAACACTCGTTGGGACGTGCGCACTGCCTGCAACAATGGATCTTCCAGCGCTTCCTCCGATGATGGCCCCACTGAGGGCATGTTCAGCATCTTTGGCGTCTCAGAAATCAGAGCTCGAAGTTCCTCTCTCCTAAACACCCTGACTACTCTATTCTGTTGTTCCGCATCGGGCAACTCTCCCTCTTCTAATTCATCCTCCGATACTTCTGCGACATCCCCGTCACCTGCTCCTAGCTCTCCCCAGAGCGGCGACGCTGGAGCCTCTACACTTGCCGCCTTACTCCTCTTGATCGGGGCAGCTTCCTCCTCCGAAGACCCCAGGCACTTCTGCCCCTGTGGGACCTGAGGAGGCGCCGCCATCGCGGGCTGCAACAGGGCAAATGCCTGCTGCATGAGGGAGAAGGAGTCTGGCGGAATCCCTGTAGACCCTCTCGCCTGGCCGGCTCCTAACGGCGGAACTGAACCTTCCCCCGAGGAAGGCCCCGCTACCGATTCCACGGAAACCAACGGAGATGGCAGGGCTTCACCCTCCTCCAGAGAAACCGCCAACTGATCTCCGCTGACCCCATCCAGAGCTCCCTCCATAACGGCCGCTTCGTGAGTGCAGGCTCTACACACCCCTGACTCTAGCACCGCACCACGCCTCATGCCACACACTAAACAGCGAGGCTTAGCCGGCATACTACTCACTAAAGGTAAATCTGCTCATCCCTAGCAGCTTGAGTAAAGCACACACTTTTTTTTTTTAACAACCTGCACCCCTAACCATCGGGCAAGACCTGTCCCGCCTATCTACAGCTAAAACGAGCATTAATCACCTCCAAATCTCCCAATTTAAAGGCAGCTGAACTCGCGGCGTTTAAAATGGCCGCGCTGCGCTTCCCGTGCGAATTTGCGCGGTCGGCCTAGCCACTCGATGTCGGCGGTCGCGCACCGTGGCCTTTATTCCTGCTCTTCCTCCTGCTCTAAATTATCTGGTTCCAACCGCCTCTTAATGGTACTCACCGCTGGTGATTGACAGGGCCGGGAGGAGGCTTAATGCGCGCTGGAGCTCAGCCGGACCGCGGCTTCGGCTCCAGCGTTCAAACTCCGCTTGCTATCACCTGTCCTTAGCTCCCTGTCGTGTGGACAGAGCCTGCAACCTGCTCCTCACCCGTTAAAGTGGGTTCAGGAGAAGGGAGGCCAAGGTGCTCAGATAGTTCCCCAATGCTCGTTAGATCGACAGGGAAAGAAAAAGGGGAAGGGGGAGGGGAAGGAGGGAGAGAAAGAGCGAGAGAGCCCTTAGCAGCAACCACAAAGGGGGACACCTCTAGCAGCAGCACCTTCCCTGCAAAAAACAAAAGCACTAATTACAATCTAATCCCAAATGAAAATGCAATCTAAACCTTAAGCTTAAAAGTTAAAAATCTAACTCTTCTTATTTGTGCTGAGTGAGCCCAGTCCCAGGCTCAGAACCTTCTCCAGCTGCTTGGAGACTGAAAGTACTGGTGGAGAGAGGTGGTCCTTGGCTATTTATGCAGGAGTCATCAAAGCGATGATGTGTTTTCAGTCTCCAAAGCTGCTGGAGGAGATTCTAAACTCAATGGTTCCGGGACTGGACTAGAGGGACGAAAAGGAACCTTCACTTTCTTGTGGCCAGTGATTCTGCAACTTTGGGTGCTTGAGCTCTGTTCTTCCCTATCCTGTGATGCTTTCACCTTCTCCACTTCCAGGGCTGCATAGCAGTTCTTCAATTCAAGGGCTGGAGGAGTTGGATTGTTGATTCTGCAGGCTCTGGTGTCTTGGTGTCCAACACTCTTCATTGTGTAACCTCCCATCTTTACTTCTGTCTGAGAGCTTGGATGTTTCGAGAAGCATCTCATCAATATACTTCTTGCTGTCTCGAATATTTCTTGGCCTCGCCACCTCTTCTCTGAGCTCCTCCACTTGTTTCCTAAGGGCTTCAGCTTGCCGGCATCCTGCACATGGAAAAGGTACTTCAACTGGCATCGGGCTCGCTGTTTGGACAGAGGCAGAAGCTTTAATGTGGGCAACATCTTTGGCAATATGATTTTTCCCAGCCATTGTTCAGTTGGTGGAGCTTTGGTACCCGTTGAAGTAAATGAGAGAAACCTACCAAAGTACCTAACTTTTCCTTAGCTCTCCTTTAGAGAAAGAGCAATTAACCTCTTTTATGTGTGTTCTAACAGTGCTTCTCCATGTCCCTGTGTGTAGCTAATTGGGGAGTTGCCCTATAAAGCAAGAATTCTCACATGGGATGGGCGTGAGCCGGGGTGGGTAGGGAGGGATCTAACACCCGATGAGGTCAGTGGCTTCAAAGAGCTCGCTTTGAATGGAAAGCTGGAAAAAGAAACAATGAATTCTAATAGGTAGAGATTTACCCACAAAAAATTTCCCTTTTGCAAAACAGGAAACAAATTAGCTTTTAAAAATGAAGACCAAAACCCCTTTAAGAGCTCTCAGGTAGAGAGCTTCTATTTAAAAGCTCATATCACAAGACTGGCACTGCATGGCAAAATAAATTGGCACACTAAAGAGCCCTTCCTCTTGCTGGCCAAAGGGGATGAGTTGTTGAGAGAGGTGCTCAGGTAGGGTTGTTGTGTACTCCTATTATCACTAAAACACCATCAATATTCCCTACCATTACCATAATCACCAGGCCCAGCCCTCTACCACCACCAAACTTTGAAAACAATTTATTGGAAAAATTCTCTCTCTTCAGTGATTGGAGTTGGCAGGAAGAGAGAGACCTATGTTGGGAGGGGGTATGGAGAGGAGACCTACAGGAGATGGGGGTGGGCGCAGCAAGAATTATACCCTACATAGTGCAGGGGGAGGAAACCTACATGGGGCAGGGAGGAACATGAGATGAATGGAGGAGGCAGGAAGATACAGATTTATATCACTGAGGGAGGGACTCAGGGAGAAAGGGACTAAATGGGATGATGGAAGAGGGAATGGGAAACAGAGTAGGATGAGGAAGAGTATATAAGGGGTGGTGGAGTGGGGTTACTAGATTTCTCCAAGTCATTACGGACAGGTTGAGCCAATCCTGTGGGAGGTGGAGAGGGAGAGGAAGACTATACCTAAGATTTAGAGAATAGGATGGAGTGGAGGATTTGGAAAGGGAGACTAAGAATGGCAGCAATGTGCAAGAGAGAGGATCCAAGATGGCAGAAGAAAGGAACCGAAACCTGGAATGAGGATGAACAACAGGGAAGGAGTTTGTACTGGTGAGGAAATGAGGCAAAAAAAGCAGGTGAGGGCAGCGACGAGAGTGAGTGCAGATGGTGTAAATAGGAAACTTTGGAGTGGGTTAAATACAGAAAGGGAAAGACTGGAAAAGGCATGAATAGAGAAAGGAAGGAATATGGAGGAGATGAGAGAGATGTAAGCAGCCTAGGTGGCTGCCTGGGGCAGCAGACCCCCCCCCTTGGTGGGCAGCACCACAACTCCTCCACCATTCTTCAAAATGGTAGCAGAGCAAGCTACTTTGGAGCCATGGTGGGCTTTGAAGTACCTGTATGTGTCACTGTGCACACTCATAGCTCTGACACAAACTTCCTGTCAGAGTGGGCAAGAGCAACAGACCCATAGCAAGTCTGCCTTTCACAGCCAAAATAATCGAGAAGATCGTCCAGCAACAGCTTCAGGAACATCTCGATGTTAACAACATACTGGACCTTCAACAAAACGGCTTCCGCCCGCTACACGGTGTTGAGACCCTCATGACCACGCTGATGAACACCCTCCTCACAGGAACTCAAGGAAGACACTCCGGTTACGCCATGATCTTCCTCGATATATCCGCAGCCTTTGACACCATCTCCCACAACATCCTCATACACAGACTGCAGACTATCGGGATCAAGGACACCGTACTGAAGTGGTTTCAATCCTACCTAACTAACAGACAACAGCTAATCCGCACCAGCGCCTCAACCTCCCCCCCATTCCAGCAACATCAGGGGTACCCCAAGGATCCACTCTGTCAGCCATGCTCTTCAATATCTACCTCCAACCACTCTGCACAGTCATACGCACCCACAACGTCAGCTTCCACATCTACGCTGACGATATCATGCTCTATGCCCCCATTACAACCACGAACCCAACAAACACCCACCTGTCAGCGTGCTTTACAGCAGTGTCTGACTGGTTACAAACAAACAACCTCACCATCAACATAAAGAAAACCGAAGCCCTCATAGTGACAAAGGACCCTGACTTCACGCCACCCTTACACCTCAACATAGGAACTACGAGCATCCAAATTCAACCACAGATAAGATACCTGGGCATTATTATTGACCAAGCCCTCACCTTAAAGCAACAGATCACTAAAACCTCTGGAACTATATTTCACAAGGCAAGAACAGTACAACGTCTCAAGCCCCTCCTGGAACATCAAGACTTCCGAACAGTGATGCAAGCCATGACACTCCCACATCTGGACTACTGCAACATAATCTACCATGGACTTCCAGCCACACACATCAACCCCCTCCGAACTGCATTAAACACCACTGCGAGAATCATTCAGAGCGCAAAGAAAACCGACCACATCACCCCAATTCTGAAGGAACTACACATTCTCCCCCTCGAAGCACGGACAAAATACAAAGCCATCCTACTCACCCACAAAGCTATCCATCAAACACAGGACAACCACCTTCGCACCCTACTGGCTCGCCCAGCCCACGGCAAATTGACTAGACAAGCCTCCAGTATTTCCCTCACTGTCCCTCACAAAAGAACCAAATGCTCACAACGGACCTGCAGACGAGCCTTTGAACTCTATGCTCCATCTTTATGGAACTCCCTACCGACCTACCTCAGAAACAATACCAACTTGCTATCTTTCAGAAAACAGCTAAAAAACATCCTTTTCCAGGAATACTTCAACTCGACCCCCACCGAAAAAGACACAAACCCCCGAGTTCACCCACAATGAACCTCTAACTCAAAGCCTTTGTCTATGTCCAATGTCTGTACTATGTCCAAAGTCCGTCCTATATCAGAATCATCAATGTTGCCCCCCCCGGTGATGGCCCCCCCTTGTACTTAATCCCCCCCTCCTGTGTAGCACCGCTTTGACCCGGTGAAAAGTGGTATATAAATACAGCTAAATAAATAAATAAAATAAATAAATAAATAAATGAGTGCACGCATGCACATGAGTACTTCAGAGCCTGCTGTGGCACCAAAGCAATTTACACTGCTGCTGCTTTGAAGAATGGTGGAAGGGTTAGGGTGGCGCCCCTCTCCCAAGGTGAGGGCAAAGGGAAGGAAAGTGGAGATGATGAATGCCAGGACAAGAGGGTAGAACCTGGGCTGACCAAGGGCAGGGTGAGGTAGGGGATGGCAGGTGGGCCTGCTTAGGGCAGCAGAAACCCTTGGGCTAGTCCTAGACGCAGGAGAGCAAATTAAGCAAATAAGAGACAGAAGAAACAATGGAGAAGACCCTGAAAAACCGGCAGCACTGAAAGCAGTAGAAAGGGCCACAACCAATGAGATATATAAAAATAAAATGCCTAGACAACAAAAGATACAAAATATGTTATTTTGGCCCTAAATTAAATTCAGTGCTGGTATCAAGATAGTGGCCAGCACCAGCACTATCAGTTGTTGTTGTTAAATGCTGTCAATTTGGTGTCAACTCATGGTGACTCTCTGGATAGTTGTCCTAAATTGTGTTCAGTCTTCAGTCAGGTGGCTCATTGTTGACAGACTGGCACACGTAGCTGTTATTTTATCAATCCATCTCATTGCTGGCCTTCTTCTTTTGCGTTGACCTTCTACCTTGCCAAGCATGATGTCTTTCTCTAATGATCTCTCTCTTGACATGATGTGTCCAAAGTATGAAAGTCGAAGTCTTGTCATCTGAGCTTCTAATGAAAGCTTAGGTTTGATCTCCTCTAGTACTAACTGGTTTGTTCTTCAGGCAGTCCATGGTATACGCAGTATTCGCCGCCAGCATCATAATTCAAAGGCATAAATTTTCTTCCTATCTTTTTCACTGTCCAACTTTCGCATCCATATGATGTTATCGAAAGTACCATGGCTTGAACAAGTCGAAATCTTTGTATGGAGAGAGACATCTCTGTTCTTGAGAATCTTGTCTAGGTCCTTCATAGCCATTCTGCCAAGAGCAATGCGTGATTGGATTTCTTAACTGCTTGTTACTTCTTTATTGATAGTTGATCCAAGTAGGTTAAAGTTGTCTACAATTTAAATTTCTTCTCTATGAACTTATTGATTTTGTCAGCTGTCATGATCTTTGTCTTCTTTACATTAAAGTGCAGGCCCATTTTAAGACTATCAGTATAGCATTATCAGTATACCAGGGATATTCAGTGCCACTATATGAATAGACTACTTGGAGAGCCATTTAGGACATTTTTTTGCTGCCTTTGTTAAACAGATAGCTATCTGTATAATGGTACTGAATATCACCTCTATATGGATATTCAGCAAATCCAGTCCCCAGACCACACTGACTCTGGATGGTGCCAAGGCAGACAGAATATTCAGCAGCACTGTCTATATAATGCTGCTGAATATCCTTCTCAGTGGCACTTATCCATGCAGCATGTGTGTGTAATTAATTAAAATAAGCTTCCATTTATAGCACCTAACCTTTACCTCCACCTTCAAGTGTTAACAGGTATATTTTTATGTAACTGATGACACTTTTATGAGAGATAATGTATTTTCCGTGATTTAAGTGCATACTTTAGGAATTGCTATTTTATAAGTACATGTATCAGGCTGATGTACTTTTGGAGTAGGCGAGCACAAGGGAGCCTAAATTTACACGCATACATTATAACTTATGCCCATTCTTTACAAATCTAGGCATGTGCATTTATGCAAAGTCTAGGACTGGTGTGAGTGCTTGTGCCTAGGGGGGTGCGCATTTTATGACTTACGCACCTGTTTTATAAAGAAAAGTGGGCATCCACTTTTCTTTATAAATTAGGCTTGATTTGCGTGCATTAGGTGACTCTTATAATTTATTAATTCACTGTGTCCAGACATCCCAATATATATACTGACCCTGTGCTTAAGGGTACTATTTCTGTATTTGTGGCTGGCTGGGTAAGTCTGTTGGATCACTTATGTGCAGGAGTTTGTTGGTCAACTGATACTTCGGAGGAATGTTTGGCACACCCAGTTTACAAGAATGGAAGTGAAGAGAGCCCAGTGCTGTCAAGTCTTTTGCCCGTTGATTAAATTTTTCCTGGGCATTTGCAAGGGTGCAGAAACTTTGCAGTATCAGTTTTCCATCATCGGCTAAGTCGCAGCAAACTCCTGTTTCGTTACGGAAAAGAGGCAATACTCGGTGAGTTACTCACTTTTACAATTCGCACTGAAATTTTAGTAATGATTGACATCAGCAGCAGGCTTCTGTCATCTTCTCAAGAATTGAACGGCCGCGGAGCGTGGGGAGTCCCCCCCCCCTCCTTTCCTTTACTACTCAGCGGTAATGAAAAAATAAAAAGTAGGACACTTTTATCAGACGGTAGCCTAAAAGAACGCAACCTTAGCAGATGAAAGGCGGTATTGTTTTTCAAGTCACCCAGTCCTAGCGGGTTTCGATAAACGTGAACCCTGGAGAGCTCCCGGATAGCCCCCGCCCCCTCCCTTGCCTGTGTTTTTTTTTTTCTTGACTTGAGATTTCTTTACGTTTCCTTTCCTCCAGGGCTAGATACGGCGACTCTTCGGCCAAGTGACGAGCGTCGGGTTTACCAAAGCCCTTGCCTTCAACCTTTTTATTTCGAATTATTTGACGTATTGTAGATACTAGGAGAAATGGAAAACGAAGCGTCGGTGAGTATAGTGTTTACTTCTTGACTGTTTGAACTCCCAACTCCCGTCAGGTGAGAAGACTTCATTCTATACGCTGTATTAAAAAAAGTAAAGTAAAATATTCCGTCTGTAAATCAGATAATTGAAAATAGGCCGGAGCGGATTGCCAACTGTTTGGGAAATTTTAAATGCGAGCAAAGCATCGTTTGGAAATTTGAAACCAGTTACGTCTTCCTGAAGTTGATGGACCCTAGTGTACATCTACTATGAAATCTGGATGTGGGGGCACTGGGAAACGGTTGGGATCTCGTCTTTCCTCTACATTTTCCCTAGGATCTCCTCCCACGTAGATATTTGTTTTATGTAGGCATTGCCTTTTCATGCATATAGAGAAAACGTATATATTTTTTAAATTCCCTGATAAAAGGCAGAGGAGGAGGTGAGTGATAAGCATATGGTAACCAGGTATTCGGATGGGCCTCCTGCAAATACCTGAACTCTGTGTACATTGCGGACCGCTGTTGCCCTATCTGTCGCTGCTTAGGCCTCTCAGTCCTCTTTTCTCAGTTTCGTGGGATTTTTTTTTTTAATCGAGGAGCTTGACATCTGCAGACAGCAGATAGGTGCGCGATAGAGAGTCGAATAACTGAACTTTTATGACAATTTTTAATTTTACTACGGAAGTTTTATATGGGAATCTCGATGGTTTTCTTTTCTTTACCTCCCCTCTCCGAAGAGAAACCTTTACCGTCATACGGGCCCGGCGAAGCCGCTGCACGCTTTTCCCGCCTATTGGAAAGGCAAAATGGCCGTTGTCAGGCAGCGTCCCACGTACCCTCAAAAACTACACGCATGCTGCATAATTTTGCGTGTAACTTTTTTTTAAGAGCGTGGCTAACCGTAATTTAATGTGAATTAACAGAAAAATTCCATTACGTTTTTCGAACGCTTCAGGTTTTGTTTTCTGGCTAAACAACTGATTGAAATTTACGCTTTTGTATTTGAGACCTGGGAACCAGCAAACCTTTTTTTTTTCACTCCCACATCTCTAGCCAGTTTTATTTTTAATCACTTCATGTGGAAGCGCCGTTCAACCAGGAGACGCGCCCTAACTTAGGCCGTACGGGGATGGTCACGCCTCCACGCCATGTAGGAGCACGTGCTTCATTATTGGCCAGTTCCTCATTTGTATACAGCCCTGGCACAAGAAACCGTTTCTTGAACCCTTGTGATCTTCTGGGCCCAGTCATGCTGTATATATTTGTTTTATTTTTAAATAAATGATAGCTTTTAATCGGCATTGAGAGGGTTAGTATTAAGTTTAGCTTTGCAATTCGAGGATTGTATATTTTACCTACTGTATATTGAAGACCTATTTTTTTTCTGTTAGCATTTTCTTATAGCAAAATAAATAATTCAGTACAGAGCCAGTCCTAATTTTTGGTGGGACCCCGGGTTAACTTGAAGGGCCTGCACACTGCAGTTATTGACAGAACCTCCAGTTTTCCTCTTATTGGACTGGGTGGGCTTGACTCAAAAGTGTGTGGGTAAGGGGGGCAGCTTACTACCCATGTCTGTACCCCTGATTTAACCTATTTGTTATTGCAAATCAATGTTTATTTATTTATTTATTTATTTTATTTTTATTTAAAGTTTCTTTTATACCGCGCTATTCGACATCAGCGCGGTTTACAGTGAACAGAAATTACACTTCACAAAATTGATCAGTGCTTACAATGCTTACAATTACAGTGCTTACAATTGCCTGTCTTTAAGTGGCTGAAGGTGAGGTACCAAACAAACTTTTAAAACGAACATCACACAAATAGAATTATACCATAACGTCCAAATAAAGACAGAGCTCCCAAGGGAAGCAGTTTTTTTAGAGGGAGATTTTTCACCATACAGCATTGACTATAGCACCCTATGTTTCCAGAGAAATGCCTTTAAGTCAACTTTCAGAGTTTAAAACCCCACATTGGGCGTTAGGAGGCCAAACTGGTCTCTCTGAAAAATGACTAGGTTTGAGTTCCTAAATTTATGATTCTAGTTTTGCCAGACTCCCAAATTTAAGATGTTCAAAAGTTAGTGACACTAGGGAGTATGTTTACTAATCGGTGGTAGCGGCTTCTATGTGATATTGGAGGGGCTGCAGCTCTGATATCACACGGAAGCTGCTACTGCCGATTAGTAAAAATACCCCTAGGAGTAAATTTTAGGGCAGGGAAAAATTGGGAGCCTAACATTGATTTTCTGCAGTAGGCACCTGATTAGGGCATGTAAATCTAGGCAAATGAAGAAAAAAAAACCCCAGACCTAAATTGATGAACTTATGTTTTAGAGTCCTAAAATGTAGGTGAAGTTTTGGATGAAAATAGGCACTTAATTTGGGTTCCTAAATTTAGATCTGCAGCTTTTTTCTATGTTTCTATTTTCTTTTTTTTATTTATGCCTATTTTAAAAATTATAATCAAGATAAACTCTCAAATAGAAAATTTAATCCAGATTGGAAACCAGGAAATAATTACATTCATGAAATAAGTAAAATATAGCAATATCAAAACCAACCCAAATTGAAAACAAGATAAAAAATTAAAGGGGCGGTCTTACTGCAATAGGACTAATACAAATTGAGGACATCATAAGGAAATAAATAGTGTCTATGCTGTGGCATATAAAAATTGTGCCATTATTTTTCCCCAGATCTACCTTCGGTATGTAATAAATTTAAAGGAAATTTATTATCAAGGCAATTTTCTAATTACATGAGGTCATAAAAATATATTTAAAATTATTGAACTTTATACATAAACATAAAAAAGGAGCATAAAAGAAGCTCCAGAGGAAATAGGCCTAGGGTCTTTCTGGCTTTAAGAAAAGATACTTTTCTTGTGAGGCTCTTAAAGCAGGACTTGTCAAATTCCAAGTGCCAAATTGCCATTGGGCCTAGAAATTGCATCTTGGCACCTGAGATTTCATATCCTTGAAATCTGATTTCTCCTAGGACAAGCAGAATGAGTCAGCCACACTTGGTGACGTCATCCGACGGCGCTGAGACGGAAGTACTCTCCATAGCTCAGAAGGGCTTTACGCCCTTCTGAGCACGGGCCAACTGGCCCTGCCCCCCGGCCCGCCCCTAGCTAGCCAGTTCTTGTTCTTCCGCCTTGCCACCAAGACGGATTCTTCTACTCTCCAAACAAATTGACTTACTTTTGCTTATTTCTCCATTTCTGTCTCTGTTTTTCTCCAGATCTTGCATCGGAGCAACAATTCCTTCGGTCCACGTGCTCTTGGCAGATGCGAGGAGGCAAGGGTCGCTGCCGCCACTACACCCGCCGCAGCTCATGATGTGCCTCTGAGGCCTCCATCTCCAGCCGTGGGCCTCTGATGGACAGCCCTGCTCCCCGTAGCATGAGCTCTCCCTCCTTGGATCCCCTATGATGCTGCTGCTGCATCGCTTCGGCTGGTGTGAGGGGGAGCGAGGGACATCGTTGGGAGACTATCCTGGCCCGGCGGACTGCCCTTCCTTGTGTCGGCTGCGGCTCCGGATGTGCCTCTGAGGCCTCCATCCCCAGCCGCGGGCCTCTGGTGGACATCCGTGCTCCCTGTACTTCAGCTCTCTTTCTCTCTCCAGTCTGCCCTCCGGTGCACTTGAGTCTTCGGAATGCCTCCCTATCAAGCACTGCTCCGGTCCTGCTTGTCCTGGGGAGTTTGGTGATCTGGCGGACACGAGGTCCTCATGGTGGCGGCCATCTTACCTGATGACATCACGGGCCCGGCTCCTCCCCCTATGGTGCCATTGGTCGGCGCTGATCCAAGTCATGGGAGGAGGAGCCGCTCTTAGAGGGCATTCTCTTTTGCGCGGCGACGCCTCTGCGCCAAACGGGACCAGCGGCAAGTGAGTTTTTCTGCGCCGATGCCCAGAGCGTCGGCGCTGTCCTCGCCGACGCCTCCGTGCCGAACGGGACTCGGTAATGGCTAGATTGCATCGGCAGCGCCATTGGTCGGCACAGATCCAACAAGAAGGATGGCACTCCTCCAACTCCTCCATCGGCGCCGATGGTTTTGTTCGGCGCGGAGGCGTTCCCCGGAATGGCCCGATGATCATGGCTCTTCCCCTGCAGCGCCATGGGTCGGCGCCAATACTAAAAATCCAAGGGGTGAAAGGGAAGCAATTCCAGCAAACTAATTTAGAAGCCTTGCAAGCGCTACCATTATGCATCGGCATTCACCAGCCCTATTCTTGGCTCCTTACCTCTTCGAGCCACAAGAAAAAAGGTTGCGAATTAGTTAACCATCAGCCGGCTGAGAGGCTGAGATTACACCGCCTGCATCGATCAAGGCTGGGAGCTAGGACGAACCTCGGGGAGAGGACGCTTCCCTTCTTCTCATGTGAGCTGATCAGCCCCTCGCCAGCGCCAAAGCCCTCCCAGTAACCCAGCAAAGGGTTCCACGGGGTAAGGCGAGAAACAGAGTTTAAAGTACCCATCTGTTTCCCATGCCAGGATCTCCCTGAAGCAGAGTTTTAAGAACAAAATGTGACGGAGAAGAGATGCAGTGCGCACGGTGTGACGGGGAAGAGATGCAGTGCGCACGGCTCCATGATCGGGCTGCCTCCAGTTGGTTTAACGGCCCCCCCTTGCATGTCCCCTGTAGACAGGTGACCTCCGCTTCGGAGTTCAGCTTCCAGTTTTAAGTTTTCGGCTGGACTCTTGCGATCGTACTCGTGTTTGCACGGTCGGCTCTGGCACTAACCCTCCTCCCGAACCGCGAATGGAGACCCATGCATCCGTGTGCAAAGGTGCAAAGCCCGGAGCAGGTGCTGCGAGGGTCGGGCTGAACTGAGGTGATGCAGCTACACTCCACCCAACTGTAACAGTTCCTGACGCAGTGTTGAGCGATCAATGGTGACAAATCTATTTTACTTGTTAAACATGTGTGTTTTCACACAGCGGGCCGCTGTTGCAAGTGAGGGACAACTTACTTATGAACTTACTCTGGAGAGCAGCCGTTGTCCCCGCCTCTGGGGTCTTGGTGCTCAACAGAGTGCTGGGTGGTAATGTGCCCCAGTCTCTCTCTCTCCAGATACCCTATGCCGAGGAGGCGAAACCCAGCAGTCACTGGCCACCGAGCTCCGAACGCTCACCGGAGTATTTCCAGCCTCTTGCGGCTCTTTGCACGTAAATCCTATGCTCCTCTCTTCCCACCCCGGTATTGTGACAACCGGGTTACTCCACTTGGCTACCTAGATAAGAAGCTGTGCGAGAACGCAAATTGCTCGTTTTATAGGACTTCACGCCGCCATTGCCCATTCAGAAAACTGAAGGGAAGGCCTGCTAGGTCAGAGATTCATTGCGTAGGAGAGGCAAAATCAAGAGATCGCTCTTTTGCCTTGCGTTGGGCCGATCTCTCTTGGTGTGAGGCTCTCACCTGCAGCTTGTGATGGTCGTTGACCTTCGCAACCCACCAAGTTTTCCCTTCGTGCTCGTGGAAGCGCTAGTTCGGGCCCAATCTGCACGAGCCCGAGGAGCAAGTTCCTCTGGAGATCTGATTGTAATTCTGGCTGCTGATTCTGCCCTCCAGTGGCCACAGTGTGGTGCAGTACACACAGACAGTGTATTCAGGAGCAGTAGGTCACTGGTTCAAGTCCCGACTGTGGTTCCCCATATTTCCCAGATCGATTGTGCATGGGTACCTCCTTTCCAGAGTGCTTACTTTCAATCCTCAGTTCGATTGAAAGTGCATCTAGGCAGACCTGCTTCCAAAACCCCCATCTTGTGAAAGAGAGGTGTAGCACTAAGTTAATACATCGACTGCTGGCCTAGGAGTCATGAGTTCACTCCCACAGTGGCGTTAATGAACAAGGCCGTCTGAGGCATTACCCTTTAAACCAGGGGTCTCAAACTCCAGTCCTGGAGGGCCGCAAACCAGTCAGGTTTTCAGGGTATCCCTAATGAATATGCATGAGATATATTTGCATACAATGGGGGCAGTACATGCAAATATGTCTCATGCATATTTATTAGGGATACCCTGAAAACCTGACTGGTTTGCGGCCCTCCAGGACTGGAGTTTGAGACCCCTGCTTTAAACGATCCTGAGGAGGAGCAGCAGCAGCAACAAATACCCTTTCCTGGAAACCCAAGCGATCCGAGGAAGTGCCGAAGGCGCAGTGCCAAAGGCCTTACAGGCTCCTTCCAGGAGTCTCGCTACCGCTTCTCAGGAATGGCCCACCGCTATGTTCTCCGCCTAATTAATCACAGGCGGTGGTAGGGTGTCTTCGTCTTCCCCTATATGGATGACTAGTAAAGGGCAGCAACGCCGCCAAAACACAACAAGCGACAGGACGCTCTGTCCTTGTCCCAGAGCCCTTCGGGTTCATAGTCAACTACTCAGTCTCATCTACAGCCAACCGAACAGTGGCCGCAGTGTGGTGCAGCACACACAGCCAGTGCCTTCAGGAGCAGAAGGTCACAGGTTCAAATCCCAGCTGTGCCTCCTGCCAACCCAGCCCCCACATTTACATGGAGTTCATAAGGGAGGGTGCTCTATCGCTCAGTGTCTGCCCAACACATGCTCGTCCTACTGGGACACATGGCATCAATGGTGCACATCAGCCTGGACGTTGGCCTATGTGGGTGGTCCAGTGGGCACTCTGCTCTCGGTGGTCCCAGGCCATGGGGTCCCTGCGAGACAGGGTGATTGTCACCAGTCCCCGGGCCAAACTCACTCAGCTTGTAGCAACATCCTCCTACACCTAGGGGCGGGGATGCTTTCTAGACCCTACACCGTAAGGGATCCTCGCAACAGATGCCTCCAAACAAACCATGACTCTAACCCTCCGGGCTTCTTGCCACCACCGCCTACCCTTGCTGAGGGAATCCTGCACTACACAGGCCTCACCAGCGAGATCTGTGACACTGAACGCAAGAGTTCCATGCCACCAAACCAAGGTTACTGTGGCCCTTAATAAGTAATAGCCTACCAATCCCACAAGCCATATCGTTCCAACCTCTACCAGTTTCTTGGAATAAATTTTATCCCATAACAAAAGAGACCCTTAAGAATATAATGACGAACTTAAATAACACAACTTCTAACCTTGATCCCCGCCCAATAAACTGGATAAAGAACACCCTTCCAACATTATCCCCTTTCATAATACTACTAATCAACCTCTCACTAAATCAAGGCTACCTGCCGCCCATACTAAAGCATGCACAAATTAGACCCATATTAAAAAACAATACTATGGACAAAACCTCACCGACTTCTTATAGACCCATCTCCAGTATACCATTTATGGCTAAACTCATAGAAAAAGTAGTTCAAACACAAACACAAGAACACATTGACACATCAGCTCCCCTTGACGACCAACAATATGGCTTTCGCCCTGGTCATGGAGTAGACACTCTTTTAACGGTCCTCCTAGACACACTAGTAAGAGGAATAGACAGCCCTAAAAACGCATTCCTACTACTTTTTCTAGACATATCCGCCGCTTTCAACAGTGTCCACCACACACTAATGCTCAATAGGCTTACTCAAATAGGTGCCAACTCAATAGTTCTTAAATGGTTTACATCGTATCTATCCAACAGATCTCAAACTGTCAGGATCAACACTCAAACCTCTAACATATATAAACAGGAAATAGGCCTCCCTCAAGGTTCTGCACTCTCTGCTCTTCTATTTAACACATATTTACAACCAATTTGCAATATCTTTAAAAAATTCAAAATCCATTATCACTTATATGCGGATGACATCATGCTATACATTCCTTTCACAATCCCTATGATTCCACTCCAACTATTAACAGATTGTTTCAAGGAATTAGCAACTTGGTTAGAAGACTACAACCTCTTTATTAATCATTCCAAAACCGACATACTGATTGTAACAAAAAACAAATCTTTTACCCCCCCCCACCCACATTACACTTCAGAACCATGACACCCACATAAAAAAAGAAATAAAATACCTAGGGGTGATACTAGATACACACCTTAGCATGAACACACACATAAGAAATACAACAAAGAAAATATACTTTAAACTCAAAGTATTAAAACAATTACGCCCTCTAGTCCACCTGCAAGACTTCCTAAGTATCATTCAAGCCATTATCACCCCACATTTTGACTTCGCCAATCTCTCTCTGTTAGGCACAACTAACCAAAACATCAAAAGGCTCTAATTGGCTCAAAATGCTGCAGCCAGAACCATAACGAAGGCACACCCTTTTGACCACATATCACCCTATCTAGCCAAACTACACTGGCTCCCCATTCAATGTAGAATAAACTATAAATTAATAATAACCACTTTTAAAGCATTAAATAACACCACCCAGCTACCCTAAATAAACTAATCACTAAAGACACACCCCAATGTGCATATAGAAGAGGCAACGCCAATAAAATAAGGATCCCAAAAGAATTCACAAAGATCAAAAAAACAACAAATAAAAAAGCATTCTCCCATGCAGCCCCTATACTCTGGAACTCTCTACCTGATGAAATCAGAGCCTTAACAGACCTTAAAGACCTACGCAAAAACCTAAAAACCCACCTTTTTATCTCCCACTACGGACCAATGGCAAATTCTCAACCTCAAAACGAAAAAGGATAATCTATTTAACACACGGAGACCAATACCGCAATGCCTCAAGATAACTTGACCTTGACACTGTCTACGATGTCTATACTGTTGAACTCTCTTTTACTAACTGTACATAGTTAATTGTACATAGTTCTACAAAGTTTAATAGTTAAAAGTTCAACTGTTAATGTACATAGTTCATTATATTGTTTAATGTAAAAACAGAAATACACTTCTGTCTCCTTATCTGTTTTATGTAAACCGCACCTGATCATCGGAAGGTTGCGGTATAAAAAAGCTTGTTAAATAAAAATAAATAAATAAATAAAAGGTGACAGAGTCCTGCACCACTAAGCCCAGTTAGTGCCATGAGTGCGAGGTGGTGAAGTCGAGGCCGGTCAGGGGATCACCATTGTGTAAAAGATCACATATTCAGGACCTGACTGCAGGTCTGGTTGAGGATGCAAGCACACAGCCAGAGCACAGCTATGACTCTGCACTCTAGGGACACACACACACACACACAGTCAGCAAGATAGCTGTAGTTCCGCACCTACGCAGAAGGGGAAAAGGTTCCCACTTCTCTACAAGAAGGACTCACAACCCTTGGCCATCAGCTCCTTCCCCCATCGGTGGTGCTGACCACAAAGCGACCTGCCCACCTCGTGGTGAGCAGGAAGGATGACTGTTTCTACTCAGAGCCAGGCCTCAGCGCCAGCGCATTTTCCCAAAGCTTAGGGCCCTAGGACTCCTGGGTACCTTCTTTCCCCCACGAAGTGCGGTGGACAAGCAGTAACTCGGGATGCTGACACGGTTGGCAATCGCCAATTCAAACCTGTCTTGTCGTCTCCTGATCTGCTACGTATGAAAATCAATCCTGCAAGGCCTGCACAAGCATCTTGAACCTTCCAGGGTACTCGCGGCCCCCGATGACTGCGCCCAAGCAGACTTAGGCCCACTTGCAGGCAAAGCCCAAACTCCTATGCGAGCATCTTGAACCAGGCAGGGCATTCGCGGCCCCGATGACTGCGCCCAAGCAGCCTTACGCCCACTTGAAGGCAAAGCCCAATCTGCCAGTCCCATGGCACCTTGGGTAGCTATCCAAACTGCTAGTCTGTATGGCGCACCTCCCGCACACGTAATGCCATCACGGCCCCAGACACGCCCCACGCCCTGGAGCATCATCATACCCCTATGCAGCTACTTGCCCAGGAACAGCAAGTGACCAATCCTTCATAGCATGTGACCCTGCATGCTCAGGATATGCGCGAAACAGCAAGTCAACAACAAGGGATAAAACCCTTCATCGCATGCAACCTCTTTAAACCTGGCTATACGGTCCCGGCGTACTCCACCTCTAGAAATTCCGCATGCTCCACCATAGGCTGGAACAAGCCATGCTGGAACGGCCATGGGCACACGTAGAGGCTCAAGCCATGCCAAGGGCGAGCACAGGACTCTAGCTGTGCCAAAAGATCCATCGACACCATGCCAATGGTTGCATTGATAGCTTGTGGCCCATACCTTGGGCAGGGACACTACATACCACATGGACAAACGCGTCGCCTGGCAGCCTTAGGGTCTAGGTTGGTACCTCCTGCCTGGACACTCCTAACCAAGTCATGAACTCAGTCATGACTCATGTCCCTTGCGGGTTACTGCTTTAATTGGAATCACTCTTGTAACACTGAACTCTTAGTACTGTCGATATTACGGCTGGTCCTAGCCCGGCCCACAGCAACCTCTTCACTGCCGTGGCTGCACTAATGCATCAATCTTGCACCACTCTGCCGCACTTCCAGCATTGATACTGTGGCTGTCTCTGCTCGCAGTGGATAACTCAGCATTCGGTGGCTCCCTCTGCTGCTGCATCCTTGCCCATTTTGACCTTTCTCGGCAGCTACCCATTGAGACCATATACTCCCACTGCTGCCGCGTAGGTGCAAAGTGGGACTGCATGTCTACACGTCCAGTATTACTACACGCTCACCTCATTTTTTATTTATTTTATTTAACATTCATTTTTATACCGCATCTTCCAGAGATCAGTTGCGGTGTACAAATAACAACTATTAACAAATCGAAATTTGTTTTACATAGAACATCTTAGATATACATAGAACATCTTAAAGTATCATAAATTAAACAAATTTAACTGGAACTGAGTTAAAACAATTTGCAGGTTGGCACATGGCGCGTTGATGCTGCCACCAGGTACCCCTGGCGCGGCGTTTTTTTGACAAAGAAAAATCTGAAAGTATACTGAGAGATGTGGGCAGCAACTAATAATTCTCCAGAAGGAACTCCATTGATGAGTGAAACGCGAGGACGTCGAATGTGTGAGGCGTATGGAGGATTGTTAAGATTAAGGGAGCCGAGTTGAACAAGCGTACAGAGAAAGTTAAGTTTGTTCCACTGTTCTCTACAGATTTTTAAATTACACACATCAAGTAATAGAGGTGTGAGCACTGGTGTATTGGCTTGAGGAAAGACATTTAAAGAAAATAAAGCAATCAATATAAAAGGAGTAAGAGAAAAACTTTTAAAAAAAGCCAGTAGACCCGGTAGTCATTGATGTCATCAAGCGCAGTTATTGTTTCACTATTTATAGTGTTCATGAGCGCTGCTTTGATCTGAGACTACATTCGGGAGATAGAGAAACACTACCAGAACCCTGACTATAGCCAGAAGTTAAAAGTGGAGTGATTTATTTAAATTTCTACACCAGGTACCCCAGGGCACATCTTTAAAACGTCCAGCCCTGGTATCGTGTCACCTGAACCTGACCTTGGCCTCCCCCTTTCCACCGCATCGCATTACAGCTTGGGAGGCACCAAGTGTGGCTGACTCATCCTGCTTGTCCTAGGAGAAAACGGAGTTACTTACCTGTAACATGAGTTCTCCGTGGACAGCAGGATAAGTCAGCCACACATACCCGCCCTCCTCCCCTGGAAAAGGTCTCGGCCTCTGACCAGTGCCCGCCTCCTAGCGGCTAAGGCTCAGCTAGTGACGAACTGACTAGCTAGGGGCGGGGCGGGGGGCAGGGCCAGTTGGCCCATGCTCAGAAGGGCGTAAAGCCCTTCTGAGCTATGGAGAGTACTTCCGTTTTGGTGCCGTCGGATGACGTCACAAGTGTGGCTGACTTATCCTGCTGTCCACGGAGAACTCATGTTACAGGTAAGTAACTCCGTTTTCGGTGCCGATGCTGCCCTCGATCATGATCGGCTGTCTGTATGTAGCTTGAACCACATAGTAGAGAAAGTTATGCTGATCTTGCTGCTTCAAGTATCGCGATACTTGAAGCTGCAGGATCAGCATAATTTCCTCCACCACTCGGTTCAAGCTAGATGCAGAGAGACAATTCAGTGGAGGGTAGCACCAGTGCAGGAATGGTAAGAAGACATTGGGTGAGGGGGTGGGGGACAATGAGAGAGAGAGAGAGACTAGATGATGGCTGGGGTGGCTAAGAGAGCGAGAGAGACACTGGATGATGGCTATGAGAGAGAGAGACACTGCATGATGGCTGGGGGGATATGAGAGAGAGAGTCACTAGACTATGGCTGGGTGGGTCTCTATATATGAGAGAGAGAGAGATTGTGATGGCAGAGGAAGCTGTGAGAGAGAGAGTGTGAAGGCAGTATGCAGGACTATGAGATTTTTTTTTTTTTGCTTCGCGAATTATCAGGCCATGGTCCTATGTGAAGCAAAAAAGGAAGTTGCCTCAGGTGCAGCTAGAAAGAATCATCAGTATGCTGCTGACAACATATTCATTGGAGTTTGTGGAGGGGGGCAAAGACGGATTGCTACCTTCTTTTGGTACTGCGTAAAGACACATTCCTCATCGTCCCTTCAGTCCAGTCCAGTACGTGTGGGTTATCACTGTTCTCCAGCAGCTGTGAATTGAGCATGTCAGATTTCTGACCTCGCAAGATAAGAGCTCCCTCTTCAGCTCCAGGAAATCAGTATCTCAGATCCCAGCAGCTGGCGTGGAGCCTATGTGTGATGGAGTCCACTAGAGGGATTAGGCCTAGCCAATTAACAAAAAAAAAAAATACAGAGAGCTAAAGCAGCATCATTACCCTATTTGAGACTGATTATATTGCCTGCAAGTAAAGGCTGGATATAGCACCCCTGCAGAGGCTCTCCCCCAAATCTCAAGGAGATGGGGCCCCAGAATGGCAGCCATTCTAGGATCCCATTTGCTTGAGATTTGGGGGGTGAGCCTTCGCAGGAGCTATCCAGGAACAGGGGACTCTCAAAGAGAAAGCAGGCTGTGGTGGTGGATCCCTGGGAAGATCAGGGTTCCTCCGAGTCCCCAGATTCGGAAGAGCTGCAGGAAGGCCCTTTGGATCTTTGGGAAGAGACAGGAGGACAGGAGCTGGAGGAGGGTGAGATCCCTTAAGGGGAAGATCCCTGTGTTTTGGGTGTTTCATAGGGAAGAACTTCCAGCTCTTATTACTTATTCTTTGGCTGCTTTGAATATGGCGCATACGCCGGCTGTGGTGGAGGAACTACAGGATCCTCTATTGCAGAGCTTGAAGGGTCCCCAGGTGTGTTTCCCAGTGCACAGAGTGATTAGGTAGATGATTGAAGCGGAATGGGAAGTTCCGGAAGCCAGCCTGAGGTTGGGCTATGGCCCGCCTGTACTCTGTCCCAGAGGAGGATAGAGACTTGTTGAAAATACCTAAGGTGGATGCCCTGGTATCAGCAGTAACAAAGAAAACCACAATTCCTTATGTTCTTTCCAGTCCAGTCCCACATATCTGGGTAGTGTACCTCTTCCAGCAGCTTGGAGTCTGAGCATGTCATCTTTTGATGACATCAGCATACTTAGGCAGCTGGCACCACCTACCAACCCCAGTATGCTCAGTCTCCAAGCAGCTGGAGGAGGTAGTGAGCCAGGGTGCTGGACTCACTGAAGGGACAATTAGGAGCATAGGTTTAGGCTCATTTTTACCTGTCTGAAATGGAGGGAATATTTTATTTTGGATTTTGATTTGGTTTCTACAGAAATAGTTAAGGTACAGCAGGCAGGGGAGTGGGCTTGGGCAAACATGAGTGTCGCGGACATACTGGTAGCTCCCGAACCCGTCACTGGGTGAGGAACTGCCGCAGTGTTCCTGCAGAGCAGATAGAGAAAAGCTGGTGAACGCAGTTCCCGGGCCTCTCTCTCCCCCTCCTTAGTGCTGAAGCTGGTGAGTGGTGGCTGAGCGTGAGAGCGAGAGGAGACAAAGAGGCGGCCATCGCTTGTAATCCAAAGGTAAACACAGTAATTGTCAGCGGGAGAGAGGCACGTATGTTACCTGCGGCTCAATTACTCTCTCCACGGCATAAGCACATTGCGTCGGAGCGTGGCCTACGACTGTGTGGCAGGGTCATAGCAGCGTCGCGGGAAGACTTTGACTTGCGGCTTGCTGGTTTTCTCTCAGCCCAGCGTGTGAAGCAATCCTGCTGCGGCTTGGTTTGTCGGAGGCTTCTTTGCCCACTTCATGTAGTGCGGGACAGGAATCGTGAGACAGCAGCCTATACTTTTACACTTATGCGGGAAAGATCTCCCAGGGTTTTTAATTAAATTTCCTATTTGTCCCTCCAGTCTAGTCCCGGAATTTCTGGGGTTGTCATCCTCTTCCAGCAGCTTGGAAACTGAGAAGTATAATTTCTGTGACATCCCTGGTATATAAGTCCAGGAGCCACCTCCTTACACCAGTTATCTCAGTCTCCAAGCAGCTGGAGGTTGAGTGAGCCCAGGGATTGGGGGCTCACTAGAGAGACAATTAACCCTTTGAAGGCCTTAAATTTTTAATCCGCATTCTGCAGCCGGGTTAATTTTTGCATATTTCAGGAAAATTGTACCCGTCTTATTCAATATGTTCTAATAGTGATTTTCCTTCTGCTATGGTCATGTATTATATACCTTTTGATAGGAATATTTAGTCAGAATTTTGGATCCCGAGAGTTTTGGGCTCGGCTTGGAAAGGGTTAAGGAGAGTTAGGGAGTTAAGGATTAGGATAGATTTATTCCTTTAAAAAAAAAAAGGTGCTTTGGGGTGGGGGGTTGTAGCTGGTTCTGCGGCTCAGTTAACCTTTCCTTTCACTGGTTTTGAATCTGAGTTCTTGGGCCTCTGTTTCCCTCTCCCTCCCTCCCCACCTCTTCCTTCTCGTCCTCGCTGATTTTCCGTTCTTATGGAGGCAGAGTTGAGGTCAAACACAGAGAGAGGGCAATCGCTGGGGTCAGATCCCATTTTTAGGGGAGATACCGGCAAGCCGCGGCTCAGCGCAAGCAGAAGGTCTGCCTGCTACCGTGTCTGAGGCCGGCGGTGCTACAGGCAGCGCACCAGCGAGAGTCCGGCCCTGGTCCAGCTGTGCATGCGGCTCCCGGGAGTTGGAGAACGCAGCACAGATAGAGCGCAGCCGGTCCGGCCGCCCGGCAAGGTAAGGGAAGGTTTCATAGGAGCGGAGAATCAGTGTGAGGGCACGGAGGAGCGGTTCCTGGCTTTGTAGGCCGGACCGCGTGTCCCTCGTGCGGGAAGTGCGGGCTGCAGAGACAGTTCGTTGAAAGGCCGATATCTTGACCGCTGAGCTTCGTTTTGAAGGATTTTCTTCACATTTAGCCTGCCTACAGCTCTCTGCGGGGACTGCCGTTGTAAAAAAAAAAATAAATAAAAACCTTGTTTTTGCATGTAACGCCGTTTTTGAAGGCACTTTTAAGGCTTGAGGGAGTTCGCATGTGATCAGACAAGTACGATGCCTTCTAAGCATCTTTGCTTAATGTGTGGAGCTAGAAGGGGGTCCCTGTCCTCAGAAGGGGTTTACAGGGGTTGTTCCCAGGAGTCAGCTATGGAGCAGACCGCGGTGGTTGCGGAGGAGCAGGAGGGGACATCCGCGGGTCCCTTGGAGGTTTTCTTGGACACGGGGGGTGCTCGGGAGCCGATGCCTAGTACTTCTATGGCCCCGGATCCCCCGGCTGCGCAGCCTCAATTGCCTGGGAGCTTAGCGGCACTTTTTGCGCCAAACTTTATGGCTTTGCTTCGGCAGGCCCTTTTCGGTTCCGCGAATGTTCCTGCGGCTAGCCTGGGCGAAGCGGGACTGGGGGGTAAAAGACCAAGTACGCCGTTATCGGCGGCGGTGACAGGCATTAGTGCAAAGAGGTCCAGAGATGACGGGGACCGGTTGGATGGTTCGGTCGTGTCGGAGGGGTTAGGTTCGGACGACCCAGAGCGCGATGCGGATGAGGACCTGGAGGAAGGCGAGATTGCGGAACAGGAGGACCAAGCGCGGGCGGTCCGAGTGTTTCGCAGAGAGGAGTTGCCGGCTCTCATTGTGGAGTCACTAAAGACCCTGAATATGCCACCAGAGGGTCCGGCCGAGGACTCTACGCTAGAGGATCCCTTGTTGCAGGCGTTTCATAAGACGCAAAGAGCGTTTCCCATACATAGGGTGTTTAAGGAGATGATACAAGAAGAATGGGATATGCCGGAGGCCGCCCTAAGGGGTTCTAGAGTAATGGCGCGGCTTTACCCGCTGGTAGATCAGGAAAAGGAGTTGTTTAAGTCTCCTAGGGTAGATGCGGCAGTATCGGCAGTTACAAAAAAGACCACAATCCCAGTAGAGGGGAGCGCTGCGCTCAAGGACCCTCAGGATCATAAATTGGAGGCCTTGTTGAAGCAGATTTTCGAGGTAAATGCGCTCTCGTTACAGGCTTCCATTTGTGGAGCTTGGGTAGCTAGGGCTTGTTTACGCTGGGCGCAGCGGATTCAAGGGGGCCGCTCCGCGGACATGGATCAGGAGGCGGCCAGACTGGAGTCTGGAGCAGCTTATCTAGCCGACATTCATTATGACCTTATCAGGGGTTTAGCGAAGAGTATGGCTTCAGCGATAGCGGAGCGGCGTTGTCTTTGGCTGCGCATCTGGGCGGCGGATGGCTCATCAAAGGCGCGGTTAAGTATGCTTCCCTTCAGGGGTAAGCTACTGTTTGGTGAGGATTTGGAGAAGCTGGTGAAGGATTTGGGAGAGTCCAAGGGCGGAAGATTGCCGGAGGACAAGCAGAAGCAGGGTCGACCCAACCTCGCACCGCGGGGGCAGCAGCAGCGGGACTTTAGGCAGTTCTGCCCGTCGAGATTTACCCAAAATCAGCGGGGCCGTTTTCCTGGAAGAAAGCAGGGTTTTCGTGGCTTTAGGGGGGCAGGCAGGGGATTCGCGTCCTCCTCTGCGTCCTCAAACTTTAAGAAATCATTATGAAGTCAGCGGGATCCAGCAGGGTTTAGTTCCCATGGGGGGCCGGTTACAGGAATTTTACCCTGCCTGGGTCCAAATCACCAAAGATCGGTGGTTGTTGGAGGTAATTCGAGAAGGGTATGTGTTGGAGTTTCAACGGCCGGTAACAGACTCTCTCGTTCAATCGCCATGCAGGTCGAGGCAAAAGAGCAAGGCAGTAGGGGAGACAGTGCGAAGACTGCTCTCTCTCAAAGCAATTGTGCCAGTCCCACCCGCCCAGTTAGGGTGCGGTCGGTACTCCATTTATTTCATAGTTCCAAAAAAGGAAGGAACCTTCCGGCCCATTTTAGATCTTAAGAGAGTAAATCGATGTCTAAAGGTGTCTCATTTTCGCATGGAGACTCTCAGGTCCATAATCGTAGCAGTCAGAAAGGGAGAGTTTCTAACGTCGCTGGACCTCTCAGAGGCGTATTTACACATTCCGATTCGGCAAGAGCATCAAAGATTTCTCAGGTTTGTGGTACCGATGGGACACTTCCAGTTTCAGGCGCTTCCATTTGGCCTGGCTACGGTGCCACGTACCTTCACAAAGGTGATGGTGGTAGTGGCGGCGGCTTTGCGAATGGAAGGAGTGTTGGTGCATCCTTATCTGGATGATTGGTTAATCAGGGCAAAGTCCAGGGAGGAAAGTGTAGCGGCGACGGCCAAGGTGGTGGCCTTTTTGCAGAGTCTCGGTTGGGTGGTCAACATGGCAAAGAGCAAGTTAGATCCCTCTCAGAGGTTGGAGTACCTGGGAGCGTGTTTCGATACGAGAGTGGGACGGATCTTTTTGCCACAGCAGCGAGTGCTGGGGCTCAGGGCACCAGTCAGCCAATTTCTCAGCAAACGGAGTCCCACAGCCTGGGAGTACCTGCAGTTGCTAGGGACCATGGCGGCGACCCTCGAGTTAGTACCGTGGGCGAGGGCTCACATGCGACCGCTACAGAGGGCGCTGTTGAGGAGGTGGTCGCATCAGCACGATCAGCTATCTCAGCGGCTACCTTGTCTGCCGCTCACGTGCGCCGCGCTGCAGTGGTGGTTGCATCCAGGGTGTCTGGAGAAAGGGATGCCTCTGAAGTCTCCGGCGTGGGAGGCTCTAATGACGGATGCCAGTCTTATGGGCTGGGGAGCTCATTTTCAGGGGCAGCTGGCGCAGGGACAGTGGTCCGAACTGGAGAGGAGTTGGTTAATAAACAGGCTAGAGTTGAGAGCGGTGGCTCTGGTGCTGCGAGGGTTTCGAACGACGCTCCAGGGAAAGGCCATTCGGGTGTTTTCAGACAATGCGACCGCGGTGGCCTACATCAACCGTCAGGGAGGCACCCAGCAGCGTAGCTCTGTTCTCGGCCCACTCTAACAAACTGTCGGCCTCGGTCTCCAATCTGGTGGCGTTGTCGGCGGCGCATGTAGCAGGAGTAGACAATGTGGAGGCCGATTACTTAAGTCGCGTAAGAGTGGACCCGGGGGAGTGGGTTCTACATCAGGACGTGTTCGCAATGCTAGTGCGGTGCTGTGGGACACCAGTTATGGATCTCATGGCGACGTTTCAATCGGCAAAAGTGGAGCATTTTCTTCAGCAGAAGAAAAGAAAGAATGGCGGAAGGCTTGGATGCTCTGCTGCAAGTCTGACCGCAGGAGCAGCTCCTGTACGTATTTCCCCCTTGGGGGTTGATCGGACGAGTGTTTTCAGCGCATAGAGCGCCACAGAGGTCTGGTAATTTTGATAGCGCCGGATTGGCCCAGGAGACCGTGGTACGCGGACTTGGTGAGGCTGATGGTAGGGGAGTCCTGGCAGCTTCCGGTTCGAAAGGATCTTCTGACGCAGGGGCCCCTGTGCATGCCGCAGGTAGGTCGATTCTCTCTTACGGCTTGGCTCTTGAGAGGGCTAGAATGAGAACTAAGGGCTATTTGGCAGGGGTAATTTCCATGTTGCTGAAAGCTTGGCGTCGGTCGATCTCGTTGGCGTATATTAGAGTGTGGAGAGTGTTTGAGGCATGGTGTGCAGATAAGGGGTGCGTTCCCTTGAAGGCGTCAGTTCCGCAAGTGCTGTTGTTTCTGCAAGATGGGTTTCAGAAGGGCTTGGCGGCAGCGTCTTTGAAGGTTCAGGTGGCAGCGCTGTCCTGTTATAGGGGTAAGGTGCAGGGCGAAGCGCTTAGAGGACATGCAGATGTTAAGCGTTTCTTGCGAACTGTTGCTCTGAGGCCGCCTCGAAGGCAAGTAGTTCCAACTTGGGATCTCCTGTTGGTGTTGGCGGCGTTAGGCAAAGCGCCTTTTGAACCGTTGGCGAAGGCGACCCTAAAGGATCTCACTTTGAAAGTGGTGTTTTTGGTGGCGATTGCTTCGGCGAGACGAATCTCAGAGTTGCAAGCGCTGTCCTGTCGGGAGCCTTTTCTCACTTTCTTTGTTTCTAAGGTGGTTTTGAGGCCAGTTCCCTCGTTTTTGCCGAAGGTGGTTTTGGTTTTTCTTGTGAACCAATCAGTGTCGTTGCCAGTTTTTGCGGTGCAGGGCGAGGGTCAGGCGACAGATCAGTTGTATCTTTTGGATATTCGGCAGGCCTTGAAACGGTATATCCGCAGGACAGCTAGCTTCCGTAAATCAGACAGGTTGTTTATCTTGTTTCAAGGAGCCAGGAAGGGCGAAGAGGCGTCAAAAGCGTCTATTACCCAGTGGTTGAAGGAGGCCATAGCATCAGCATATCTGTTGAAGGGCCGTGTGGTGCCTCCCGGGCTGAGAGCTCATTCCATGAGGGCACAGGCTGCCTCTTGGGCAGAGTGCAGTCTGGTACCAGCGGTGGAAATCTGTAAAGCGGCGACCTGGTCGTCGTTGCACTCGTTTGTGAAGCATTATCGTCTGGACGTTCAGGCGCAGAGGGATGCCTGGTTTGGTTCGGCGGTACTTCAGGCCGGGATATCAGAACCCTCCCGGTGAATATATTTACTGCTTGGTTACATCTCCAGAAATTCCGGGACTAGACTGGAGGGACAATCAGGAAGATTAAATTAGACTTACCTGCTAATTGTAGTACCTGGAGGAACTCCAGTCTAGTCCCGTATCCCGCCCGAATAAATAAGTGGACTACGACCTGAAGCAGGACTACGGTAACAGGTAAGAGCCACAAGTGAGTGGTCTGCCAAGTAGTCTCCCAGCTATGGGTAGTTGGGGATGTTGGTTTGGGGGGGTCTAAACCCTTCACAGGGAAGGGAGGGTGGACCTCCAGCACGCAGAACGCAGAACGCATTTCAGGCAATTATGTACATAGTTTAATTTCATGTTCTGCTGGGAGTAGTTAATGGTTTAGCTGTTGGTTATGGTATAGTTGCTACTTAATGGTTGCTCCGGTGAGTCTGCTTTGTCAATAGGTAACTGGTGTGAGGAGGCGGCTCCTGGACTTATATACCAGTGATGTCACAGAAATGACACTTCTCAGTCTCCAAGCTGCTGGAAGAGGATGACAACCCCAGAAATTTTGGGACTAGACTGGAGTTCCTCCACGAACTACAATTAGCAGGTAAGTCTAATTTAATCTTGTTCACCTTTAATTTAATTAAATTTTAATTTTAGTTTAATTTTCTTTCATTTTTGTTTAGAGTTCTTTTCAGTGCCTTTGATTCTCTGGGGTGTCTTGGCGTGTGGGGATCGCAGAGGGTCTGTCTCAGCCACAGGAATCAGAGACAAGAAAGCTGGAGAAGGGGCTACAGGGGAAGCTGCAGGCCACCCTGTGAGGGCCATGACACGGGGCTCAGATACGGACTTACAGGCTGACACTGTGCACAGCGGGAGTCCGCTGGCCCGACAACAAGGGCCGGTTGGTTCGCGTCCACCGCTGTTGGAATCGTTCTGAAACGACCCTGCCTCTCCAGGCCCGCCCATGTCCTCAGTGGAAGGGGGCCCAGGAGGCTTTCTCCCAAGTTTGTCCTGCTTATGCACCAGGTGCTCTGTACGAGACGGCGATGAGCAGATGCCCATCACCCCGGACCAGAACGCAAGTGAAAGAGAGTGACAACAGAAGAGAGATGGTTGTGCCCCTTAGGGTGCGGGTCCGGTCTCAGCCAGGTGTGGCCTCGCCAGTGAACCGGGGGAGGACGTGTAATCCCTTCATTAAGACTTGAAGTAGGATGCTGTGTTGGAAGCAGAGCCAGAGGGGTTCGAAGAGGGGGAGATCAAGTGGGAGGAGGAAGCCCGCATAGTCCGGGTCTTCCACAGTGGAGCTGGCAGTTCTTATATTGGAGTCCCTGAAAACGCTCAATAGGCCAGCGGGTTTGCTGCCGGAGGAGGATGCGCTAGAAGATCCACTCTTTCAAGCCGTCCGGAAACCATAGGGTTTTTTTCCTTTGCAGGGAGTAATCAAACAGCTGATACAGGATGACTGGGATCTCCTGGAAGCAGGATTGAGGAGAATTCGGACTCTGACTCATCAGTACCCATTGCCAGAACAGGAGCGGGAGCTGACGCTCCGCGAAGGTAGATGCCATGGTGTCGGCCGTGTCTTGGAAGACTATCCTGGTCAAGAGCAGTTCGGTGCTCGAAGATATACAAGATAGGAAGTTGGACGCCTAGTGGAAATAGGCTTTGAGTATTAATGCCCAGTCTTAGCAGGTGTCGGTCTGTGGGAAGTTTGTAGCAAGCACACGCCTTTGCTGAGCCTGGGGAATTCCGGACCCAGTGGAAAATTCCCCCTAAGTCGACAGCAGCAGTGGTATGGCTAGAGTCAGGGGCAGCGTATCTGCCAGATGCCTTCTATGACCTGCGCAGAGGTCTTTCCAAGGGCATGGCTTTGGTGATCGCTGCGCACCGATATCTGGCTGCGTCATTGGGCGGCAAATGTCTCCTCCTAAGCCCGGCTAGGTATTCTTCCGTTTTAAGAGAAAGCTGCTATTTGGGGAGGAGCTGGAAAAGTTGGTGAAAGGCTTGGGAAAATCTAAAGAGAGCGCCTACCAAAGGTAAGCAGAAACAAGGGCATTCCTGGGTGCCAGCGTGGGGTAAAGCCCAAGATTTCAGACTGTTCCACACCATACGCTTTGTGCCTTATCAGAGGGGCCCTTTCTGTCCTCAAGACCAGAGGTTTCAAGGGACGGGAGGAGGCTACTAATCTGCAGCCCCCTCTGTGGGCCTGGAGAAATCACAATGAAACGCTGAGAGCTCAGGTGGGAGGCAGTTGGCAGGAGCGGGGTTTTGCCCTGCCAGGGTCCTAATCACATCGTACCAAGGTGTCTTGGAGGTCGTCCCCGATGGTTATGAGTTGGAGTTTGCAGGGCTTCTCATGCCGTCCTTTGTAAAGTCTCCTTGCAAAGCGCAGGGAAAGGCACAGGCAGTGCGGGACACCTTGTGGCTACTCTGCCGCTGGAGGCCATGATTCCATTGCCACAGAGGCAGGATGGTTGCAGTCGATACTCCATTTAAGGATTCATTTCAGTCCATCCTTGGCCTCAAGCAGGTCAGCTGCTGCCTATGGAGGCCTCATTTCCTCTTGGGGATTCTTCAGTCGGTCATACTGACAGTGCAAGGGGATGAATTCTTGGGCTGGCAGAGTCAGATTGGCATAGCCCCAGCTGCCACAAAGAGTATCATTTTCTCCGTATTGCGGGGCCCAGGGGCCACTTTCAATTTCAGGCTTGCCCTGCGGCCTGGCAGCAGCTCTGCACACTTTCACCAAAGTAATGGTTGTGTCGGAGACGGTGCTATGCCAGGAAGGACTCTTGGTTCATCCTTATCTCGACTACTGGCTTATACGGGCGAATTCCAAGTGAGAGATGGCGTTTGCCACGGCGGGAGTAGTAGAGCTCCTACAGAGCCTCAGCTACGTCATCAACATTGCCAAGAGTTGACTAGTGCCAACACAAAACCTATAATGCTGGGGAACTCACTTTCACAAGAGAAGTGGTGCGGTATTCCTCCCGCAGAAGAGGGCTCAGATCCAGCGGCAGGGGGTAAAGCTATTCCCCCGTAGCAAACAGCCGCCAGCCTTCAGCTCTAAAGGACCATAGCAGCAGACATCGAGCTGGATCCTTTGGCTCGTGCCCTCAGGTGCCCATGGCAGGGAGCGTTACTACGCCGAGGGTCCCTCCAACAGGATCCTTTGTCATAGAGTCTGCATGGTCCTTAGGCCACCTGGAGCGTGCTCAGTTGGAGGTAGCGGCCCAGAGGTTTGGCGGCCAGGATGTCCTTGGAGTCACCGCGATGGATACCTCTGATAACAGATGGCAGCCTAGAGAGTTGGGGAGCTCACTGAGAAGGCAACTTACTTAGGGGCAATGGATTCTGAAGGAGCAGAGATGGCCTTTCAACAGACTGGGGATGAGGACGGTCCTTCTGGTTCGGCAAGTCCATCTCCCCTTTCTAGAGGGATCGGGCAGTGCGAGTCTTCTCGGTCAATGTTACAATGGTGGCCGACATTAATATTCGGGGCACCAGCAGCGTGCGCCTCGATAGCAAAGCTGAGGTTGGCTAGACTGGTACGGAGAGCCACCTGCAGGCGGGTTCAGTGGCACATGATACAGAGATGGAGAACGATGCGGCTGATTGCCTGGGTTTAGGTCACCTGGGCCTGGAGGAAAGGACGATCAGCAACGGCATCTATGCCCAAATAGGGTGCTAGTGTGGTATGCCAGTAATGGATCTGTGGTTGATTTAGGGACAGCCACGGAGAGCTGGTCCTTCAGCAGAAGGCTTGAGCGTATGTCTGAGGACTTGAATGCCCTGGTTCAGTGGTGGCCAGGGTACGGATTGCTCTGTTTTCCCTCCCTGGGTGCTCATAGGGTGAGTAGTGCAAAGGATTGAGGCTCACGTGGGGCTGGGGCATCCTAGGTAGGCTAGCTTGCTCTGTCTGATAGTGGATAAGCTATGGCGGCTGCTTAACCGGCCCGACATTCGGACCCAGGGTCTGGTGTCGGGCCTCTAGTGGATCTTGAGAGGAATCGGTGATGAAAGCGGGGCTACTCGGCGCCGGTGATGGCAACTTTGTGGAAGAACCGTAAGAACATCATGGTCTTATACCCGAGTGTAGTGACTTTTTTGAGGCCTGGTGTGTCGAGCAGCCATTCCGGACCTTGGTGACCTCGGTGGTTGACGGTACTGACTGGCCTACTGTTCGGGCTGGAGAAGGGTCCGACGTCTACCTCCCTGTGGGTGCAGGGGTCTGCACTGGCCTTTTATCGTGGCAGAATCCAGGGAGTGTTGTTGGCAACTCACCCGGATGTTGTCCGAATTTCTTTGGGCAGTCATGCAGCTTTAGCCTCCGTTGCGGGAGGTGGTGTGCCGCCCTGGGACTTCAGCTTGGGATTGTTGGGGCTTGTGGAGCGGCCATTTGAGCCTTTGGGGCTCCTGCACAGTGAAGAACTGGATACTTTACATGATGTTTCTGGCAATCTGCTCGGTCAGGAGGATCTTGGAGAGTCAGGCATTGTTTGCAGGGAGCTTCTTCTCTCCATCTCCATGGAAGAGGTAGTGCTGTCTCCAGGGCCCTCGTTTGTGCCAAAGGAGGTCTTGATGGAGCTGATCAAATTGGTGGAGGGGTTGCGCTCTATGTTAGAGAGGGCATTGACTCAGAAAGGATTAAAGTTTTGCAGGAAACAAAATCTGCTGTAGAATCTATATGGATTGAAATTCCATATAAAAGGGGGAAGGCAATGGCAGTGGGGGTGTACTATCGAGCACCTGGTCAGAATGACCAAATGGATGATGAAATGCTCAAAAGAAATCAAGGAAGCTAACAAAAGTTACAGCGCAGTAATAATAATGGGTGATTTCAATTACCCCGGTATCGACTGGGTCAGTGTCACAGCAGGACATGCTAGGGAGATAAAGTTCCTAGATGAAATAAATGACTGCTTCTTGGAGCAGCTGGTTCATGAACCGACCAGAGGGGAAGCCATATTAGACCTAGTCCTTAGTGGAACACCAGATCTAGTGCAAGAGATAAGGGTGTTGGGGCCACTTGGCAATAGTGATCATAGCATGATCGCCTTTGATTTAATTAGTAGAGGAGGGATAGTAAGGAAATCCACAGTACTACCTTTTAACTTTCGAAAGGGAGACTATGATAAAATGAGGAAAACAGTTAAGAAAAAACTAAAAGGAGCAGTTGCAAAGGTTAAAGACGTACATCAAGCTTGGATGTTGTTGAAAAATACTATCTTGGAAGCCCAGACCAGCTGTATTCCACGCTTTAAGAAAAGTGGAAGGAAGTCCAAAAAACTGCCAGCATGGTTTAAAGGTGAGGTCAGAGAGGCTGTTGTTGCCAAAAAAGCATCTTTCAGGAAATGGAAAAAAGAGCCAAATGACGAAACCTGGAAACAGCACAAGCACTGGCAAGTCAAATGCAAGGCATTGATAAGGCAGGCAAAGAGAGAATTTGAGAAGAAGCTTGCTGCGGAAGCAAAAACGCGAAATAAAGACCTTTTTCAAGTACATTCGTAGCAAAAAACCTGTGAGAGAGTCAGTTGGTCCATTAGATGATAAAGGGGTTAAAAGAGCACTAAGAGGCGACAAGGCGATAGCGGAGAGACTGAATGAATTCTTTGCTTCGGTCTTTACTGAGGAAGATGTAGGGATGTTACCCATGACTGAAGTGGTATTTAAAGGTGCGGAAGACTTGAAGGAAATATCGATACATCGGGAAGATGTCTTACAACGTTTAGATAAACTGAAGAGTAGCAAATCACCTGGGCCGGATGGTATACATCCAAGGGTGTTGAAAGAACTGAAATATGAGATTGCAGACCTGCTATCAGTAATCTGTGAACTATCATTAAAATCATCTCTAATACTTGAAGATTGGAGGATCGCCAATGTAAAACCAATTTTTAAAAAGGGTTCCAGGGGTGATCCGGGAAACTACAGACCGGTGAGCCTGACGTCAGTACCCGGAAAAATGGTAGAAACCATCATAAAGAATAAAATTACTCAGCATGTAGATAGTCACAACCTAATGGGAGACAGCCAAATGGCTTTAGACAAGGAAGATCTTGTCTTACTAATCTGTTATGTTTTTTTGAAGGAGTGAATAAACAGGTGGACAAAGGTGAGTCGGTTGATATTGTGTATCTGGACTTTCAGAAAGCCTTTGACAAGGTCCCTCATCAGAGACTTTTGGCAAAACTAAAGAGTCATGGGATAGGAGGCAGTGTACTATTGTGGATCAGGAACTGGTTAAAAGATAGAAAGCAGAGGGTAGGGCTAAATGGCCAATTTTCCCAATGGAGAAAGGTGAATAGTGGTGTACCCCAGGGATCTGTGTGCTGGGTCCGCTGCTTTTTGACATATTCATAAATGACCTGGAAAGTGGAATAACGAGTGAGGTTATCAAATTTGCAGATGACACAAAACTATTTAAAGTTGTTAAAACCCAAGAGGATTGTGAAAAATTGCAAGAGGATCTTGATAAATTGGAAGACTGGGCATCAAAATGGCAGATGAAATTTAATGTGGACAAGTGCAAGGTTATGCACCTAGGGAAGAACAACCCAAACTATGGTTACACGATGCAAGGTTCCACATTAGGAACCACCACCCAGGAAAAAGATTTAGGCGTCATTGTGGATACCATGTTAAAACCCTTGGCCCAGTGTGCAGCGGCGGCCAAGAGAGCAAATAGAATGCTCGGTATGATAAGGAAAGGAATGGAAAATAAAACAAAAGATATTATAATGCCTCTATATCGTTCCATGGTGAGACCGCACCTTGAATATTGTGTGCAATTCTGGTCGCCGTATCTTAAAAAGGATATAGCGATTTTAGAAAAGGTTCAGAGAAGAGCCACCAAAATGGTAAAGGGGATGGAAGGATACTCCTATGAAGAAAGGCTAAAAAGTTTAGGGCTCTTTAACCTGGAAAAGAGACGGCTGAGGGGAGATATGATAGAAGTCTATAAATTAATGAACGGAGTGGAACGGGTAAACGTAGATCGATTGTTTACCTTATCAGAATATAGAAAGACTAGGGGACATGCAATGAAGCTACAGGGTAAACTATTTAAGACTAATAAAAGAAAATATTTTTTCACTCAACGTGTAATCAAACTCTGGAATTTGTTACCGGAGGATGTAGTAAAGGCTGTTAGTGTAGCTGGGTTTAAAAAAGGTTTGGACAAGTTCCTGGAGGAAAGGTCCCTAAACCATTATTAAGAAGTGACCGAAGATATCAATGCTTGACCCAGTACAAGCATTGTGGAACTTGTGTCTCTTGGGGAAACTGCCAGGTACATATGACCTAGATTGGCCACTGTTGGAAACAGAATACTGGGCTTGATGGACCTTGGTCTGACCCAGTATGGCATATCTTATGTTCTTAGGTGAAATTACACATACCTGCTAATTGTTGTTCCATGAGGATCTCCAGTCCAGCTCCTGAAACAGTTCTTAAGACACTAGCGCCTTGACCTTACAGGCTTCGATTTGCAGGGCTTACGTGACCAGGGCGTCCATACACTGGCTCCAGTGGTTGGCCTCAGCAGCAGGGGATGCCTCCCAGGAGCACCTGGAGGTGATTAAACTGAAATCTGTGTCGGCTTATTTAGCGGATGCCTTTTATGATCTGGTGCAAGCATTCTCCATGAATACGGCACGTAGGTTTTTGTGGCTGCGTAACTGGTCGGCAGATGTCTCCTCCAAGACTAGACTAAGCAAGCTGTCCTTTCAGGGTAAGCTTCTGTTTTGGGAGGTGTTGGATAAGTTGGTCAAGGACCTAGGGGAAAACCAAAGGAGTCCAGTTGCCGGAAGATAAACCCAAGGGGACAAAACATGGTAGTACAGCTCGAGGTCAGCCGAGGGACTTAGGCATCTCTGTTTGCGCCCTACCAGCGCAGCTGCTTCCCTCAGAGATGTCAGTCCTTTTGAGGCTCTGGGGAGTCAACTGGGGTTACTGTTCTGCTCTGGTGGCTCCCCCTAAAAAAAGCCCAGTGATGCCAGGAGGGCCCAAGGGGAGTTGCCTCCTGTGGGAGTTTTGGTTACAACCGTTTTCCTTATCGTTCCTCCAGTTTAATCCTCCACCTCTAGGTTGTGTACTTCCTCCTGCAGCTTGGAGACTGGGCATGTCAAAATCGTGACATCACTGGATGTAGCCTGCTGGTCTCTCCCATCAGCCCCAGTGTGTCCAGTCTCCATGCAGCAGGAGGACATAGTGAGCTAGGTGCTGGGCTCACTGGAGAATCAGATAAGGAGCATTAGGGTAGTTAGAAAGTTTCTTTTCATTTTTCCCAACTTTCATTATATTATTTTTCTTTGCACTCAGGTAACTCAGAAAAAAAAAAGATTTATGGTTTTACCAAATCACCTTCGGTTGTGGGGGGAATCAAACCTTTGAGACTTCATTTCTCCTTGCAGGATCGCCCGGGATGTTGGAGCTGCTCTCCCCTCCTAGTGGGAACGGAGGGGAGTTGTGCGGCAGCACCAGCGACGGCTTGCCGGAGTGCCCCACTCTTGTTGGAGGGCTGCATGGCAGGAGGCCGGGGGATGGAAAGCCCTCTCCGCATTAGCCAATCACACCTCGTGGTGATCGGCAGTGCCGATTGCAGGACGGGTGATTGACCGGCATCGGCCAGCTGCTTAGCCCGATGGCATTGTGCGGCGCGGCGTTGAAGTGGAGAGGCACGCTGCATCGTGCTCAGGCATGGAGGCTTCAGGCCCTGCGCAGAGAGGCCGGTCCTGCAGTTTTTCCTGAGTGGGCTGTGTTTCCTGCGTTTTTTTTGGCCGCGAGAAGCTATGGTTTTTCACGGACTCTCCCTGATGTGGAACAAGTGGTCTAAGGTACAATTAAGGACAACAAGCTGCTTTAAGTTAATTTATGTTAATTTAAGTTAGTTTAGGTTGGGTTAGAGTAGTATTGGGACAGTTAGTGACCGCAAGTTCCTTTGAGTTCAGTTGAGTTTATTTCAGTTATTTTCAGTTCTTGACAGTACAGTTAAAGTTGGTTTAGGAGTAGATGTTGGGACTGAAAAGGAATAAAAAAGCGTACTTTAACTGCGGTAACTAAGAGCGCAAAACGGAGGAATTTCTAGTCCTCTGAAAATTTCCCAAGTTTACTAATGGGGGGGGGGGGGTGACATTCCTAAAGTGATATATTGATATATCTCATTATGGGAGGCGTCCGCGAGTTACATTCATCAAACCTAGGTGGCATGGGGTTTGATTGTGACTAATTATATTCATATCAAACAAGTATGCATAAGGAATGCGGCGCTGTTTGTATTACAGAATTATTTATTTCATATGACCAAGTTTAATGGGATGCTGTAATGAACATGGGTTATATACAAGGGTTTTGCTCCCACAACTCCATTCCTCCGCAAACGTTCTACACTCACATGGTTTGTTAGTTTGACTAGTTCCCCATCTCATCCATGCTCCAACTTGGCTGCAGGGAAATATCATCAGTGATAATTGGCATCACCTCATACTTAAATAAAACTCTATTTGGTACAGTTCTTTTGGGTAGGAGAAATTACCCTACGCATACATTTCTAGTACGGTTGGTTTCTTCTGGGTACGGTGGTAGCCATAGCGAAGCATCAGTAATACTGAACAACTGTTTCCATTTTTTGCTCACTGTGAATCTGTGGTGTTTGTTGGAAATTTATCTGTCTAAAGGGCTTAATATACGACCATTTAGGAAATAAAGTCAGTTCATCCTAGATCTCAGTTACTTCCAGACCAGATGCGTTTATGGTTGTAAACTATGATTCTGTAAATCCCAATCTGCTTCATCAGGGTCCCGCACGGTGGGGGCCCATGTAGCCTGCATTTCTAATGTTTTTTTTCTCTATATCCCCTCCTATGGCTGGAGCCTGTTGGTCAGTGTCTCCATATGTATATAATTTACAGTCCTAACTCCAACTCCTGCGCCTTCTAAGTTAGTGGCATGCCATGTCCATCTGTAACTATATCCGGGACCCAGGGCTTCTTCATAGCTTATCCCGTGGGGTTCCCCACATGATCCAAGATGAAGGGGGTCTGCCAGCAGCGGGATAAAAAGGGTCAAGGCTCTACCTCTTGGCAGACAAGAGAAAAGGAAAGGTGTTGGATTGGGGTAGCGAGATTGTGCCTTCGAGGATCACAACGCTTGTGGCAGCCCGTTCAACCAGAGCAGGAGCGATTAATGGAAGAGACATGGATAGAATCGGCTTATCTGCACTACGATTTGATTATTTATTTATTTATTTATTTACATTCTCTTATATACCGCGCTATTCTGCATCAGTGCGGTTTACATTGAACAAACTGAAATTACATTGAACAGGGCATTATAACTTGGAGATAACTATTTTACAGGGAACATGGGCTATGGAGGGTTAAGTGGCTTGCCCAAGACCACAAGGAGCACCTGTGGGACTAGAAACCCCAGTCCTTCCGGCCCATGGTTGCTGTCCTCTAGTGGGATTTGAACCCCCGACCATCCGGCCTGAAGTACCTTGCCCCAACCACTAGGCCACTCCGAGGAGTTTGGCTTCTCTGGTAGCCGATCGCCATTAGCTCTGACTAAGAAGTTGTTCAGCCGAGGTTTATTCTAAGTCGCGTTTCAGCCACAATGAAAAGAGGCGGGTCCCAGTGGGAGATCATCTGATTGGAGGGCGACTTCGGGAGTTCCTTCCCACCTGGGCACAAATAATGTTCGACAGTGGGTCTTAGAGGTAATTCGCGAGGGTTATGCACTGGAATTGGGAAGACCTGTGTGGAATTGTTCGTGATGTCTTCCTGCAAAGGTCAGCAGAGAACCTTGGCAGTCCGCGGTACCTTAAATTGACTCTTAGAAATGGAAGCAGTTGTGCCGGTTCCGATGGCAGAGTACAGCAAGGGTCGGTGCTCAAGTTATTTCGTGGTGCCAAAGGAAGACGGAGCTGTTCGGCATATATTAGACCTAAAAGGGGTGAATCGATGTCTTCGCGTACCACATTTCAGAATGGAAACATTGCAGTCTCTCATTGTGGCGGTGAGACAAGGGGAGTACTTGACGTCCCTCGACCTTACCGAGGCGTACTTACACATCTCAATCAGAGCGGCTCATCAAAAGTTCCTGCGATTCGCGCTCCCTTGGGGGCGTTATAAATTCCAAGCACTGCTTTCGGTCTGGCGACAGCACCGCAAACTTTCACCAAGATCATGATGGTGGTAGCGGCAGCATTACACAAGGAAGGAATTCTGGTTCATCCTTATCTCGTTGGTTGATTCGAGCAAAATCACAGGGAGAGAGTGTTCAGATGACAGACAAAGTGGTGAAGTTTTTGCAGAGCCTAGGTTGGGTGGTCAATCCGACCAAGAGCCGGCTGGTACCTCCCCAGGATCGCGAGTATCTAGGGGTACGGTTCAACACTCAGAAAGGAGCGGTATTTCGGCCGGACCGGCGAGTTCAAGCCCTTCGGCAATTGGTACACAAGTTTAGATCCACCCTGGCTCCCTCAGCATGGACTTAACTTCGAGTGCTGGGAACGATGGCAGCAACCCTGGAAGCAGTGCCTTGGGCCAGATTTCATATGTGCCCGTTACAGAGAGCGCTGCTTCGTCGGTGGTCGCATCAGTCCAATTCATTGAACAAGCGGCTGCTCTGCCCGCTCAAGGTCAGACAGTTTCTTTGGTGGTGGCTGCTTCCGGGATAGTTGAAAGCAGGAATGCCTCTGGAACAGCCGGAGGGGCTCCTGTTGTTGACGGACGCGAGTCTCGTGGGATGGGGAGCTCATTGCGGAGATCAGTTTGCACAATGCATTTGGTCACTTCAAGAAAGCGTGTAGTCAATCAATCGACTAGAACTGAGATCAGTCTGTCGGCGCTTCAAAGGTTCGAAGCCACGGTGACAGGTCGAGCGGTGCGAGGGCTGTCGGACAACGCGGCAACGGTGGCCTATATCAATCGTCATGGCGGTACAGGAAGTGCGGCCATTGAAGAGGAAACGGAGGCGTTGTTTGCTTGGGTAGAGCAGCGGCTGCCAGCGATATCGGCGGCACACATTGCAGGGAGGGACAGTGTGAGGGCAGATTTTCTCAGCAGGGTCCGGGTGGATGCTGGGGAGTGGGAATTGCATCCGGACGTGTTTGCACAAATAGTTCACAGATGGGGACCACCTCTCATGGACCTCATGGCAATGTTTCAGTCGGCAAAGGCCAGTTGTTTCTCCAGCCGGCGAAGGGAACGGATGTCGGAGGAGATCGACGCCCTGATGCAATGTTTGCCGTCGGCAGGTCTTCTATATGTCTTCCCACCGTGGGCACTGTCACACCCCCTTTCTCAGCGTATAGGCGGTTGCCTGGGAGAGTGGGAAATGTGCCAGATTATCCTTGTAAGTGCTGATGCTTGGTATCCCTGTAGTTGTGGCCCAAACGAAAGACAGCCAAGGTTTTGTGTGATAACAAAAACTTTATTTGTTGCACAGGATTCTGTCATCTATCCTCCCCTAACCAGAAACAAAACGGTGGATACTTTTATATGCCAATATAAAGTCCAACTGAAATACAGTCCAACCTGATCCTTCTCAGGGTTGTCCAATTATGTACAAGGTTAATTCAACTTCTTCTCATCAACGAACAGCTTCAGTAGCAGCTAATCACTTCCATAGCTTTCACCATATTCAGCTGCTTACAGACATTGAGTTTCACTCTAGCAGAACGCTGCTTCTCTCCGTGCAAACTCAGTAGCATGAATTACTTATCAGCACTTCTCTTATACAATACTATTAACAGCTTCACTCTTGGCAACACATAGCACAGTCTGCTTCCATGTCAGAATAAGACCTATCTGATTTGGTTGAACCTAACTGCATGGATTCAACATCTGAGTCAGACGTCTCATGATTCAAATCAGGGTACTGCAGATCAACAGGCTTCCATGGTTCCAAATGGTGTCTAAGCTGTTTCCACTCTCTATTCCTTTCCCTCCGTGGAATATAATTATAACTAGAATCAGCAGCCTCCTTCAAAGTGGTGTTAAAGGAACTCAACTGGCTTGCTCCTCTTCTAGTACGTCTGGGTTGCAAAGGTGGGTAAAAAGACAAGTCTCTGTTCTTGTACTGCTCCTGTTTCACTGGCACAGCGTGAGCTAGCTTTAGCTTCTCTCGTCGAAGCCTACCATCAGCTGATGAATTAAGAACAGCTGAGGTACTTCCTAAGCTTCTGCTATTATCTGGCTTCCTGCACTTGGAATGCTTAGGCAGCTTATCATACAGAGTTTTAGACTTGGTTAAACTCTCACCTCTGTTCACAGCTTCTAGGGAAGAGTCTAGGGAAGATATACTCTCTCTTCTGGTTAAGGGTTCCAGCCTCTCCCCTTGAGAATAAAAGTATGTTCCCACCTGCTTCTCCTGGCTGTCTGGTTCGCGTTGACCTCTCTCTTTCAGAGGAAGCTTGCTCCCCTGCTGTCTCAGAGACCTCCGTGTCTCACAGCAGTCTGGATGGCAACTCTCCCAGCACCATGTGCTATCCTGGCAATGGCTGCTCCACCCTTTGCTTCTCTCTGCCTCTTGGTCAGAGTCAGGTCCTGAGTCTCCTGCCTGAACACTTCCTGTTCTCCCAGGCACTCCTCCTGCTCCTCCACGAACTCTCCTCAGATCAGAACTCAATCTCCTTCTCCCACTCGAGCTCTCACACGATCTCCTCAGACTCGAACTAACTCTCTCTGTTACTTCCTGGTTAAGAGCATTGGGCTGTCCTATCCGGTTTGACTCCGCCCCCTTGCCTCTTACATCAGCTCCCCTGTTTGTCCTGGAGCTGGGGTGTGGCTCTCTCCCTGCCTTTCTGTGCAGAGAGTTTCTCTGGGCTTGTGCTTTAACCCCTTCCTTGCCTGCCTTAATGTGTGCATTAGAGGAAAGCTGCAGTTTTAAACCCATTTTCTCCCTGTCTAAAGCCTCTGCATCATCACAGCACTCATAGGGCAAGTATTCAGCGTATCGAAACTCATCAGGGGAGAGTGCTGTTGGTAGCGCCGGACTGGCCAAGACGTCCGTGGTACGCCGATCTCATTCGCCTGCTTGACAGGCATCCCTGGAGATTACCGGGGTTAGAGGATCTGTTGCTACAAGGCCCGCTGCGAATGCGGTTCTCGCTTACGGTTTGGCCATTGAAAGGACGAGGCTGAGAAAAAAAAAAGAAAAAAAAAAAGGTTATTCTGGGACGGTGATCGCCACGTTACTGAAAGCAAGAAAGCAGTCCATGTCTCTGGCATATGTTGGGATCTGGCGTATTTTTTAGGACGGGTGTTCTCGACGACAGGTGCGGGCGGATACAGTATCTGTTACCCTGGGTTTAGGTTTTCTACAAGACGGGTTTGATAAGGGGCTAGTGGCCAGTTCCTTGAAAGTCCAGTTGGCGGCTATTTTGTGCTATAGAGGTAAAGTGCAGGGCATTGCGCTACATGGTCATTCGGAGGTTTTACGTTTTCTTAAAGCAGTTTCCAGACTGCGGCCCTCGAGGATGATCATCGTTCCGCCGTGGGATCTCAATTTGTTCTTAGGGGCGTTGGCTAGAGAACCTTTTGAGCCTTTACATCGAGTATCAATGAATGATTTGATTTGTAAAAACCATGTTTTTGGTAGTCATCTGTTCGGCGAGGCGAGTTTTGGAGTTACAGGTGTTGTCCTGTAGAGAACCATTCTTGACTTTTTCGAGAGAGAAGGTGGTATTGCGTCCAGTTCCGTCCTTTTTTGCCAAAGGTGGTATCTGCCTTTCTCCTGAATCAAACGGTTTCTCTTCCAGTTCTCGGTTCTCTGGAAGGGAACGCTGCTGATCGTGATTTGCGTCGGTTGGACATAAAACGAGTGTTGCGGCAATACTTATCGGACCGTCTTTTCGTGTTATTCGGAGGTCCCCGCAAAGGGGTAAGCGACGGCGAAAGTGTCCATTTCAAGATGGATTAGAGAGGCATATCTGTTGCAAGGGTGTGCAGTTCTGACGGGTTTGCGAGCTCACTCTACCAGAGCAAAAGCGACTTCTTGGGCGGAACACAGTTTGGTTCCGCTGGAGGATATCTGTAGAGCAGCAGCCTGGTCGTCACTTCATACTTTCAGTAAGCACTACCGCCTGGATGTTCGGGCGGCGAATGATGCTTGCTTCGGGTCGGCGGTGTTGTGAGCTGGCTAGAAAGGTCCCTCCCAATGATTACTGCTCTGTTACATCCCAGAGGTGGAGGACTAAACTGGAGGAATGATAAGGAAATGAAAATTACACTTACCTGGTAATTGTGGTTCCTTTAGTGACTCCAGGTTAGTCCTCATTCCCACCCGGGGTTTGTCTGGCAGTGGAGGTTCAGTTGGGAGAGGTGCAAGTCTACCGGTAGGTGTCATTCTTACTGGATTTTTTCAGGATTCTGACCTTGTCTATCTGTTTCTGTCTATTCTTACTCTGTGGTTTCCTAATTCTGTATGGGGCAGAGGGATAAGGTGCAAGGCGGTTTCCTTTTTCCTAGGGGGAAATTCATGTTATACAGTTAAGAGTTGTAAGTTCCATTTCAGTATAGAGTTAAAATGTTTTATATGATAGCTACTTATTTGTTGCTCCTTTGAGTGTGCTTTGTCAATAGTTCACTGGGGCTGATGGGAGAGACCAGCAGGCTACATCCAGTGATGTCACGATTTTGACATGCTCAGTCTCCAAGCTGCAGGAGGAGGTATACAACCCAGAGGTGGAGGATTAAACTGGAGTCACTAAAGGAACCACAATTACACCAGGTAAGTGTAATTTTCATTTCTCCAGGACCAAGCAGGAAGTCAGTCCTCACATATGAGTGACGTCGGCGCTGACGGAGCCCTCGTGCGGAGCATTTCCCCAGCTTTCAAAGAAAGCCTTTGGGAATGCAGCACGCATGCGCGGTCCCCTTCCCACCCAAGGATGCCATCTTGCTCAGTCTTCTTTTTTCCGCGGAGCCCGACGGACGTGTTTCATTTTCACCTGAGAAAAAAGTTGATTTTCTGCGTGGATCCGTGTTTTTCTTCGGTTCGATGCCGGTTTCCCTTTCCCGCCTGGGCCCGGTACACCAGTATCGAGCCCGGACTTCATTTTTCGGTTTTTGTCCTTTGTGACTAGCGTTCGCGCCATTTTTCTATTTTTCACTGGCAGCCCTGTCTTTTGACCTTGCAGGGGCCCTTTTTCCCCCGATGGCTGCCAGCGGGTTTAAAAAGTGTGATCGGTGTAAGAAACTGATGTCTCTCACCGACACATGACTGCTGCCTCCGCTGCCTCGGACCCGATCATGACCTGCTGATCTGTGGCCCGTGTGGGAAGATGTCCTCGAAGGTGTTGAGCCGTCAGCATCAGAAGGAAAGAATCTTCTCTGACTCCGCGTCCGGCCGGGTCTGGACTTCGTCAGAGGCCTCGATGTCTCAGGACTTCGGTCCCGAGCATCGCCGGGGTTCCTCTGAGAGGGGGTCTCCCTCGCGAAAGCACCGCAGGAAGAGGAAACCCGCGAGGGCGTCGTCGGTGGACACACTTGGCTCCTCGAGGGCCAGGTCGCATAGCCCCGAACGCTGTCCCGGGTCTTCGGAGTATCCCCAGCAACCCTTAGTAAGTAAAGAACTTAAACATCTAAACACAACCTTAAAACTAATATGCAGACAGCAGTCCAGCAGCGAGATGGGGGCTTTCCAGTCCTTTGCATTCAGTGTCACATGTATGATTTTCTTCCAGTTGGTGAGGGGTCTTACGTGTGTGCAAGGAGCTCTGTGCTCTCAGGGAACGAGTCCGATATCTGAAGGCAAGGGTAGAATACTTGGAAGACATAAGGAAGACAGAGAGGTACATAGATGAGACCTGCAGGGCTATAGTCCTGAAGTCCCACCTCCAGTCTGAAAGCATCCCTGTTGCCATGGAGGAGAGAGGTCACATGACAGGAGAGCACCACCCTGGTGTGGCAGGAAGTGATCCTATAGCTAGGACCTAAGGTCACGTGACATGAGAGCACCACCCTGGGGTGGCAGGAAGTGATCCTATAGCTAGGACTTGTCCTCCAGGTGATGTAAAACCCTCTCACACCGAGGAAGATTCTCCAGGGCCATGTGCCCATGAGGGAAGGATTAGGACAGCCGTTATAGTTGGTGAGTCATCATTAGGCATATAGATAACTGGGTGGCTGGTGGACGTGAGGATCGCCTGGTAACATGCCTGCTTGGTGCGAAGGTAGCGGACCTCACGCGCCACCTAGACAAGGTCTTAGATAGTGCTGGGGAGGAGTCTGCTGTCTTGGTACATGTCGGTACCAATGACATAGGAAAATGTGGTAGGGACATTCTGGAGGCCAAACTGAGGCTCTTAGGTAGGAAGTTGAAATCCAGAACTTCCAGGGTAACATTCTCTGAAATATTTCCTGTTCCACGCACAGGACCCAAAAGGCAGGCAGAGCTCTGGAGTCTCAGTGCGTGGAAGAGACGATGGTGCAAGGATGAGGGTTTTGGATTTGTTAGGAACTGGAGAACATTCTGGGGAAAGGAGGGGCTCTTCCGAAGTGATAGGCTTCACCTTAACCGGGATGGAACCAGGCTGCTGGCATTAACCTTTAAAAAGAAGATAGAGCAGCCTTTAAACTAGATAATAGGGGAAAGCCGACAGTCGCCCAAGAGCACATGGTTCGGAACAATGTATCCTTTAAAGATGCTACCAAAAAAAAATGAAGTTAGGGCACATCAGCAGAGAGGTTCCAATAAAGACAAAGGTAGCCCAAATGCCCTTGAGTATAGAGCAGACAGAGCTTAAAGATTCCAAATTACCCCTGCCTACCGATAAGCAGATTAATATGAATAAAATACAGTCTCTAAAATGCTTGTATGCAAATGCTAGAAGTCTAAAAAATAAGATGGGATAGTTAGGATATATAGCACTAATTGAGAAGTTAGATATGATTGGTATCTCAGAGACATGGTGGAAGGAGGACAACCAGTGGGACACTGATACCTGGGTACAAACTATATCGTAATGATAGAGCTGATCAAATTGGTGGAGGGGTTGTGCTCTATGTTAGAGAGGGCATTGAGTCACAAAGGATTGAAGTTTTTCAGGAAACAAAATTCGCTATAGAATCTCTATGGATTGAAATGCCATGTAAAAAGGGGAAGGCGATGGCAGTGGGGTTATACTATCGACTGCCTGGCCAGAATGAACAAATGGATGATGAAATGCTCAAAGAAATCAGGGAAGCTAACAAAGTTACAGAGCAGTAATAATAACAGGTGATTTCTATTACCCCGGTATTGACTGGGTCAGTGTCACAGCAGGACATGCTAGGTAGATAAAGTTTCTAGATAAAATAAATGACCTCTTCTTGGAGCAGCTGGTTCATGAACCGACCAGAGGAGAAGCCATTTTGGACTTAGTCCTTAGTGGAACAACAGATCTTGTGCAAGAGATGAGGGTGTTGGGGCCACTTGGCAATAGTGATCATAGCATGATAGTTTTTGATTTAATTAATGGAGGAGGGATGGTAAGGAAATCCACAGTACTACCCTTTAACTTTCAAAAGAGTGACTTTAATAAAATGAGGAAAATAGTTAAGAAAAAACTAAAAGGAGCAGTTGCAAAGGTTAAAGACTTACATCAAGCTTGGATGTTGTTTAAAAATACTATCTTGGAAGCCCAGACCAGCTGTATTCCATGCTTTTAAGAAAAGTGGAAGGAAGTCCAAAAAACTGCCAGCATGGTTTAAAAGTGAGGTCAGAGAGGCTGTTGTTGCCAAAAAAGCATCCTTCAGGAAATGGAAAAAAGAGCCAAAATGACGAAAATGGGAAACAGCACAAACACTGGCAAGTTCAATGCAAGGCATTGATAAGGCAAGCAAAGAGAGAATTTGAGAAGAAACTTGCTGTGGAAGCAAAAACGCGTAATAAAGACTTTTTCAAGTACATTCGAAGCAGAAAACCTGTGAGAGAGTCAGTTGGACCATTGGATGATAGAGGGGTAAAAGGGGCAGTAAGAGGGGACAAGGCTATAGTGGAGAGACTGAATGAAATTTTTGCTTCAGTCTTTACTGAGGAAGATGTAGGGATGTTAGCCATGACTGAAGTGGTATTTAAAGGTGATACTGCGGAAGAATTGAAAAAAATATCGATACACCGGGAAGATGTATTACAGCTATTTGATAAACTGAAGAGTAGCAAATCACCTGGACCGGATGGTATAGATCCAGGGGTGTTGAAAGAACTGAAATATGAGATTGCAGACCTGCTATTAGTAATCTGTGAACTATCATTTATTTATTTATTTTATTGTTCTTATATACCGCACTCTTAAAAATCAGCGCGGTTTACATATAATGGTATTGTGCCGATAAGGCATTTACAATGAACCAGAAAATTAACTTGGATTTCAATTTGGAATCATTAACATCATCTGTAATACCTGAAGATTGGAGGATCGCCATTGTAACGCCAATTTTTAAAAAGGGTTCCAGGGGTGATCTGGGAAACTACAGACCAGTGAGCCTGACGTCAGTACCAGGAAAAATGGTAGAAACTATCATAAAGAACAAAATTGGTGAACCTGTAGATAGTCATGGCTTAATGGGAGACAGCCAGCATGGCTTTAGACAAGGAAGATTTTGTCTTGCTAATTTGTTATGTTTTTTTGAAGGTGTGAATAAACAGGTAGACAATGGTGAGTCGGTAGATACAGTATAGTGTATCTGGACTTTCAGAAAACCTTTGAGAACATCCCTCATCAGAGACTTTTGGCAAAACTAAAAAGTCACGGGATAGGAGGCAGTGTACTATTGTGGATCAGGAACTGGTGAAAAGATAGAAAGTAGAAGGTAGGGCTAAATGATCAATTTTCCCAATGGAAAAAGGTGAATAGTGGAGTACACCAGGGATTTGTGCTGGGTCCGCTGCTTTTTGACATATTCATAAATGACCTGGAAAAGGGAATAATGAGTGAGGTTATCAAATTTGCAGATGACACAAAACTATTTAAAATTGTTAAAACACATGAGGATTGTGGAAAATTGCTAGAGGATCTTCATAAACTGGAAGACTGGGCATCCAAATGGCAGATGAAATTTAATGTGGACACGTGCAAAGTTATACACCTAGGAAAGAAAAACCCAAACTATGGTTATGCAATGGAAGGTTACACATTAGGAACCACCACCGAGGAAAAAGATTTAGGTGTCATCGTGGATAACATGTTAAAACCCTCCACCCAGTGTGTAACGGTGGCCAAGAGAGCAAATAGAGTGCTAGGTATCATAAGGAAAGGAATGGAAAATAAAACAAAAGATATTATAATGCCTCTGTATCGTTCCATGGTGAGACCGCACCTTAAATATTGTGTGCAATTCTGGTCGCCGTGTCTTAAAAAGGATATAGCGTTATTAGAAAAGGTTCAGAGAAGAGCCACCAAAATGGTAAAGGATGGAAGGATACCCCTATGAAGAGAGGCTAAAAACGTTAGGGCTCTTCAACCTGGAAAAGAGACGGCTGAGGGGAGATATGATAAAGGTCTGTAAATTAATGAATGGAGTGGAACGAGTTAACGTAGATCAACTGTTACATCATCAGAATATAGAAAGACTAGGGGACATGCAATGAAGCTACAGGGTAAACTATTTAAGACTAATAAGAGAAAATATTTTTTTCACTCAATGTGTAATCAAACTCTGGAATTTGTTACTGGAGGATGTAGTAAAAGCTGTTAGTGTAGCTGGGTTTAAAAAAGGTTTGGACAAGTTCCTGGAGGAAAGGTCCATAAACCATTATTAAAGGGGACCTGGGATATCACTGCTTGACCCAATACAAGCATTGAGGAATCTGTGTCTTTTGGGGAAACTGCTAGTTACGTATGACCTAGATTGGCCACTGTTGGAAACAGGATACTGGGCTTGATGGACCTTGGTCTGACCCAGTATGGCATATTTGATGTTCTTATGTTCTTAAGTTTCGTGCTAACATATTCTGTGTAGAAGAGCTGAATTTTCACTTCACCCAGAGTCATGGAATTCTGACACAGACCTCACGCTACCAGACCACATGCTAATGAAGCTTATGATACGTACTGCAGCTAGTGTTATTAGATGCTGCACTGTCAAACAGTACAGCTGTACGGCTGCAAGAAGTGCACTGGATCCACAGGCTCTGCTGCAGTAGAATGCATACACAATCATCAGGGCCATAATTGAGAACATTCAGCCCATTGCTTCCCTTAAAGGAGGTGCAAGCCATTGCAGGGTCAGTATGATCGCTGCGGCCTCCTTGGAGCCCTGTGAGGAGAGAGTTCCTAGGCTAACTAGACTGGGTCTCACACCTCCAGTTCTTGTGCCTGAAAGCCAGGCTGACATGTCTCAAAACGAGAAATGCTCTAGTGAAGTCTAGGAGGTAGGAGCATCCTTCATTTGACCAATGCAACAACAGTCCCAAAGGGCCCCATATAAAAATGAGAGACTCAGAGTCTTAAGACAGCTACCTCTCAGACCAGAAAATGCTGGAAGGAACATCCCTACCAGAATCTGCATGTATCCAGGATAACATTCCTTTGCCTGCTGCAGAGGGGATGGGAAAAACAACCGGTCACTGCTGAAAATTGTAGGGAATATCCACAACTGTCCCCAACACGAGCAGAGAGCCTCAAGAGGCCTCTGCTGGGAAGATTTTACAACTACCATTGCCATTCAAATAATGCTCTTCAGACGTCCCAGGCTGGTCTGGTCTGGGAACTTGCAAGACCGAAGATAGGTAACTTGTCGATAGCACTGAGAAACTGATTTTGCCTAAGGGACCCCGAAACCCACTAGCTTAATGTGGTTTGGGTGCTCTCAGAAGAAACAGACTGAGCCCTAACCAGCTGCCAGGAGGGGCTGCCGTCATCCAGTAATTGAGATTAAAGTTGTGCTTCTCAAACTTTTATTCCATACGACCCCATTTTAACAACTGAAAAATTCACATGATCCCAGATGATGATGAAATCAAAATAACAGGTCTCCAGCCTCCTTCCCCTCCTCCTGCTCATTTAAAGCAGGAAAGCAGTAGCAACAGTAGTGGTAGCAGCAGCAGTCGTCAATGGGTCCCTTCTGTCAGTTTTTGCCCTAAAGATCCCTGTACTCATCATGGGTTTCCAGTCTAACAAAGCTTACCCAGGAGAGGGCAAGGGCCTCGAATGTTCACTGGCTAGAGGACTCATGCTGAATGATGACTACTTGGCATAGGTCACAGTAAAAGTCCAGAGAGAAGGGAAAATGGCCATGCTTCTGTGACTCCATCCATTGATGATATGACCCAATTTGGGGTCTTGACCCCAAGTTTGTGAACCACTGGATTAGAGGTTCGCAAAGGTGCCCGGAAACAACAAAAGCATATGAGAATTTCCGCCAGGATTGCACCTACGGCAATGAAGGCCACTAATAGCTCACCTTCATTAGAGGTAAACTCCAGGCTGTACGCACAATCATAGTGTAGCAGCAAACTGCAGTCAATGAACAAGTCCAGGAGTCAATTTACAGGGTCCAAGCCAGTTTATTTGTGCACAGGCCCAGTCAGTCAAAGCTTTCAAGGAACTGAGTGGAGCTCTCCTTAAAGACATAACTTTTTATACCACTTTTCTAGCTTGATACATGAAAACTTTCCATTGGTTCTAGCTCAATACATTTGATACATTCAAACATTTCACTGGCTATACATTCCCTTCAATTATCCAATTAGAAATCCCTCCGGAGCCTAGCAACTGGTCCCCCTCCCTCGGGACCGTTCTAACAATGGTCCAGTTCTTGACTTAACTTCAAGGCTAACCTTGGCTCCAGGAATGCATATTCTGAAACATTTCTGTTCTTTCACATACAAGAGAATAATAGAAGACTTATGAATTCATAAAAACTTCTGATTAAGCATTTCAAAACCAGTTTTCTTATTTCACACAAATATTTGGTTCTTTTCTAGCTATAGTATGGGTTAGAATCCAGGCCTAAGTTACAGGCCTTTCATAGCAACAGGCCATGCTAGGCCATGGCCTACCACATTCCCCCCTTTGATTATTCTCACCCTGAATGTTAAGATGGGTGAGAAACAAATCACTTATACTTGAGTTGTTGCCATGTCATTTGGTATAGGCCGATACCGTCTCATAGCTAGGAGCTTAGCTGTTGTCTTTCTTTCTACAATATTCTTAATGATTGCAGATATATTACGTAGGTAGAGGGGTAAAATACATTGTCTCACTATATCTGTACAAGTATATAGCAAAGTCTGTGTAATCTTTTCTCCAGTACGAGTAGTAGTTATGCATGCAGCACCGGGTGGCAAGGCAAAAGTCAGTTCAAAGCACCCCAAGGCTGCTGTCAAGATGAAACAGTAGAGAATCATGATGAAAGGTCTCTGAAGAATTAGTGCAAGTCTTTGAAAAACCAGTGCAACTGTTGATAATTCTTGACCACAAAGTCTTCTTCTTCTTTACTGTACGTTGACCTGTTTTGCTCTCGGTAGCATGCAATAGGTGTAGCGTTGATTGTAGATCCTCAAGCTTCCGCTGTACATGACCTTACCAATTTCATTGGTAGGTGTGTAGAGCTGTAGATTCCAACGTATTTCAATAAACACAGTCCTTTTAGTTTGCACTGTCCTTGATCAAAATGGCCCAAAGATTTTCAAATAATATAGTCCATAATACAGTCTCTTTCTGTTGATGATAATCTCTTCAGAATAAACAAATAGTCTCTTGGGATTCAGGAGTTCTATATTAGCACAGTCTCTTTTCAAAATTTCCTGAATTGTTTTCAATTTGCTTGTCTTTGCAAAGTTAGCTGCAATGGAACTTCTGGATCATGTTCTGATGTTTACTGGTCTGGCTCTGGAGCTGCAGCTGATTTCACTCTGCTGTGATCAATCCAGGGTTCGAGGTCTGCAACTCTAACTGCTGTTGGGGTTAACAAGATGACAACATAAGGTCCCTTCCAATGCGGTGTCAACGGTGTCTTTCTCCACTCTTTGATTCACACCGAGACTCCAGGCGTGAGAGGATGCAGCGGTTCAGTCAAGTTGATGGGTAGCTGATCTCGTATCCACATAGGAAGACTCTGCAAAACAGAACTTAAAACCAATAGTTTTTGTCTAGTAATTTCAGATCCTATCTGTTTCATATCTCCTTTTATTCCCTATACAATAGGCGAGGGTCGCTCATACAAATTCTCATAGGGAGAAAGTCCTAATGACTTAGTAGGTGCTGAGCGTATCCTTAAAAGAGCTATTGGAAGTACCTGTGGCCATTTTAAATGTGTTTCCTGACAAAGTTTGGACAATTAAGATTTCAGAGTTCTATTCATACGCTCTACTTTCCCTGAACTCTGAGGTCTGTATGCTGTGTGTAACTTCCATTGTATCTGTAGAGCTTTAGCTAACTGTTGAGTTACTTGGGATATAAATGAGGGCTCATTGTCTGACCCTATGATTAATGGTATTCCAAATCTTGGAACAATTTCATGAAGTAGGACTTTAGTGACCTCTCTGGCTTTCTCAGTCCTGGTGGGAAAAGCTTCTACCCCCCCCAGAGTAGGTACACACTAGAACAAGCAAGTAACGGTATCCATTGGCTTTTGGCATTTCAGTAAAGTCCACTTGAAAATTACTCATGGGAGTAACTCCTGTTGATTGAATTCTTATTGGTAGATTAGGACCTTGCTTGGCATTGTTCTTGGCACATGTTTTACATTGACGAGCTACTGAAGCTGTCAAAGGTCCCAACAAAGAAATATAAAAATGAGGTTTCAAAGCTCTTGTCATTGCAGTTTTTCCATAATGTGTTGCTTGATGAAATGCTTGAACAAAGGCTAAACTTAATGCTTCAGGAATCACTATTTGTCCAGGAGGTTGACTTCCTTCCTGTGGTGGAAGTTCTATCCATCCATTTCTGAGTACTCCCCCTTCTTGTTCACAATAATAGTCCAATTCTTTTGTAGTATATCGGGCCATGAATTAAGAGGTACAGGAAATAGAACTGCTTGAATTGTAGTATTCTGAGTTAGAGTCTGTCCGGTAATGGCTGCTTTACGAGCAGAGGCATCTGCAAATCTGTTCCCTTGTGCAATTTCTCTTTTTCCTGCTTGATGTCCTTGACAGTGCATAACTGCAACTTGCTCGGGGGCCCATACATTATCTAACAATGTCAATATCTCTGGGCCATATTTGATAGATTTTCCTCCTGAAGTTATCAATCCCCGTTCTCTGTACAAGGCTCCATGAGCATGCAATGTTGTGAATGCATACTTAGAATCTGTGTATACATTTATACAGAGTCCTTTTCCCAGTATTAGTGCTCTTGTGAGTGCTATCAATTCTGCTTTCTGTGCTGATGTTCCTGAGGCTAGGGCTGATGATTCAATTACAAGATCCAGGGTTACTACTGCATATCCAGCACAACGATGTCCATTGACTACAAGACTGCTTCCATCCACGAAGAAAGTTTGTTCTGGATCTTCAAAAGGCATATCTGTCAGGTCTGGTCGACTTGAGAATACAGTATCCATGACTTCTATGCAGTCATGATCAGGAGGGTCAGTTCCAATTGGTAACAGTGTAGCTGGTTTCAAGGCTTGACTGACCATCAATTGCAATCGAGGATTTTCACACAACATGCTCTGGTACTTTAGCATTCGTGAGTTGGTGAACCAGTAATTTCCTTTGTGGTCCATGAGGGTTTGAACAGAATGTGGCACTATTACACAGATATTTTGTCCTGCGTGAGCTTGTCTGCTTCAGTTACTAGAAGTGCTGTAGCTGCGATGGCTCTCAGACAAGGTCGCCATCCTTTTGCAACAATGTCCAGTTGCTTAGATAGATACGCTACAGGTCGCTGCCAAGATCCAAGTGGCTGAGTCAACATTCCCAAGGCATTTCCTTGTGGCTTCTGTACATCTGGTAGTCCAAGAGCTGGTGATGTCATCAGGGCTGTCTTCAGAGTCTTGAATGCTGTTTCTTGTTCAGGTCCCCATTCTAATGGAGATTGTTCCAATCCATATACAACAGTACTCTGTGGCACCCAAGAAGGCTCTCACTTGCCTCCTGGTGGTTGGAGCAGGAATACTGCATACAGCTTCTTTAGAGGAGTTCATTGTGTTTGAATTCTAGTTCCTGATATACTGCGACAAGCACCTTATAGAAGACATACTTATTGTTAATAAAAATAAAATAGGAAGGAAAAAGTTTATATGTATTCTAGATATCCACCCACTTTATGAAAAAGTATCCGGAATGTCTTTTGAATATCTCCTTCCTAAACTGTAAGATTTAAAGAAATTTCTTTTGCAGAGACATTATTCAGCTTAAGTGCTGAGTACGGCTGGCAGTTAGCTTTCATGCCAGGTATTATCATTCCAGTCATAAGTAACAGAATGTGGCACTATTACAATAGAGGTTCCCTTTACCCTTTTAAGCCCATCCTTCCAGAGTGGATATGGTCAAGCTTCTTGTCCCAGAGAAAAAGCCACCCTGTAAGGGGAAATGCTCCACCACAGACCGAAGCTATCTGTGGAAGAACGTCAGAACTTTTAAGTAGCCCCTACCACTGTCATGGAGCTAGGAGAAACTCTGAATCAACTTCCATCAGCAGCCTCCACTTTAGCTGTCAGCTGCGAGCCTGCTAGTCTCCAGATGGAGAGTGGGCTCACTGACCATTTGCCCCAACTCGTCAGGTATTCCCAAGAACAACCTGCAACCATGGGAGTAAAGGGCCATAGCTTTATGGCCGAAGCTAACAGAATACCAGCAGATAGTGAAGCACTTATCAGAGGACTATGCCCCAGAGCATCACCTGACAGTCGAAGGTGGCTACCAACGAGGCCTGCTGAATGACCCTGAACCTTCAAAACACAAACTTTGTACATGCAACAAACCTTGCTCCTGGGATGGTCATGCACCTCAACTCCGCTGAGAATCGTACTTCCAACCCAGGGGCCCATTGGACTGGTCCAGCTCGCCATTGGCTGAGGGAGCAGGAGAGACAGGGCATTAAGGACCCAGGGGTCCAGCTCAGGGTTTTTGTCCTTAAAAGCTCATACACTATCACTAGGGACTTTGAGAAGGTGAAATAGCACTGAACCACGGATTCTCCAGGAACAAAGAGGCCATTTTGGTATCCTCACCCGAAAGCCAGCTCTGAAACCTACTGCACTGCCATAAATGTCCCCTAAAGCCTAAATAGGGCATGGCCGAGGAAAGATGGATCTTGCAGTGATCCCACCTGGCCTATAGGGGAACCACCACTCTTTCCTCCTTGCGGAGGCTGGAATGGCACTTGAGACCTTCAGACAATCCCCTGGGGGAAGGCTGTGCTTGCAGAGGAATGGAGGAGCGCAAGGCAGCCGTGACATCTCTAGCTACCCATGAGAAGAGTGCTCAGGGTCTCGAAATCTCCAGATGGTACACTCCGGCCCCAAATGACCCCACAGGAGTCTGAAAAGCAGCCAGCCAACTGAATATAGAGTAAAGGCTGTTTCAGAAGCTGCATTGCAAGCCAGCCCTGGAATGGACCCCTGAGTCCTTTAAAGGACCCTGGGCACTCGGCTAGTGCCATCCTGCCTTGCTCTACTCTCGCCAGCCCCACGTAGTCCACCAAAGTGGCTGCAGAGCTTACATCAAAGAAAAAAGAAAGGAGCAGCAGGAGTCACAGACAGGGCATGGGGCCCCTGACACCCCTCAGTGTTCCTTAGTGAAGGGAGCCATCTAAATCCATGTCATTTAGTATTTGTGACTTTTGAACATGCGTAACTATTGACTTCAGCATCACATTCTATAATAATATTTTGCAACATTTTTGTTTTCATTGTAGCAAACCACCTACCAGACACAAACAGATTCTATCTCATTCCCCAACCCAGTATCACCTGTTCCATTAAATAATCCAACGAATGCACCAAGATTTGGACAGTAATACCTAATTGCATCTTTGTAGGAGAAATAGATTTTAAGTTATGTTCCTCTAGTAATGATAAATGCATTAGCTTATAACTTGATGTTTTATACTCTAGTGATTTTTTTTTACTGAATTTCAGTCTAAAATGTCCATCTTGCTGAAAATCAAATCCAGCTCAATCAGGGCATCTCAGTTGGGGGCAAACAGATGATAGGAGCTGCTGCTATATTATGCTGAGGAAAAACCGCGGCAACATAACAAAAATGTGTAAAAATAGCGTGGGGAAAAAAGTGAATCCTAAGGCTTGTAGGGCCGACCAGGAAAACTCTTATTAGGGAGGCACTGGACACCCGCACAGGCCTGAAGAGTTCCTGCTGAGGAAGGTCCTTTTTTAAAAATTCAAGCTGCTGTATTCCAAAGCAGCTGAGAGCCCGTTGAGCTCCCATTGAAATCAATAGGAAAGAGGGACTTACCCAAAAAAGGAAAAGGTGAATATTAGATAAGGGTAGCAAGAGGGCCAGGGCCCAACTTATTGGCCCTCTGTGGGGCACGCCTACTCCTCTTTCAGCACAGCAGCTCTAGTAACCCAAAGAAACAGCATGGACACAGGACGACTGTTTGCTCCAGGAGACATAGGCATAACCACGCTCTGAATTGTTGGGCCTTTCAGGACTCAATCCAAGGCTCTGCACTGCAGTGTGGGTAAGAAGAGTCTTGACTCAATCCAAGGCCTCTGCACTGAAGTGGGAGTGAGGAGAGGAAGGTCTATCTTCACTGCTGTGCCAGTCCACAAACCTTGTCATCTGCTGGAGGTAGACAATACTGGCTTCTCTCAATGCTGTACGAGAGAATATATATCAGGTAATGACATCACTGAAAGTTGCTCAAGTCTGCCTCCACCTGTTGTCAGGGGGGACATAACACATTCATCTGGACTGTTAGCATGATGGTTAGGAAATCATATTAATAAGTTCTTTAGTGAAGGGAGCCATGTAAATCCATGTGTCATTTAATATTTAAGTGACTTCTGAACAAGCCTTACTATTGACTTCCTCATCACATTCTATAGTAATCTTTTGCAACATTTTTGTTTTCATTATAGCAAACCACCAACCAGACACAAACAGATTCTTTATCTCCATCCCCCAACCCAGTATCACCTGTTCCGTTAAATAATCCAACGAGTGCACCAAGATTTGGAACAGTAATACCTAATCGCATCTTTGTAGGAGGAATAGACTTTAAGGTATGTTCCTCTAGTAACAATAAATGCATTAAATTATAACTTGATTTTAAATACTTTAGTGATTGTTTTACTGAATTTCAGTATAAAATGTCCATCTTGTTGAAAATCATATCCATATTCATTCATAAACATATTTTTGTGTCTTACATAGATCATTACTGTTAACATATAAGATGTTTTGGTGATTTTAACGTGAACCTAATTGAGAAAAATAAACGTTTTTCTTTTATTCATCATATAACATACAGTATTGAAGTTGTTGTTTTTTTTAATGGTGAGTTTTCTAGTGCTTCCATTTATCCTTCTTTTATATACCCTTACCCTTCCAGATGAGATGCCTGGGTAACTTCAACTTCACCGTGTTAGCCAAGAGCTGGATGACAAGTCATTCCTGAGATACTCCATTCAGAGCCATTTTTTTTTCTGATCCTTCATTTTATTGAGTATATTTAACTTTTACATTGACTCAAATGCACAACACTAAAACACAGCTTAAGCTAACACTCCACACCTTACCTACCCACCACCACTCCACCTCCGACGCCTTGCAAGACCCATCCAAGAAACGAAAGAAAGAAAAATAGACTTATTAGAAAGAAATGATAACTAAAGAAGAACAATACCCCTTAACCGCTACCCGCACTCACATACATGTCCAGAGCAGACCACTTTTCCAGCTGTACGAAATGCCCTCTAATGGAAGAAAGTCTATCTTGTGATTTCTCATATTTACTGTACAGACACACTTGAGTCCACCACAATGTCCAACATAGCTTTGTAGGATCTTTCCAGTTGGATAGGATTAATTTTAAGGCTATCATTATCATGAAAGTCAGTAAAAAGAAGTGCTTCTTATCCAGCGACGGGATCTCTGATAAGGATCTCAGCGTGACTATATGCCAGGAGAGAGGACAGGAGAAGCGGAGAACCCGCTGTATTCTAGTCCATATAGGAGTCCAAAAAGCCTGAATAAAGGGACAATCCAGGAACATATGCCTCATGGTTCCTTCCGCCTTCTGACATGCCCAACAGTATGAAGACCCCTCCTTGCGCCACTTAGCCAACTTTACTGGTGAGAAGAACATCGATTGAGTGAGGGCTGCTGACCTCGAGGTATGAATTAGGGGGTCCCACAGGCGATTCCACGTCTGCTGCAAGATAGGGACCCCTATCTCATCTTCCCATATCTTCCATAATCCCTTTATCTGATTCGAGTGATGAGTTCGGAAAAGCGCATAAAAACTTGAAATTTCACCTTTTCTAGAGGCTTCCAGGACTCTTTTTAGCCCCCATTCTGATCAAACTCGCTGGGTTTCCTCTTCCCCACCAATACAGTGTATAAGTTGCATCCACTGAAAGTATCCTGAGGAAGGCAGACCAAACTCCCTTTGCAGGACTGGGAACGGCTTCCATGTCCCCCCATCTATCAGTTGGCCCACTGTCCAGACTCCACACCTTTGCCACTTCTCCCAAGCCACTGTAGCTTTGTTAATTTTAATCAGGGGGTTACACCATAGCGGCATAAGGAGTGATGGAGGATTTCTTTTCTCAATAACGGCACAAACAATGAAATGCATTCTGAGTGGCTGAAATTACTCGACCCACTTTTGAGGATGCTGGCCATCTCATTCCCATGAGCAAATTAATTGGACAAGGCCTGGCCAGCCGCTCTTCTATCTCCAGCCATATTGCCTTCCGCGTAGCCAACGCTGCCGTAGCCCACATACCTCCTTGTTTCAAAATGGCAGCCAGATGATACGAATAAAAATATGGGAAGTGAACCCCTCCTTCATTCTTGCTCGCCTTTAGCTTCCGCAGAGCTATCCTGGGAGTTTTACCTTCCCACAAGAAAGAGCTTATGATCCGTTCTAGCGATTTGTAGACACCACTGGGAAACAGAACAGGTATCATACCAAGTATATAATTTATCCGAGCCCGAGAGCCGAGAATATATATCTATTAGCTCCATCAAGGGTGAGATTGATTCTGGACACAAAAAAAGCAGCAGGTCATCCGCATACGCTGACATCTTGACTTGCAGATCATCCACAGAGATATCCTTGATCTCCTCTGCCTGTCGAATAGCCAACATCAATGGCTCCATTGCCAGATTAAACAGGAGTGGTGACATCGGGCAGCCTTGGCGCGTACCTCTCCGTAGAACAAAATAAGGAGAAAGATCGCCATTTATCATCACCCTTGCAGTAGGGTTAGCGTACAAAACCTTTATCATCTCTATGAAGTTTTGCGGAAAGCCAAACCACTCCAGAACTTGGAATAGGAAAAGCCATTCTACCCTATCGAAGGCCTTTTCCGTGTCTACTGACAGCCCGACATATGGTACATCGGCGGATTCTGCCATGTCAAGTAGATTGCATAGCACCCGGGCGTTGTCCGCTGTGGACGTGCCTGATATAAAACCACATTGATCCGGATTTATTTATATTTTATTTATTTATTTGCATTTCTTATATACCGCACTATTTGCGATCAGCGCGGTTTACATTAAACGAAACAGTATCCGACAATAAACAAAAGTCAGGTCATTACATTGAACAGGAAAAAGTAACTTGGAGAACAGGGTAAACTATATACATGTGCAGGTGCATTGAACAGGGTAACTATATACATGTACAAATGAAATGAAAGCAGTTATTATTAGGTATTGATCATACTTGGGGACACACTATACGAGGGTGGCAGGGGTTCAGGGCAGTCAGTGAGGTATTTGGTAAAGAGAAAATGTTTTAAGGCCTTCCTGAACTGGCTCAAGTTGGGGATTGCTCTGATATGTGGTGGTAGGGAGTTCCAGAGACTTGGGGCGCGGAGTCTGAAGGCTCTGTTAGATGTTGTTTTAGAGCATTTTGTCATGTCTATTGGTATCAATAGCATATTGGCCTCTGCGTTTCTCCTTAGCCTGTTGGGTGCGAGTGGTTGGATGAGGTCAAATAGTGAAGAGGAGGAGAGCCCCTTGGTGGCCTTGAAAGTCATCACCAAGGTCTTAAAACTGATCCTGGCTTGAATGGGGAGCCAGTGCAGCTGCTTCAGGAGGGGTGTGATATGCTCTCTTTTGGAGGCTCCAAAGAGTACCCGTGCTGCACTGTTCATGGCCAGTTGCAGGGGGTTTAAGGCGGCCTTGGGGAGTCCTTGTAGGATGGCGTTTGAATAATCAAAATGAGGAAGAATGAATTAAGAGGTGCAAATGAATTAAGAGGTGCAAAACTTTATTTAATCGATTAGCCAAAATCGTGGAATAAAACTTGTAATCTGCATTTAAAAGCGAAATTGGTTGATAATTGCTCATCATTGCCGGATCTCTACCCGGTTTTGCTAACACGATTATTGTTGCATCAGCAAAAGCTCCAATATTGCTAAGATGTAATCGCAGCTGCCGACAGTAATCCAACATATAGGGCATAAGATCTTTTGCAAACACCTGATAAAACTCTATTGGCAAACTGTCAGGCCCTGCTGCCTTTCCACTTTTCATTCCGACAAGGGCCTCCATCAACTCCTCCTAATCAATGTCCTTGCCCAAAAAGGCTCTTTGCTCCGGGTTCAGCTGAGGATGATCAATCCGCTCCAAAAACCTCTGAATATCTGGCACAGCACAATCCATTTCAGACTGATACAACTTCTCATAGAATTCTCCAAACGCCGCCTTTATATTCTTATTCGCATATAATGTCCCGCGTCGCTCATCCTTTTATAACTGCTATATGGGATTTCCTACGCTGAATCTTACCACGTGCAGCCAGAACTTTACCAGCTTTATTGCTCTCTGTATAATAACGAGCATTATGCTTAAACAAACTCTGATCCACTTCATTACTAAGGATCATATTGTACTGAAACCGTAACTTTTGTAAGTGCGCTTGCGCTGTGGCATTAAATTGTTTCTGCAGGATTCTCTCGCCAGCCCTGATCTGTTGATCCAGGGCATTCAACTCCGCTCTCGCTTTCCTGTTAGCAGCAATAGAGAAACTAGTGATTTTTGCTCTAATTGAAGCTTTAAACGCCTCCCACCAGGCCCACAAGGAGGTATCCTCCGGAAGGTTAATGGCAAAAAACTCTTTAATAGCCTGCTGAATACACTGTTTGAATGAATCATCCGCTAACAGTGCTCTAGAGAATGCCCAAGTACGGTTGCTATTAGGACCCTCCGCCACTACCAACTCCAACGTTATCGCAGCATGATCCGAGATGTGCGTGCTTAGGATCTCAGCGCTCTTGACAACAAGAAAAAGTCTATGCGTGAGAAGGAGCCATGCGGATGAGAAAAAAAATGTAAAATCATTTTCCAAGGGGTGTAACACCCTCCAAATATCTATTAGCCCCATGTCCTCCATTACGGATTCTAACACCTCCAGGGCTCTACATTTCCTGTGCACCCTTCCCGGCTTGCAGTCCAACAGCGGATCCAAAACCATATTGAAATCGCCCCCAGAAATAATTGGAGAGACGGCAGCCTCATGAATAGACTTTACTAAAGTCTGAAAAAATTGTGGACTGTCACAATTTGGGGCATATACATTAAATAGTGCAAGTTGACAGCTGCCCACTCTCAGCAAGGCATTGGTCCACCTGCCTTCCTGGTCTGCCCTAGATGATAGGATCTGGGCATTAAGATTCTTACGCACCAACAATGCTACACCGCTTTTCTTCCCACAGGCAGGAGAATGGGCCGCTAATTGGTACTTTCCCAATGCCAGTTTCAGTGTCTCTTTAGTTGATAAATGAGTCTCTTGTAGCATGTATGTTTAATTTCTGGCAATAAGTAAGAATCTTTTTCCTCTTGGCAGGGTGATTTATACCCTTCACATTTAAAGACATTATTTTAAGAGGGTTCATGAATAAAACACATTTGTATTCTGATAGCTGGATTAGAGGTCTGCTCCGGAAGTAACATAAAATGGGTATACATTAGCAAAAACATAAAAACAAGAGACTTGCAAGGCGCCACCTCACCCCCGATATGAGGAGATACACTAAATGGGTGAGACAGTGTGAAAAACATGAAGACCGCTGCCCAACCCCGCTATAACAATAGCCCATCCAATCCGACACCCTCGTATCCTCTTAACAGACTTCATAAGAATGTAACAAACCAACAAAAAGAAACTATTGCACAAAAAGAGTCTGCACATAAGCTGACAATATATCAATGCTGACTTAGCATATCCCCCATCCCCCCCCCTTATCAAGCTTAACACACACAATGCAAGGATTACTTAACCAACCCCCACCAACAAGGAACATATATCAGGAGAAGAAAAGAAGAACAGAACATTGGATTCACACACATGCACATATTAAGTCTAAAGCCTAGGCTTAAGTCTTTTATCAGGCCTTCGTTGACAGGCCTCTCCGGCCACCTTATACTGCTCTGGCTGCCGTTTGAACAGAAGCACTTATTCAAAACACCCCTCTTCCTCCCAACCAGTCATTGCATCCTCAAGACTTCTTGTCCCTCAATAGATTGAAAGGCCGCCGCTGGATCTTCAAAGGCTTTCGATTGATTGTCCACAGTGACCTTGAGACACGCGGTATAAAAGAGACCATAACGCGCTTGAAGTTTTTGCAGCCGTGGACGTAATTCTAGGAACTGTTTCCTCTTGATCACCGTTGTCTTACAAAAGTCAGGGTAAAACGCAATGTTGTGACCTTCAAACTTCAACGAGGACTGCACTTTGGTCACTGCCAGGATTTGTATGACATGTTGATGTCTTAACAAGCAAGAAAATGACTGGCCGCGATTTCCGGCTGTGCAGCCCCACCTGCGATGGAACCCTATGGGCTCTTTCAATCTCCAGCGGACTGGAGAAATTCAGGCGCAACAACTCAGTAAATAACTTCTCCAAGAACCTGGGCATGTCTGAGCCTTCCGCTCCTTCAGGAATGCCAACAAGTCTGATATTATTGCGCCTAGTTCTATTACTCAGGTCCTCCAGATTCAACTCCAATTGTTCAATCTTCCGAAAGGCCTTGTTGAGCCGACTTATCTGTTCCTCCTGAGCTCCCAGGGCCATATCCATCCTGTTCATCCTGCCCGTGAGCCCCTCCAACTGCGTCTTCATGTCTTGTACCTCTGATTGCACCCGGGCCAGCGTTTCACCATTGGCGGTCACTAATGCTCTAACCGCTCTGATTTCCTCCAGAATTACTCTGGTAGCCTCCTCAGGCTCTCTCACGGCGGCCATCTTAAGTGGGGAAGGCGGATCTGCTTTAAGCCTCTTAGAACCTGTGTTCCCACCTGCTGCGAAGTCCAGCTTCGTTGGCTTTCCACTCGCCATGGTTCATACAAGTGGAAATCAGGTATCAACAGCGGGGCGTCTATTGCAAATGCGAATAATTGCTGGAATCTTGCCGGGGTTGAGTGGAGCTATACTCCTACGCAGCCATCTTGCTTCCGCGCTGGCTCCGCCTCGATTCAGAGCCATTTTTATTGGCTTTTGGAATATGAATGTGCTGGTTTTATTCAGGTTTTCATAAAACATAACTTTTTTTTTAAAATATTTTAAATTATTTCAACACACCAAAAAGATCAGCACAAACAGAGCCACATTTTACTATACCATTACAACAACACACTCAGTACCCCACATTATTATATTCCCTCTATCCCCCTACCCACCCTCCCACCCCCTCAACCCACCCCCAACACTCATACCAACCTTCCCCAAATTTCCCCAAACCGCTCCCCCCTTTGCTTTCTCAGCGCAGTGAGTTTTTCCATTAGGACAATATCCCGCAGCCCGGACACGAACCGGTCCAGACCCGGCATCTCTTGCTGCTTCCACGCCCGGGCCACCGCCCCCTGTGCGGCACAGAGACAAGCTAATACCACCTTACCCCCCCGGAGCTCCTGACCCTCCCCACCCCAAGAAAGTAAACACACGTTGGGCTCGACAGCTACCTCAACCCTAACTTTCTCTTTGATCCACACCACCACCTCCCGCCAGTACGCCAGCGCTTTAGCACACCCCCACCAGATATGCCAGAAAGTTCCCACCTCCCCACACTTCCTCCAACACATTGGAGAGACCCCTGGATACATTTTACTGAGTCTCTCTGGGGTATAATACCACCTCATCAGCACTTTATAACGGTTTTCTTTAATTCTACTCGCACTGGGCCCCCTCTTTATTTGGTCCCAGATCCGCTTCCACTCTGTCTCCGCCAGGGGTCTCCCCAAATCTCTTTCCCATTCCACCATATACCGATGCTTCCCTACCCCCTCCCTCTTCACCCCCTTATAAAGTCCGGAAATCAACCCTCTCGTATCCCACTTCCCATACCAGATAGCCTCCAGTCTAGAAACCTCCCGGCCCATCCCTTCCTTCCCCAGCTCCTTTAATAAAAAGGACCGCGCCTGCACGTAGGCGTAGCGATCCCTCTCCCCTAACGCGAAGTCCGCGCACACTTCTGCGAAGCTCCTAAACCCCCCTCCTCCAGCAATTGCAAACCACACACTAACCCCTTCTCTCGCCAGGTATCAAACCGACCGCCCTCCCACCCCGGCCTGAATGCCTTCCACCCCCTCCACGGGGTCATAACCGAGAACCCCGAGCCTCGAGCAGCTATCTCCGGCGCTCTGACCCTATCCCAGATCTTCGCCACATGTCTCATCACTGGAGTCCCCCCACCTAACAACCTCCTCTCTCCTTGCGGAGCCCAAACCCAAGCGTCTAATCTCCTCCCACTAACTTGCAAGCTCTCCAACTGCAACCATGGTTTCTCCTCTCTGCCCCCTCTCCATCCCAAAACGTGCGTCAATTGAGCAGCCCAATAGTATTCTCTCAAATTAGGGACCCCAAGCCCCCCCTCCTCCTTGGCCGCATACAATACATCCTGTGCAATCCTAGGAGGTCGCTTCCGCCAGATGTAACTGAAAACTCTCCTCTGTAAGGCCCGCAACATCCCATCCGGTACCTCAACGGGCAGAGCCTGAAACAGATACAGCAGGCGAGGGAGCACATTCATTTTTAACACAGCAATTCTGCCCACCCATGAAGTCTCAAATCTCATCCATCCCTCCAAATCCTTGCCAATACGCCCTATTAACTGTGGGTAGTTCGCCTGATAAAGATCCTCATAGCGCACTGTGAGTCTTACTCCCAAATATTCTAAGGAGTTGTTAACCCACCTTAAGGGGTATAACCGTCGCAATCTTCCTTCACTCTCCCCCCCCCCCCCAACTTTACCTTCATCACTTCTGTTTTATCTATATTCATTTTAAATCCGGAAACTGCCCCGTATCGTTCCACTTCCTTCATTGCCTCCGGCAATGTCTCTAGGGGAGAACTCAAATATAGGAGAATATCATCTGCGTATAAAGAGATTTTATGGTGTTGACCCCCACATACTAAGCCTACTATCCTGTCATTCCTTCGAATGCATTCCGCTAAAGGCTCTACCACCAACGCAAAAAGTAGCGGTGAAAGTGGGCACCCCTGCCTAGTCCCACGCCCTAACCCAAAGTCTCTCGTATACTGCCCATTAATTTTAATCCGAGCTCTAGGGCCATTATACAAGCCCTGTACCCACCCCCGAAAGTTGGCCCTACAGCCCACCTTCTCCAACACTTGCATCAAGAAACCCCAGTGAACCCTATCAAAGGCCTTCTCGGCATCGATGGACATCACCAAGAAGTCCTCCTGACCTTTCCCCGCCTCCCCAAGTACCGCAATTGCTCTTTTAACGTTGTCAACCGCCTGTCACCCCATAATAAAACCCGACTGGTCCGGTTGAATTAAGTCCGGCAGCCACCTCACTAACCGTATCGCTAAAATCCTAGCCAAGATTTTGACATCCACATTAAGGAGGGAAATAGGCCGATATGAGCCACAACTCATAGGGTCTTTTCCCGGTTTCAACAAAACCGTTATTCCCGCCGTCAACATCTTCTGTGAAAACTCCCCTCCAGGCTCCAAAACCCCGTTAAACACCCTCCCTAAAAGCCCCCCAATCTCCTCAATAAAAACCTTATAAAACACCCCCGGCAACCCATCCAGCCCTGGAGCCTTGCCCCCTACTAACCCCTTAACCACCCTCCCAATTTCATCCCCGGAAATAAGAGCCTCCATTGCTGTGCACGCGTCCTCAGGTAGTCCTCGCAATTCCACCCCCTCCAGATACCCCCTAATCTCCTCCTCCCCAACCCCTTCCTCCCCTTGATATAACATAGTATAGAAATCCCTAAACTGTTCCCTAATCTCCTCCTCCCCCCGATAAATCACCCCTTACATCCCCCTAATCTGATATATTAAAGCCGCCCCCTTTTGTTGTTTTTGGCGACGGGCTAAAAGCCTCCCCACCTTATCCCCGTGTTCGTAAAACACTTGCTTGGCCCTCTGCAACGCAAAGTCCACCTACGTCATTTGCACCGCCCGAAGCTCTGCCCGCACTCTCTCCATCCCCTCCCTATCCCGCTTTGCCCCCGATGTCCGATATTTTCCCTCCGCCGCTTGCTGCATTTTCCCCAACTCCTCTCGCCCTTCTCGCTCCCTTTTCCTCCTAGCCCCCCACATCACAAACCTGCCCCGTACCACCGCTTTCAGTCCCTCCCACACCTTCACTGCTGCCAACTCCCCGGCATCATTAAATCGCAGATACTCCCGAATAGCCTCCTTAATATCTTTCACCACTCTCATATCCTTTAATAAACTTTCATTCAACTTCCAAAACATTATACCCCCCTTCCCCCGTCAACCTATCTCCACCGCACTATGGTCCGTCCACCCAACCGCTTTGATATCTCCCTCCATCACCTCCAGCATACAATCCCTGTCCATAAGGAGCATATCAATCCTACTCCAACTATTGTGTGGGGGTGAAAAGAAAGTGAATTGCTTTGCTGTAGGATGCAGCGCTCTCCATGCATCCACCAGATTAAACCGTTTTAGCAAAGTCCTCAGCCCTTGTCGATTCTTACACCCCCCACCATCCCCTTTGGGATCCCTATCCATCCATCCTCTCCCGCCACATTGTGTCCCGAACCCTAAGATTCCCTGGTACCTTGGCCCCTCACCACCCTATGCCCAGCCATCCCCACAACCCCCCCCTCCTCTGAGCACCTCCAGACCCCTTCCACCCATCCACACTCCCCCACACCTCAACATTCACCCACCTCCCGCCCCCCACAGACCCTGTAACACCCCTCCAATCCCGGTCACCCATTCAAAGGTCCTGGGCGCATACGCCCTTCTCTCCAATGCCAGCACTCAGTCCAACTGTTGTCATCGCCGGCTCAGGTATCAGTCTCTGGAGCCGCTCCTTGCCGTTCCTTCGATAACCGCCTCAGCCTCTTGCCCTTTTCCCCGGCCCGCTGCCACTGAGAGCTCGATGGTAGTTTTCCCAGTCCAGAACTGCTCGACTTTGGCTGCTCTCTCGCTCCCACTGAGGGGGGGCAATCACACCCCAGCTCTCGTAGAATGCCCCACGCCTCATCCACCGTCTTCATCCGCTTAGTCACTCCATTCACCGATACCAGCACTCCAAAGGGGAACAACCACCGATAGCGAAAACTCTTGTCCCGCAAATAGGTAGTAACCTCCTTCATCGCCCTTCTCCTATCCAGCATGCCTTTAGACAAGTCATTAAACACCTCCACTTCTCCTCCTTCCCAGGCAATCCACCCGAACTTTCTCGCCGTCGCCAGGATCTGTTCCTTCATGGGGAAGCTGCTCATGCAGGCAATAATATCTCTCGCCTGCTTCTCCCGCCGGGGCCCCAAACTTCTGTGAGCCCTTTCCACTCCGATGACAGCCTATGTAGAGCCAGTCACCTCCCCCAGCCGCAAAATGTGGTTGCAGAGCTTTTGCACAACTAAAACATAGTCCATGTGTGCACCATCCTCGGGCACCCCCCGAATGCACAGGTTGTTCCGGCGCGCTCTGTCCTCCAACTCCTCAATTTTCTCTTGCAACTCTTCCTATTGCGCCCGGAGTTATTGGTGCTGCCCCGCCATTTCTCGCACCTCTTCCTCACAGGCCTCCACGTGCCCCTCAAGGTTCTCGACTCTCTGGCCCAGGGAGCTCACTTTTTTTTCGATCGCCACCAACGTTTCTTTAACTTCTCTCCTCATGGCTTTAATTTCGCCCTGCATGTCCCTTTTAAATTCGCTGAGCCACTTCTTCAGGGACCTTGCTTCTCGGCCCTCCACTCCCTCCTCATCAGAGCTCACCGCATCCGCCTCCTCCTCGGAGCCCTCCGACTCCCGTACGTCTTTCCGCTCCTGCCGCACATAAGGGGATTGGAAGCTGGCCAGTTTTTTTCTTTGTCGCCATCGCCAAGGTATAGGCTCCCTGCCCGTCCACTTTATCAGCGTTTGGGGCACCGCTAAGTCTCCTTAATCTCGGGATTCGGACGGAGCTAGGCTTCTATGCCGCCATCAGCTCCGTGACGTCACCGGAAGTCCTGCATAAAACATAACTTTTAATGTGCATGTAGCATGCTGTGTTTTGGAGTGGAGCTTTGTAATGGCAGCATGCTAATCTGGTGCAGCAAATCATGTTCATGAGCCTCTAAGTTAATGCAACAACCCCTGCTCTTGGGATGATCATGCGCCTTGACACCTCTGAGAATCAGACTTCCACCTTAGGGCACAGTGGACTGGTCCAGCTCGCCTTTGGCCAAGGGAGCAGAAGAGACAGGACATTAAGGACCCCAGGGGGCCATCTCGGCGTTTCTGCCCCTAAGTTCCTGGAGCCTATATGCTACTGCTAGGGACCTGAAGAAGGTGGAATAGCGCAGTGCCATGGGTTCTCCGGGAACAAAGAGGACCGGGCTATTGCCTTTGATAGGCTTAAAAAAGGGAAAACTTGTATTTTCTTGGCCGAAAATTCTCCTGCACTGGTGATTGGCCTGATGGACTGCTCTTCTTAATGTTGCAGCATCAAGGTCTCCTGGGGATTTGCCATGAGAGAAGTGGTAGGAGCAGAAGAACCACTATTCTCTCGGGTGCTGGGAGCATCTTTAACGCAGAGGAATGGAGAGTCCCTGTGCACCCAGCTGAAGAGAGGCTTGCAGAAGAAATTTGAGTGAAGGCTGATGATGTCACTTGGCTAGCAATGCAGCAATAAGCAGCTCCCTTGACAGCTGTGGACGCCAAAAAAGGGAAGAATAGGTGCTATCCCTTTTGCCACAGTGTAACCCGAACTTGGCACTCCAGCAATCCAAGGTGTCAGGGAGAACCAGATCTCCAGGAATTTGAAAGATATTCCTTTTTGTTTGGAGAACTCCACTGTCTTTTCATTGGAGATTATTTGACTAGCTGTTGTGGGCTTGGGTAAGTCTCTTTTGGGGCAATTTAATATTGGTATCTCAGCAAGTTCAGGGTGTAAAACAGAGAGAATATTCATGACCAACAGATACGGCATAATACTAAGCTAACCTGTTTTGATAATAGTCATGACTGAATGACTGAAAAATAACATTGATTTGTTGGTGAAGGACAACACTATGATTCATACTAAATCAGAAAATATGAAAGGCATTGTAAGACAAGATAAATTTATTATTTAGCTAGGCTTATATACCACTTTTCTACAAGTCAAAACTGTGTACATTTAAGTACTATATATATTTCCCTTGCCCCCAAAGGGCTCACAATCTTATGTTTTTTTGTACCTGAGGCAACAGAGGATTAAGTGGCTTGCCCAAGGCCCCAAGGAGCACCTGTAGGACTAGAAACCCCAGTCCCTCCAGCCCAAGGTTGCTGACCTCTAGTGAGATTTGAACCCCTGGCCTTTGGTAACTTGCCCCATTCACTAGGCCACTCCTAATTTGAGATTAATTCATTTTCCAATATATCATAAGAGAGCTCCGATTGATATTTAAAAAAAATGCCTGTTGGAAGTGCTGCAAGTCCTTTTACAAGCTTTTCTTCTCAGGTTTATTATCTCAAGCTTATTATTTGCTGTTAAAAAAGAAAGGGGAATGGCCTGATACCTCCTACTTCTACAATTTCATTGGAAAACCTTGATTTGATTGCCTTTCTTGAGACATCTGCAGTGGGCCATATTTGAGCCTGACAGAGATTGGCTTCTTGGACTCTTTTTCAGACATTGTGAAGAATTCTTTTTGGGCATAAAATTTGAATATTTCCAGATGCTGCAAAAGCAACACAAGAAAGAGGCAATAGTTTCTTCTTCACACCAGGATTCTTCAGAATGCTGTTCTTTTCTTCCTTAAATACCTATGTAAATGTGCTGTTAAATATTCTAATACTAAATATGTGTTTTCTGAATCAGCTGAATTAACATTCTTCCTTGAACTTGGGCCAGGGTCAGGAAATGGGCAGGGGTCTCTGAAATAGTCGCTATGCTTAGTATATCTGTATTTGGTTACTTTTGGATTATTTATTTTTCGTAAAATTTGAGCTGTACCTCCCCCCTGTGGTGGACTAGGGTATGGCCTAACTGTTTACATTTTTCTTTGGAAGGTTACTATTATATTTTATTTCTGAAGCTTTGTTCATTTTCATACTAGATGTTATGTCTTTGAAGTGTTGTAAAATTATAAGATAAAGTAGTATTCCTTATCGTCTCTCCGGGCCAGTCCAGAACTGATGGGTAGTCAAATCCACCTCCTCTAGCAGCTGAGGACTGAATACAGATTCTTGTTGCCAGGCTACCTAGCACCCCCCCCTGGAGGCAGCAAGCCAGTCTTCTTGTCCTCAGCAGCTGGACTGGATGTGTGGAGGTTTGACTCCCCATCAGATTTCTCTGTTCTGATCCTGAGCTGATACCTTCTTAAAGTTTGTTATTTTTTGGAAGAGTTTCGCATTGGGAGTAGTGCTGTATCCTAGCTGGGTACTTTAGCACTGTCTGATTATTCAGTTTGGCTGTGCCTTCTTCAGTGTGCTTTGGCGGTGGCCTCACCTGGGGTTTGAGACAGAGCCTGTCTCCTCTGCTCGGGTGGTACCGATACTGGGATCCTGACCTGGGGGCCCCCAGCTGCGGGTATCCTTCGGCGTTGTCTCTCTGGCTCCTTCTCACCGCTCGCAGCGAGTTTTGAGCTCTCTGAAGTGTTTTCGCGGAAGCCGGCTCACTGCAGGTATTTTCTGACCGCCGCGCTTTCCCTTCTCTGGTTCCGGTTCCCTTCCCGCGAACGTTTTTCGGGAGGGGGGCTTTGTTTTCGCGTGCCTCCTTCGGAGTTGGGGTATCCGTGCGGTGGACATCCGTTGGGGTGATGCAGGACGCGGCGGGGGCTCCTATGGACCGCGTTCCCTCAGCGCAGCCATCGGAGAAAAGCGCGGGAACGGCGGCCATTTTAGGGTGCTCTCCTGTTTCCTCCGTGCCGTTGGTTAAGCCGGCGAAACGCAAGGCAAAGGCTAAACATGCCGAAGTAGAGCGAGAACAGCCTGTGGTTGCAAACTTGCCACAGGAGCTTGATCCGCTGCTGTCTCCTGAATTTATATTAGCTTTTCACAGGGCTTACCTGCTTAAACGGTCTCAAGCTCCGGGGCCTGGGGGGGCCGATTCCCTTCTGGGTTCTCAGGCTCCTGTTTCTGGCTGGACAGATCCCGGGGAGGGGATTTCTGCTTTGCCTGTTTTCCAGGGCCCTAAGGTGGAGGAGAGTGTCCTGGCTACAGAGGTGCTGGGGCCCGAGGAAGGGGAGCTCCTGGCTGAGTCAGATTTTAATTCCTGGCCCACAGAATTAGAAGAGGGAGAGTTGGGGCCAGGGGAGGACCCTAATCTCTTTAGGGTTTTTAGGCGGGATGAGTTGTCTGCTCTGATAGCTCAGTCCCTCTCTGCGCTCAATATTATCCCTCCGGTTGTGCAACAGGAGCCCTTGGAGGATCCCTTGTTACAGGGGGTCCGGTCGGATCAGAAATATTTTCCTTTCCACCGGGTCATCAAGCAAATGATCGAATCCGAATGGGAATTTCCAGAGGCTTCCTTGCGGGGGGCAAAGACGATGGCGCGTTTGTATCCTGTTCCTCAAGAGGAGCGAGAACTACTGCGTATGCCTAAGGTTGATGCTCTGGTGTCTGCGGTCACCAAGAAGACCACCATTCCTGTGGAGGGGGCTACCGCCCTTAAAGATATGCAGGATCGTCGTCTCGAAGGACTTTTAAAGCAGGTTTTTGATGCCAACGCCTTAGCGCTCCAGGCGTCCGTGTGTGGGGTGTACGTGTCTAGAGCGTCTATTCGGTGGAGTCAGTTGGCGGCTACTCCTGAGGGAGCTTCTGCTCCTTCCTTGCAAGGCGCTCAGCTGGAATCGGCGGCGGCATATCTTGCGGATGCCTTCTATGATTTGATCCGGATTTCCGCGAAAGCTATGGCTTCCACGATTGCAGCCCGTCGCTTTCTTTGGCTGCGTAATTGGGCGGCGGATGCCTCATCCAAGGCTCGTCTCAGTAAGTTGCCCTATAAGGGTAGGCTTCTCTTTGGAGAGGCGCTCGAGAAGATTGTTAAGGATTTGGGGGACTCCAAGGGTGGTCGTCTCCCGGAAGACCGTCCTCGGTCTGTTAAACAGTCTTCCTTTGCTTGCGGACAGGGTCGTGACTTTCGCCGTTTTCGGGGTGCTCGCTTCACTCCTTATCAGCGGGGTCGTTTTCAATCCCGGGGGTCGTCCTTTCGAGGCGCTAGAGGTTCAAGTAGAGGTTACTTCGGTAACACTTCCCCTTCCCTTAAGAAGCCACAATGAAGCGAGGCCGGTCCAGGCGGAGCTGCCGGTGGGAGGTCGATTACAGGCGTTTGCCTCCGCTTGGGCCGCTATTACCACCGACAGGTGGGTGGCTTCAGATTATCCGAGAGGGGTATTCCCTCGAGTTCGCTTGTCCTCTGGCGGACGCCTTCGTTTTCTCTCCTTGTGGGCTGCTGGCCAAGCGAAAGGCGATCCACGACACGTTGCAGCGCTTATTGCAGCTCCAGGCCGTGGTGCCCGTTCCTCGCGACCAGTGCGGCTTCGGTCGATACTCGATTTATTTTGTGGTGCCCAAAAAGGTGGACTCCTTTCGGCCCATTTTGGATCTGAAGCATGTGAACCGTTGTCTGCGCGTCACTCATTTCCGGATGGAAACCTTGAGGTCGGTGCTTTGCTCTGTGCGTCCCGGGGAATTTCTCTCTTCCATCGATTTGACGGAGGCTTACCTTCACATTCCTATCAAACTGGAACATCAGCGTTTTCTCCGGTTTGCGGTTCCCATGGGTCATTTCCAGTTTCGGGCTTTGCCTTTCGGTCTCGCGATGGCTCCGCGCACCTTCACCAAGGTTATGGTGGTGGTCGCGGCAGCGCTTCGCAGGGAGGGGGTTCAGGTTCATCCTTATCTGGACGACTGGTTGATTCGAGCGGCGTCCAGGTCGGAGTCCCTTGCGGCGACCGCTCGCGTGGTTTCTTGTCTCGAGAGTCTTGGCTGGATTGTGAACCAGGCCAAAAGTCATCTTCAGCCTGTGCAGCGGCTTCAGTACCTGGGGGCATTGTTCGACACGGGCAAGGGACTGGTCCTCTTGCCTCTGGAGCGAGTTCGGAAGCTTCTCGCTCATGTGTCCAGTTTTGTGCGTCTTTGCGCTCCGACTGCTTGGAAATACTTACAGTTGCTGGGGCTGATGGCAGCCGCCTTGGATCTGGTGCCGTGGGCCCGAGCGCACATGCGGCCGCTGCAGCGGGCGCTACTGTCTCAGTGGTCGCCTCAGCGTCATCCGCTTTCGCGGCGCTTGCCTTGCCCCGAGCATGTCGGCTCAGTCTTCAGTGGTGGTCGGATCCGGTTCATCTTCTGGCGGGCGTTCCTCTGACCATTCCGGAGTGGGTGTTGGTCACTACCGATGCCAGTCTCACCGGTTGGGGGGCGCATTGTCTGACCCGCATAGCGCAGGGCGTCTGGTCGCCGGAGGAAGCCAACTGGTCCATCAATTGTCTGGAACTCCGGACGGTTTATCTGGCGCTGCTCGCCTTTGCCGAGCTTCTGGAGGGACAACCGGTTCGCGTCTTCTCCGACAATCTGGTGACCGTCTCCTACATAAATCGCCAGGGCGGTACAGGAAGTGCCCCTCTCCTGGAAGAAAGTCAGCGTCTGTTTCAATGGGCGGAGCTGCACCTCACGGCGCTGTCGGCGGCTCATGTGGCCGGAAAGAGCAATGTGCAAGCCGACTATCTCAGTCGGAATGTGCTGGATCCAGGGGAGTGGGAGCTCAATGCGGACGTCTTTTGCGAGCTCACGTTGCGCTGGGGTCACCCGGTGATGGACTTGATGGCGACTCTTCAGAATGCCAAGTCCAACCGTTTCTACAGCCGACGCAGGGAGCACATGTCGGAGGGTCTCGACGGTCTCGTTCAACCGTGGCCGGCGGGGCGGCTACTCTATGTGTTTCCTCCGTGGCCGTTGATAGGCCCGGTTATTCACAGAGCGGCCTCTCACGACGGTCTTGTGATCCTGATTGCTCCGGATTGGCCTCGGCGTGCTTGGTACGCCGATCTGATGCGACTCCTGGTGGAGCCGCCGTGGCGGTTACCCGCTCGCCTGGACCTACTTCATCAGGGTCCCGTGCCAATGCCTCAGGCGGATCGGTTTTTGCTTACGGCATGGCTCTTGAGCGGGAACGCTTGCGCCGCAAGGGTTACTCCTCGGCGGTGATCGCTACGTTGTTGCAGTCGCGTAAGCGCTTTGTGGCGTGTGTTTGAGGCCTGGTGTTCGGAGCGCGCCTTGCGGCCCCGTGGGTCGGCTGTTCCAGATATTCTCGCCTTTCTTCAGGACGGATTGGAGAAGGGTCTGGCCCTTAGCACGCTTAAAGTGCAATTGGCGGCGCTGACGGTTTTTCGTGGGTCCATTTGCGGTTCTCGTCTTTCGTCGCATCCGGATGTTCTTCGGTTTCTTACAGCGGCTCGGCATATTCGACCGCCGGTTCGGCCGGTTATTCCTCCGTGGGATTTGAATCTGGTACTCGAGGCTCTCACTGTCTCTCCCTTTGAGCCACGTTCCTCCAGTTCTATCCGAGAGATCACCTGGAAGACAACGTTTTTGGTGGCCTTGTGTTCGGCTCGCCGCATTTCCGATTTGCAAGCGCTTTCGTGTCGGCCTCCTTTTCTGCAGTTTTCGGTGGAGAAGGTGGTTTTACGTCCGGTTCCGTCTTTCCTGCCTAAGGTAGTCTCGGCTTTTCATCTCAACTAGACGGTTACGCTGCCTACTTTTGTTACGTCTGGGTTCGGGGCTCACTTCGATCGTTCTCTCCGCAGATTGGATTTGGGGCGTGTGCTCCGTCGGTATCTTAAGGGAACGGAGTCGTTTCGGCAATCCGATAGGTGGTTGGTGCTCTATGGGGGGCCGTCCAAGGGGAAGGCGGCCTCCAAAGCCTCCATTGCGCGCTGGGTTAAACAGGCCATTAGAGCCGCCTATGACGCCAGCGGTAGGACCGTACCTGTCGGCCTTCGAGCTCATTCGACCCGGGGTCAGGCGACCTCCTGGGCGGAATCCGCCTTGGTTCCTCCGGTGGATATTTGTCGGGCGGCGGCCTGGTCTTCTCTGCATGCTTTTTCCCGGCATTATCGTTTAGATGTGCTTGCCCGTCAGGATGCGTCTGTGGGGGCTTCCGCCGTAATCGCAGGGCTCACAGATCCCTCCCAGGGTTAGTTACTGCTTTGGTACTACCCATCAGTTCTGGACTGGCCCGGAGAGACGATAAGGAAGGAGAAATTAGACCTTACCTGCTAATTGTCTTTCCTTGAGTTCTCTCCGGGCCAGTCCAGAGCCCGCCCTGTCAGTGTTCGCGGTGTCTTTTCGGTGGGGTATACTGCGCGTTTTTCGCCGGGTTGGTTGGTCAAGTAAGCACAGGATGCGAGAGATGCTTAACAATGTGAAGAAGAAAAAATAAAAAAATAAAAAAAAATAAAAAAATTTCAAAGACCGGGGTGATGTTCCTGGCGACCATGCTGCTAGACAATCACTCCGCATGGTCCGTAGCCTTTTGTGTAACTCTTCCATAGTTTTCGGGAGATATTCGTTTATTGTTTTATCTGTTCCTTGCTTTGTACTTTGCGACTGGCTTGCTGCCTCCAGGGGGGGGGTGCTAGGTAGCCTGGCAACAAGAATCTGTATTCAGTCCTCAGCTGCTAGAGGAGGTGGATTTGACTACCCATCAGTTCTGGACTGGCCCGGAGAGAACTCAAGGAAAGACAATTAGCAGGTAAGGTCTAATTTCTCCTTCCATGTAGTAAGACTTTAGAGGGTAGTTTTTGAGAGCATTTCTGCTGCTGAAATAGTATTTTACAAGCAGAAATAAGCTTTTATAAATTTGCTGTCCTCAGTATGTTTTATATATATTTTTTTAAAACAGAGAGCATAGATTTATTTTAGACAAGTCAAAAGAGCCCGTTATTCATAGCCAGTAACTAGCACTGCTAACTCAGCTAGATGGCACTGAACATTAAACCCGGATATTAAATGCCGGGGTCATCTCTGGCCCTGGTATTGAATATCTGGGTTTACCACATGGGCCGATCACTAACCAGGCAGCGGCAATACCGAGTCGCTGCCCGGTTAGCGATATGCGGCGAATGTTAGGCCAAGGTTACCACTTCCTGGTTAGCGATCGGTGCTGCCTTTGCTCCGTTCCGGAACACCCCCAATATACCCTAGTGATCTCACATCATTCAAAAAACAGCTGAAAACGGTCCTATTCCGTGAACATCTCTGAACAGAAACACCACCCCCTCTTCAAGAACCCATGATTAGAAACTGTAGGATTGTACATGTCTATGTCCATCCCAAATCATTAATGTTGCCCCATGGTGATGGCCCCACCCTATAACCATTGATTCCCCCCCCCCCCCTGTTATGTGTTACACCGCTTTGACCCGGTGAAAAGCGGGATATAAATACAGTTAAATAAATAAATAAATAGTGCTAAGCGATTAGCATTGGGGAGTGTAGAGCCAGCTGCCATACAGCTATGCTTTTGGGCGAAGAAGCGTTTGGTTGCCCTAGCTGCAGCATGCTTCATTGGTGTGTGGTCTGATTGTATTGGAAATCTGTGAGTCCGGGCAAAGTGAGAATTCAGCTCTCTCACACAGGAAATCTTACTGTGAAGATGTGCTTTTCCAGTACCTCATGTGGTTGCTGGTTGTGGAGCTTTTTCAGGTGCAGGGGGGTCTCCACAGATGGCAGGCGGGGAAGCCCTTCCTTTGGGACAACTTAGGGTAGGAATGCTATATGGCCTTCTCTCTGACTCTGGGTGAGGCATCTTTTGTACAAGTTATAAGCCCATCTGGTCCTGGAGTTGTAGGGGTCCCGGATTGAGCATCCCACTGCGCCTGTGTAGCTGCCTTCCCACTTTTTCAGCTCTCCCTCCTCAGTTGAGTTTGTAGCTGAGATAAAAGGAGAGAAAGAGGGGAGGAGGGTGGGTTGTGAAGACTAAATTTCTGCTGTTCCTGGAGATCACCTGTTACAGGTGAGTACGCTATTTCCAGGAACAAGCAGAAATGTGGTCTTCACATATGGGAATCCCTAGCTAGAAGATGCCAGAGAAATGACCTCAGAATCGGCTATGGTTTGTCCCAGGTATACCTAAAGAGGTCATGTATTCTCCATGGATGTCTGGTATTGAAATCCAGGATGGAGGGTAGGAGTTGCTCTAAGTCTGAAAGAGATGCTGGAGAACAGCCTGGCCAAACACGGCATCCCGGCAGGAGTCCTTGTCCAAACAGTATGGGGCAGCAAAAGTATGGACGACGACCAATTTGCTGCTTTGCATATCTCGTCAATAGCTACAGATTGGAGATTTGCCATTGAGGTAGCCATGGCTCAAACATTATGGACAGTGATATGACCCTCGAGGGAGAGTCCTGCCTTCTCATAAGCAAAGGTGATGCAGTCAGCTATCTACTTGGAGAGGGTACATTTGGAGAATGGCATCCTGAGGTGACGAGTCAAAGGAGATGAACAGCTGAGAAGCTTTCCGGTGCTCTTGAGTCCTCTGAAGATAAAAAACTAAGGTACATTAATAATCCAGAGTGTGGAGGGGTGCTTCTGCCCTAGATGAATGTGGTCTAGGGAAAAACAGGGAGGTAGACCGATTAGTTCAAATGGAAGGGCGAGACCACCTTCGGCATGAAGTGAGAAGCTGTTCTAGAACAACATTGAGGTCCCATGCCACTGGTGGTGGCTTAATGGGAGGCTTGGTTAATAGAAGACCCCTCATGAAGCATGCTACGAGCTGCTGAGAGGACCGTCTGATGGATGGCTTTCTAGAAGGCAAGTGGATGTTTTTAACCTCCTGGGGAAGGTTAATACCTTGGAAGGCTACGCCTTCAGCAGTGATGCTGTGAGATAGAGAGACTGCGGATTGGGATGGAGCAGCGTCCCCCCATTCTGAGAGAGGAGATCTGGAGCAGACCCCAGATCTATGTGTTGAGCCTGAGACAGATGTAGAAGCAGAGGGTACCACGGTTGACATGGCCAGCGTGGGGCTATGAGTATCATGAAACCCCTATTTGTCTGGAGTTTGAAAAGAGTCTTGGGAATTAGGGGAATGGGAGGGAAGGCATATAGGAAGCCGTGTCCCCAGTGGAGGTGAAAAGCATCCACTTGTTGTCTGTCTGGCTCAGGAGTCCTGGTACAGAAGCGAGGGATTTTGGCATTCTGAGGACTTGCGAAAAGGTGTTTCTCTGGAGTCCCCCAGATATGAAAGATGTAGGAGACAGTGTCTACATGAAGAGACCACTCGTGGGGGACAAGGATTCGACCTAGTCTATCCGCTAAAACATTGTGTTTGCCCGGGCGATACACTATTTGGAGGTGAATCCGATGATGTATGGCAAAGGACCAGAGATGCATAGCCTCGCTGCAGAAGGTCCAAGAACCTGTTCCGCCTTGCTTGTTCATGTAGAACATAGCTACTTGATCGTCGGTTTGGACTCAGACTCTGCGGCAACGAAGATGGTCCTGGAACACTTTGAGAGCATTGAGAATAGCTCTGAGCTCCAGCAGATTTATGTGGAGTTCTGACTCCTGTTGAGACCAAAGTCCTTGAGTGGAGAGAGACCCCAGATGGGCTCCCCAGCCCAGTCTTGATGCGTCCGTCGTCAGGATACATTGATGTGCAGGCATCTGAAAAGGTGGCTCTACAAGGAGATTTTCTGGAGATTGTCACCACTGGAGAGACGAGACCAGAAGGGTAGAGACTTTTATCTTGTCCCCTTGGCAACCTGATGCTTGAGACCACTGGGATGCCAGTGTCCATTGGGCTGTGCGCATTTGTAAACACCGTTGATGTCATATGACCCAGAAGTTGTAGCATTTCTTGAGCAGTCAGATATTTCTTGAGACATGCATGATTGAGACCAGCACAGCGGAGTTGGGGCAGAAATTCCCTTGACTGCTGAGGATTTAAGAGGACCCCTATGAACTCTAGAGTTTGAGAGGGGACGAGTTGGGACTTTGGAAGATTTATGACATATCCCAAGTGTAACACCTGCATGAGAGGGATAGATTGGCCTCTTGAGAGGTGCTTGCTCTTATGAGACAGTCGTCTAAGTAAGGTAAGACAAATATTCCTAGAGTCCTTAGAAATGTGGCTACGACTTCCGGTGACGTCACGGAGCTGATGGCGGCTTAGTTGCCTAGCTCCTCTCCGATCCCCGCATTTTCGCAACTTTTTGGATACCCCCACGGTTTTATGGTGGAAGGAAAGCGTGCAGAGGAGTTTGCGATGGCTGCACGGAAGAAGTTAGCGTCCTTCCAATCCTCATACGCTCGAAGCGAGCGGCAGGAGGCCCCATCGGACCCGGAGGAGATGGAGGAGACGGAGAGCCCAGAGGAGGAAGAGCCCTGCACCGACAAGGAGGAGATGCCGTTGAAATCCTGGCTGACGGTGTTTAAGGTGGAGATGCAGGGGGCGATGAGGGAGATGCGGAAAGACTTGAAGGAGGCTTTGGTGGCTATACAAAAGGAGGTGAGCTGTATGGGACAGCGCATGGAAGAACTTGAGGGCCACGTGGAACAACAGGAGGAGGAGATGCGGGAAATGGCGGCTGAACAAGATAGAGTTAAGAAACTGCAGGAGGAGATGCAAGAAAAACTGGAGGAGATTGAAGACAGAGCGAGATGTTGCAACTTGAGGATCCAGGGGGTGCCCGAAACAGAGCTGACAAAGGACTGTGAGAAAGTAGTACAACGCCTGTGCAGCCATATTTTGAGGCTTGGTGGTGAGGGGGAGGCTCGCATTGACTCCATAGCTGTAGAAAGAGCACATAGGAGCCTAGGCCCCCGACGGGAGAAACAGGGGAGAGACATTATTGCTTGCCTGAGCAGGTTCCCTGTTAAAGAGCAAATTCTTGCCCTGGCTCGGAAGTATGGCAGAATAGCCTGGGAAGGACATGAGATAGAAGTGTTTAATGACCTCTCAAAGGGCACATTGGAGTGGAGGAGGAACTTGAGAGAGGTCACTACATATTTGCGAGGGGAAAATCTCCGCTATAGATGGATGTTCCCCTTTGGCTTGCTTCTTTCAGTAAATGGGGTGTCCCAAAAGGTTAAAACTGCGGAGGAAGCCTGGTCAGTATTGGCAGAGCTGGGATGTGTGAACTTGCCTCAACTACCGGCGCGCAAACAGCGGGAGCATCCGGCAGCTACGCCTGGGAAGCAACGCACGAAGTCGCAATGGCAGAGAGTAGGAGAAAAGGGGAAGAGACTGAAGCGGCTCGCCCATGAGCAGGAGAACGCGGCTGCGGGGACTGCCGATTGAAAACCTGCCAGCGGCTGCTGGTTTGTGATTCGACGGTGGGGTTGGGGCGCTTGTGCCCCTCCACCCTAGCAGTGTGGACATTGGACCGATAATGGGGTTAAGGGGGAGGGTGGGGGTGGTTGTGGGGGCATGGAGGTGGTAATGGCTAATGGGGGAAGTAAGGGTCGATGGGGTTGGTATTGCTAGGTACAACTGCTGTGGGGGTTGGTGATACTGGTGGGGGAAGGATATGATGGTCATGGAAGGGGAGGAGGGAGGTGTGGTGGAGGGCGATGGGTGGGGGGACCTGGGGGGGGAGGAAGGGGGGAGGGGGTGGGATGGGAGGGAGGGGGGAGGGGTGGGGCGGGGTTAAGGACACAGCATATGGGGGGTGCAGGAGGGGGGGGAGGAATCATGCTGCGGATAGGGACAGTCAATGTGAAGGGGTTGAACTCTCCGACTAAATGCAGCTTGCTCTTTCGGGAGACGCAGCGCAATCACTGGGACGTTGTGTTAATTCAGGAGACTCGTTTGCGGAGGGGGGATGTGGGGCGGTTGCGGCATAGGCTTTTTCCTGAACAATTCTTCTCTTGCAATAAGGGGGGGGCTGAAGAAGGGGGGGGTGGCAATACTGGTGCGGGCAGGGTGTGGCATACACATTAGGGGGCATTTTAAGGATACGGAGGGTCGGGTGGTGGGGATCAAGGGGCGGTTTGGAATGGAGGATGTTGTGCTGATCTCGGTGTATGGACCGAATGGCAACCAAGGTACGTTTTGGACAGATTTGGGGAGGCTGTTGGAGGGGGAAGGGGGGGGAAGTTGGTGGTTGGGGGAGACTGTAATGTAGTGCTGGACCCCCGGGTGGATCGCGACTCGAAGGGAGGGGATGGGGGGAGTAGGAACCGGCAAGGCTTGAGAAGCTGGATGCAGCAATGGAATCTAGTGGATGCTTGGAGGGCGCTTTACCCGGGGAGGAGGGAGTACACCTTTTTCTCCCCACCTCATAATAGTTGGAGCAGGATTGACATGATCCTTCTAGACAAGCAATGGATGTTAGAGGTGGAGGGAGGGAGCATTGTTCCCGTGGGATGGACGGATCATGGAGCAGTGGAAGTGGTGATAAAGAGCCCTCTACGGGGAGGGGTGGCCTTCTGGAGGCTGAATGAAAGCTTGCTGGAGTGTAGAGAAGTGGTGGAGGATGTGCGGGCGGCATTGAAGGATTATTTAGCCCTGAATGATACGGGGGAAGTTAGGGATGTGATGGTTTGGGAAGGGCTAAAGGCATTTATTAGAGAGCGGTTTATTATGTGTGGGGCTAGGAAGAAAAAGGAGAGAGGGAAGAAGGAAGAGGAGTTGAGGAAGAGGTTACAGGAGGTAGAAGAAACCTGTAAGGAGAGGGGAGCAGCTGGAGACAGGAGAGAAGTGGAGAAGGTACGCGCGGAATTGACCGCCGTTCAATTGGAGCAGGTGGCCTTTGCTCTACAGAAGGTGAAGCAAGTTCACTATGAGTTTGGGGATAAAGCAGGCCGGTTGTTGGCCAGGCGATTGCGGCAGCAGAAGGGGGCGTCCACAATTTTCCAGATTAAGGGGGAGGATGGGGAATTGCACCGGGGGGAAGAGAAGATCCGAGAATGCTTTCGAGATTTCTATTGGGTATTATATACGGGGATGGAGGGAGTAGAGGGGGAGGCCATTCGGGAGTATCTAGCTGGGATTCCGCTCATAGGGCTATCGGAAGAGGCGAGAGAAGAGTTGGAGGTTCCCATCGCTGCGGACGAAATTGGTAGAGTGGTGAAAGGTCTGGGGGGCGGGAAAGCGCCAGGGTTAGATGGGCTGCCGGGAAGTTTTTATAAGGTTTTCTGGGGGGAGATTGGGGGGCTCTTAGGGCGGGTATTCAACGGAGTGCTAGAACAAGTAGGGGGGCTGTCTCGGGAAATGTTGACGGCGGGGATTACCGTATTACTGAAGCCGGGGAAGGACCCCCTGAAGTGTGGGTCCTACTGACCTATATCCCTGTTGAATGTTGATGTTAAAATTCTGGCCAAAGTTTTGGCGGATAGGTTAGCGGGATGGTTGCCAGGGTTGATTCATGGGGATCAGACGGGGTTCATTAAGGGTCGGCAGGCAGCGGATAATGTTAAACGGGCAATAGGGGTAGTGTGGGAGGCCAGGCAAGGGGGGAAAGAGCTTATTTTGATGTCCATAGACGCAGAGAAGGCCTTCGACAGGGTGCACTGGGGGTTTCTGATGGCGGTGCTCGAACGGGTGGGATGTGCGCCGAATTTTATGCGGTGGATACAGGGCCTCTATCGGGAACCGCGGGCCCGAGTAAAAGTCAATGGACGTTATTCGAGGGATTTTACAGTGGGGCGAGGGACCAGGCAGGGGTGCCCAATGTCCCCACTACTGTTTGCTTTGGTGGTTGAACCCTTGGCAGAGCGAATCAGACGGAACGGGAGGATAAGGGGTTTGGAGAGGGGGGACCTTTCTCATAAGATCTCCCTGTACGCGGATGATATTCTGTTGTATTTGTGTCAGTCCATGCAATCACTACCGGAGGTGCTTAGGGAGGTGGAGGCCTTTGGGGGGGTGTCGGGGTTTAAAATGAACATTGATAAGACAGAAGTATTGAAAATACAGCTAGTGGGCGAGATGGAAAGCCGGCTGAAGGCGGCTTACCCCTTGCGATGGGTACGCTCATCCCTGGGGTACTTGGGGGTTCAGTTGACCAGGCGATATGATGAGCTGTACAATGCCAATTATCCTAAACTTTTGGGGACCATTGCTTCTGACCTCGAGGGCTGGATGGGAATGGAGACTTCTTAGTTGGGCAGGATCGCAGCTATTAAAATGAATATCCTCCCTCGCTTATTATACTTATTCCACGCATTGCCGGTGGAGATCCCCGAGGGTGCGATGAGAGGGTTGCAAAGACGGGTCTTTAGCTACATCTGGAGGCGGCGGCCACCGAGAATCTCTCGGAGGGTCCTGTGTACGAGCAAGGCAGAGGGGGGGTTGGGAGTCCCTAATCTCAAGGATTATTATAAGGCAGCGCAATTAAAGCATATTATGGACTGGAGGAGCAGTGGGGTGGGGCTCCTTGGGTTAATTTGGAAAGCACAAGGGTGCAGGGGGGGCGGTTGGATGCCTGGATCTGGTCTCCGGGAGGGGAGCGGAAGTTGTTGGGGGGGGGGGGGGGCACACCAACTATGTGTCAGGTGTCGAAAATTTGGGATGCAGTGAGGCGGCCAGAAGCTCTACGGCGGGGATCTTCGTTCTCGGTGATGACTCCGTGGAGGGGGTGGAGGGCCTTTAGGCCGGGTTGGGAGGGGGGAAGATTTGATGTTTGGAGAGGGAAGGGGCTTCATTGTGGTTTCCAATTGCTGGGGGAGGGGGATGTACAGGGGTTTGAGGAGGTGCAGCGGGCGTATGGTTTGGTTGAGGGAGATCGGTTCGCGTTTGTCCAGGCAAGTTCCTTTCTACGGCGAACCCTGGGGAGGGAGGGTTTGGAGAGGGAGGTATCGGATGTGGAGGCCATCTGGTATGGGAAGGGCGGCTCGAAGGGTCTGATAACGGCCCTGTATACGGCGGTGCATGGGCAGAGGGAGGGGAAATTTAACTATATGCTGGAGTGGGAAAGTGACTTAGACCAAACCATCAGTAGTGTGGCCTGGAAGTCTATTTGGGAGTTGATAAAGAAGGGGCCCTGTGCTAGCCAGCTACAAGAAAACAGCTATAAAGTGCTTATGCGGTGGTATTATACACCGGCGAAATTGCACAAGTTTTATCCAGAGATTTCCCCTATGTGCTGGAGAGGGTGTGTAGCGGAGGGGTCTTTTTGGCATATTTGGTGGGGGTGTAAAAAGGTGCAAGGGTATTGGGGGATGATACAGAAATGGATGCAATTAAATTTGGGGGTGGAGGTGGTCTTAACTCCGCAAATTGCCCTGTTGTCTTGGTGGGGTGAGGGCCAGCTGAGACAAGGGGGAAAGATAGTGTTGGCCTGTCTAAGTACGGCCCAGTGTGAAGTGGCGGCGGCCTGGAAGAAGAGAGAGATGCCGTCTCTGGAGGATTTTGTGAACAGACTCAGGAATTTGACCCTAATGGAGAAGTTGACAGCTATTCGGAGAAGGAGAGGTGTGAGATTTAATGAGGAATGGGGGGTGCTGTGTCGGGTGGTGGGGTTAGAGGTGGGAGGGGGAAGGGATAGAGGGGGGGGGGCGAGATGGGGAGTTCGGAGGGGTTGGGGGGGGGGAATTTGGTAGCTGGCCCTTGAGGCCGTATGCTCCCATTTAGCTCTGAGGAGTTGTCTATGACATCTAAGTGGTGGGAGGATATGAGCGGCAGATGTCTTGGGGGGGTGAGGGGGAATAAAGGGGGGGGGACTCAGATGAACATGACACCACTCCATATACTGAGTGGGAAAGTTTGTGGGGTGACAAGTTATATGTTATATGGTATAGGTTTACTTTCGGTTTATATACCTGTTGTTGTCTTTGGTTGACGTTGCTGTTGTATTGTATTATGCAAGTATTCAATAACAATAAAAATACTTAAATTAAAAAAAAAAGAAAGCTAGGTCTGTGTCGAAGGTCATGGGTTCTCCCACAGGACAATGACCCAAAACATATATCCAAGATTAGAAAAGAATGATTAAAAAAGAATAAAATGACTGTTTTAAACTGGCCCGCAATGAGCCCTGATTCTCAATCCAATCAAGAACCTTTGCAAAGAGCTGAAATCTGCAACTGGTAAAAGGAATCCTGGAATTATTCATGAGCTGGAAAAAAATCACAGCTGAAGAGTGGGAGAAACTACCAGCAGACAGATATACAAAATGTATAGATGGATACAAGAAACGTTTGGAAGCTGTCATCACTACCAAGGGTTGTGCAACCAAATATTAATGAAGGGGTGCCAGTAATCCTGTCCAGGTCATATTTTCTCAGTCTAAGCTGCAGACATCTTTTTGTTGTATACCTTTGAACATACTATTAAAACATCATGATGACAAAAAAAAAAAAGAAATGTGGCTACTACCGCTATGCATTTTGTGAAGACTCTTGGGGCAGGGGCGAACATGAAGTGCAGGAACTTTCTGTGTTCTGGATGGATGAGTGTACGCTTCCTTTAGATCTAGAGAACAGAGCCAGTCCTAACTTCGGAGATGGAAGAAGGGTCCCCAGGGAGACCATGAACTTCTCCCGTAGGAGATGCTTGTTTAGGTCCCTGAGGTCTAGAATGGGCCTGTATTCCCCATTTTCTTTGGAATAAGAAAGTAGTGAGTATAGAAGCCATTCCTTGCTGGAATGCTGGAACCTCATCTATTGCACCCTGCAGTACAAGGGAGGTAACCTTTTGCAGTGAGAGGGGCTGGGAATGGAACTCTCTTGGTGAAGTCGAGGGGGGGGGAGGCTTCGTAGATGAAGTCTATATCCCTCCTTTACTATAGTTAATGTCCACTGCTCCGAGGAGATGAGATGCTATCTGTGGGTATAATGGCAGAGTCTGCTAGGAATGTGGATAGGGTCGGGATTCTCCAGAGGCAGGACAGCTATGTTCTCTAGAAAGGAGTCAGAAACCCGGAGCAGCCTGAGTCTGCTGAGGTGGCTGAGACTTGGGAGTCTGAGTCTTCTTTTGCTGTTTTGGAGGTTGTTGTCCCTTCTGAGGAGCATGATGCTGACATTGAACAGCAGGGGTATAAGAAGGATAATACTTCTTAGAACATAAGAACATAAGATATGCCATACTGGGTCAGACCAAGGTCCATCAAGCCCAGTATTCTGTTTCCAACAGTGGCCAATCTAGGTCATATGTACCTAGCAGTTTCCCCAAGGGACACAGGTTCCACAATGCTTGTATTGGTTCAAGCATTGATATCCTGGGTCCCTTCTTAATAATGGTTTATGGACCTTTCCTCCAGGAACTTGTCCAAACCTTTTTTAAACCCAGCTACACTAACAGCCTTTACTACATCCTCCGGTAACAAATTCCAGAGTTTGATTACACGTTGAGTGAAAAAATATTTTCTTTTATTAGTCTTGAATAGTTTACCCTGTAGCTTCATTGCATGTCCCCTAGTCTTTCTATATTCTGATAAGGTAAACAATCGATCTACGTTTACCCGTTCCACTCCATTCATTAATTTATAGACTTCTATCATATCTCCCCTCAGCCGTCTCTTTTCCAGGTTAAAGAGCCCTAACCTTTTAAGCCTTTCTTCATAGGAGTATCCTTCCATCCCCTTTACCATTTTGGTGGCTCTTCTCTGAACCTTTTCTAAAATCGCTATATTCTTTTCCTATTCGTCTCTCCGGGCCAGTCCATGACCTTTGGGTGATCAATCCGCTCCAGCAGCTGAGGACTGAAATACTGAGTTTTCCTGACAGGTTACCCAGCTCCCCCTGGTGTCAGAGACTCAGTCTTTCAGTCCTCAGCAGCTGAACAGGACGTCGAATCCCAGCTCCCCGGAGAGAGGCTTAGGAAAGACCTTAGTTAGTGGTAGATTTCAAAAAGAAAGACCTTGGAGCATATTATTTTCAAAAAAAAAAAAAAAGGCAAAGGCTATCCTATGAATAGATAAAGGAATAAAGGCTTTACCTATGGTGCCCCTGGTTGGTCTGTCCTAGCAGGGCAGTTCCCAGCCAGATTAATGGGAGTGCACAGAAAACTCTTAAAGACAATTAATTTAAAGAAAATTAATTAAGGAAACTCACTTTAAAGCAGCGAGCAGAAGCGGAAGGAGGGCTCTAACGCTCCGTTTTCTCCAACCTCTTGATTTCCGGCTGCTAGAGGCAGAGCCTGCCTCACAACGGCTGCGCTGCACGAGCTAAGGATTCAGGCTTGGGAGCCCTAGTGTCCTTCTCCTTCCTGCCCGTGGCACCGCCTCGTCGGTTTCCCGCTAGCAGCGGTGAAGCGGAGGCAGGATCTTTTCGCTACTGTCGGAGTCCGCAGGTAAGCGGGAAGTGCAGGGAGCGCGGTTTCTTTCCCCGCCGCGTGTGACGGCGGCAGGTGTCTTCTTCTTCGGCGGTCAGTATTTTTCAGGGGGGCTGCCCGTGCGTATCGTTTCCGCGGCTTTCTTCTCATTTTCTTCGCAGGGGCGCTTGCATTTTGGGGCTCTGTCTTCTCCTTTCGGGCTCTCATGGAGGGAAAGAAATCAGGAGAGGTAATGGCACCGTCTCCCAGCTCCTTAGAAAAGGCGGGAACGGCAGCCATTTTAAAGGAGCCGGCAGTCTCCCCCGCGCTGCCCAGCAAGGCGCAAAAGAAGCGCTCTAAATCACACAAGCCTCCGTCGGCAGAGGAGCAGCAGTAGCTGCCGGGGCCTGCATTTCCAGAGTTATTAGGCTCTTTTTTCTCCCCGGAGTTTAAATTTAGTCTTACAGGTGTTGACGGAGCCTCCTTTCGTGTCAGGTTCGGCGGGACGGCTGCGGAAGTTGTCCTGGAAGACGGCTTTTTTGGTGGCCTTGTGTTCGGCCCGGAGAATTTCGGATTTGCAGGATCTTTCGTGCAGGGAACCGTACCTGCAGTTTTCGGCAGAGAAGGTGGTGCTGAGACCGGTGCCCTCCTACTTGCCTAAGGTAATTTCCAGTTTTCACGTGAACCAGGTGGTATCGCTTCCCACTTTTACAAGGCCTGGCGGTGGTAAAGTGGATCGCTCTTTGCGGCGCCTGGATTTGGGGCGCGTGTTGCGTAGTTATCTGGCCGCAACGGACTCTTTTCGGAAGTCTGACAGATTGTTTGTCCTCTTCGGGGGCTCGGCTAAAGGTAAAGCGGCTTCGAAGGCGTCCATCGCTCGCTGGGTGAAGCATGCGATACGAGCCGCATATGAGGCAAGGGGCAAACCGGTTCCAACGGGACTCGGAGCACATTCTACTAGAGGACAGGTTGCCTCCTGGGCGGAGTATGCGTTGGTGCCGCCGGTCGATATTTGTAGGGCAGCAACATGGTCTTCTCTGCACACCTTTGCAAAACATTATCGCTTGGATGTTCAGGCACGGGAAGATGCTTGTGTGGGTGCCTCGGCAATTGTAGCTGGACTCGCAGCCCCCTCCCGCATTTAGGTACTGCTTTGGTACTGCCCAAAGGTCATGAACTGGCCCGGAGAGACGAATAGGAAGAAGAAATTAGACCTTACCTGCTAATTGTCTTTCCTTGAGTTCTCTCCGGGCCAGTCCAGGGCCCGCCCGGGTAGTCTGCGAGTTTTCCGTTTTGGACGTTTCAGTAAGAGAGTGTATGCGTGGTGCATTTGTTTTGTTTTCTCCCGTGCTTCCCGCGGGGCGATCAAGGGGAGTCTGTAGAGATGGATTCAGGGGCTTCCTGGCCTTGTGGGTAGTGGGAGTATTTTCTTTCGAGGTTCCGGTGACCGAAAAGAAAAAAATAAAAACAAAACAAAACAAAAAAACAAAACAAAAGAGACCTTAACCAGTCAAAAGGATACTGCGCATACCCCAAGCTTAACCAAGGAGTTTTCTTGACTGGGGTTGCAAATAGTATGGCCTTGTCTTTTTCCGCAGGAGGCTAGGTTATTCTCTGGGCGCGTTGTCTAGTAGTTAGTTGTTTGTCATTTTCAAGTTGGCTTCTAAGTTGTGTTTGCTGCTTGGATACCGTAAGACTGATTCTCTGACACCAGGGGGAGCTGGGTAACCTGTCAGAAAAACTCAGTATTTCAGTCCTCAGCTGCTGGAGTGGATTGATCACCCAAAGGTCATGGACTGGCCCGGAGAGAACTCAAGGAAAGACAATTAGCAGGTAAGGTCTAATTTCTTCTTTAAGATACGGTGACCAGAGTTGCACACAATATTCAAGGTGCGGTCTCACCATGGAACGATACAGAGGCATCTTGTTTTATTGAAGGAGGCTTTCTTTGCTGCTTTCTTCTTAGCTGGATTGGCAATAGATCTAGAGAGCCTATTTAGGGTAGTGTTCTCAGAATCCAACCGAGAGGTCTTGTCTTGCCAATCCTTGCCAAAAAGGTTTTCACTGGTGCAAGGGATATTACCCAACTTATCTTGAACCCATTGTTCAAGATCCGATGCCTGGAGCCAAGCAATCGTGTGTGCCCCGATGTAGATGGATGACATTCTGCTGATGCACTCAAAGCAATCAAAAGTTGCTCTATTAACAAATTTTGAGACATTCTGAGCATGCTTTACAAGGGTGAGATAATCTGCCCTCTTGTCATCAGGAAGACGAGGTGCCATTAACTCCAGTCTTTATCCACCTCTCTGAGGAACATACCCATATAGAGTATGTAAGAACTAATTCTGGCCGATAGCATGGAGGCTTGAAAGCAACGTCGACCGAAAGCTTTGAGGGTTCTCGATTCCCTACCCAGAGGGTTTGTGGAATATGTTTTTGCGCTCTTGATTCGACACACTGCTGATTCCACTACCATGGAATGGTGTGGCAAATGTGTCTTTAGAAAACCAGGACACTCTGGTATCCGGTACATGGTATCAAGCTGGCGGGTATGTGGAGAAATAGTCAGAGGTGTCTCCCACATACGAGGCATGAGGTCGTGTTGTATCTGATGGATAGGGAGCATAGCCGCCTCTTTTGGAGCTGTCGGGTATTGAAGAATTTCCAATTCTTCAGCCCTAGGCTCTTTCTCCAATGCTACTGTTTATGGACAGGCCCCTAGCAACATTGCGAATAAAGTCTTGGAAAAACATGTCCTCTGGTGGGGACATGTGGTGTTGTAGAGATAGCGATGAGTCCTCCAGGAGAGTTTGCATGTCTCGACTATCAGCCGAGGAATCGGAATCTGAAGACTGAAAGTATCGTTGGGCAGGGTGTTCCCGCTCCGTACGAACTCGGTACCGGTCGAAGCTGGGACCTGGAATCTGTGTAGTCGGAACCTCAGTACCGTAAACGGATTTGAGGACCGGCATGGGCGGTAGCGTGGAAAGTGGCAAGAAAGTCGATGCAGCCTGTATCGGTACCGACGCTGGTACCGACGCCTGCAGAACCGGCTGTAAGTGTTTTACTGGACAATCAAAAAATGGTCAGGTTATCTTATAGAGTAATGCCACCGTTAAGCTAATATGTATCAGATTACTCTACTAGTATGAGAATTGAAAAATAAAAGTTTCCAATCGTTTCAAAACATTCTCTTTGCATTAAAAGATGTTACAATGTGGTCTATCTGGGTCTCAGACTTATCAGAGCTCATGGTATAGACATTTTTCCACCAGACGCTCTAGTTTGCATCAATGACCCACCAAGAAGGTATTTTTTTCTTAGCTTTTTTTATATTTATATAAAGTTTTGCAATTTCAATAAAAATTCTTGAAAAAGAAGTCAGGCTTATCTTATTTTGAAGTAAAGAATCCCAACGTCAGCCATAGCGCTACTACGTTTCACGAAGGTTGTTTCTTCAGAGGTATTGCACTGACTTTTATTATCCTATATACATTAGGAAACAGAAATAACATTCTCTCGTTAATATCCATATGACTTCATAGTTCACATAGTTCACTTTATATAAATATAAAAAAAGCTAAGAAAAAAATACCTTCTTGGTGGGTCATTGATGCAAACTAGAGCGTCTGGTGGAAAAATGTCTATACCATGAGCTCTGATAAGTCTGAGACCCAGATAGACCACATTGTAACATCTTTTAATGCAAAGAGAATGTTTTGAAACGATTGGAAACTTTTATTTTTCAATTCTCATACTAGTAGTGTTTTACTGGAACCAAGGCTGCCAGTAAGGCTGTTAAGCTCCGCTCGATGGCAAAGATACATTGATCCATGGAGCTTGCCGATGCTTGGTTATTGGTACCGGAATTGCGGGCCATGATCCCTGAGCATGGCACCGGGAGTTCTCCAGAGGTGGAAGCCTCGGGAGCATCCTGGGACACTACTAAGGCTTTGGAGGGAAGAAGAAAGAAAGTACCGACGGAAGTCAGTACCAACGTCGATGGGAAGGAAGACGCAAACCACAAAAATATGAAAAACAGGAATTTTCTGCGGTGACAGGATTTTCTTCCTGTCTGCTCCGCGGAAAACGAAGAACTGAGGAGGGAGAGTTGGAAAGGCAGCTACGCAGGTGTAATGGATGCTCCCAAAAGCTTTCCTATTGGATGCTGGGGAGCATTGCCTTGCGGACTCCGTCTATATCGATGTTAACCATATGTGAAGACTACATTCCTGCTTGTTCCTGGAGATAAGAGATTATCAGGTATGTTAAAATCTCTCCTTTCGTATCATCCTACTTGACTAGTCCAGATGAATGGGGTGTATTCAAGCAATTAGGACTCAGGGTGGGAGGAAGACAACAAACAAGACAAGGTCTTCTGATCCACAAGCACCCTAAGGGCCTCACAAAAATGATCAATAAAGGCCAGGATGCTTATAATGATCCTCTGGGAATAACTAAGCAGACTCTACCCAAGAGGGCTGCACTCCATGCAGTGAGCTACAAGTCACTTCTGACCATGCTTTCTGGACAGGATGCACACTGTCCCACAACTGTCTCCAAAGGTGAACAGACAACAGAGGACATGATCTCTGCCAGCACTTCTCTCAAACTGCCAAGGATGGAGAAGGTCTGACTGATGGGAGGCATGAGAAATTGCTTTGAACTCACTTAATGCCCTTTGCCCATCCACCAGATGCAGCAAGAAGTCAATTTGAATTCCCTTCTCTATGAATGAAGACAGGATCACAATCCAGTCAGGATAAGAAAAAGAGGAAGGCAGCTTCCTTGAAGAAAAGGATAGCGAAAGCTTCACAGCAAAAGAGTCATTCAAAGAACCAGAAAGACATAACTGAATTAAAGGGCCGCAGCAGGGACACACTTCAACGGGTGCCAAGTGGCTTAAACCAACCTGCAGGCATCTGCCAGAGACATTTATTTATTTAACAGGTTTTATATACCACTTTATCATTTCAATTAAAGCGGTTTACACTGAAACTTAAACTGGTAATGTACATTAAAGAGGGACATTGATAACTTGGATTTTTCTGAGGCAATGGAGGGTTAAGTGACTTGCCCAAGGCCACAAGGAGTGCTAGTGGGAATCAAACCCTGGTCTCTGGGTTCCCAAGCCATTGATCTTAAGCATTAGGCTACTCATCCACTCTGCATGAAGCATGAAGGCACCAGGAGCCCCCCCGCTATACTTCTTTTGTAAGCTCGCCCCTGATGAGGAAGAGAAAACCACACCACTTAAGAACATAAGAACATAAGATATGCCATACTGGGTCAGACCAAGGTCCATCAAGCCCAGTATCCTGTTTCCAACAGTGGCCAATCTAGGTCATACGTACCTAGCAGTTTCCCCAAAAGACACAGGTTCCACAGTGCTTGTATTGGGTCAAGCATTGATATCCTGGGTCCCTTCTTAATAATTGTTTATGGACCTTTCCTCCAGGAACTTGTCCAAACCTTTTTTAAACCCAGCTACATAACAGCCTTTACTACATCCTCCGGTAACAAATTCCAGAGTTTGATTACTCGTTGAGTAAAAAAAGTATTTTCTTTTATTAGTGTTAAATAGTTTACCCTGTAGCTTCATTGCATGTCCCCTAGTCTTTCTATATTCTGATAACGTAAACAGTCGATCTGCGTTTACCCGTTCCACTCTGTTCATTAATTTATAGACTTCTATCATATCTCCCCTCAGCCGTCTCTTTTCCAGGTTAAAGAGCCCTAACCTTTTTAGCCTTTCTTCATAGGGGTATCCTTCCATCCCCTTTACCATTTTGGTGGCTCTTCTCTGAACCTTTTCTAATAACGCTATATCCTTTCTAAGATATGGTGACCAGAATTGCACACAATATTCAAGGTGCAGTCTCACCATGGAACGATGTAGAGGCATTGCAGCCGGTGGCAGACCCGAGTCCGTAAAACACAAGGCACAACCTCAATCCGGGTGATATTCCTGGCCCTCCAAGCCCTCTGCCACCGGCTGTAGTGGCAGTCGGTGCTGGTCCATATGGACAGTCATGTCGCAATGTTCTGTGTGAACAAGCAAGAGTGCATGGTGGCCCTCTGCTCGTATGTGACACGCAACTGGATGCTCCTGCGGACTATCTACCTCCCAAGCCAGCAAAATGCCCTGGCAGATAAGCTGAGCAGAGTCTTTCAGCCGCACGAGTGGTGCCTGGACCCCAGAGTGGCCTCACAGATTTTCCGGCTTTGACGCTTCTCCCTAGTGGAATTGTTCGCCAGCCTGGACAACACACAGTTGCCCCGTTTCTGGGAGGAGTGGTCTAGTGGTTAGGACAAGGTACTTCAGGCCGGAGGGCCGGGGGTTCAAGTTCCACCTGGGGACAGCAATCTCAGGCCGGAGGGACTGGGATTTCCAGTCCTGTAGGCACTCCTTGTGGTCTTGAGCAAGCCACATAACCCTCCATTGCCCATGTTCCCTGTAAGTATTAGCGTATGTGTCTCATATCCCCTCGTGTTAAATGTATCCCCCAATTGACCTCTTTGACCTGGTGAAAAGCGGGATATAAATACAGCTAAAATAAAAAATAAATAAATAAATAAATTCTGCTCCCTCCTGTCGCACCCCTCCTGGTGGCAGCGGATGTGTTCCTCATTCCATGGATGGAAGGCCTCCTCCTTGCCTTCCTGCCAACACCGCTGGTCACCAAAACCTCTTCAAAGTCCAGAGTAACAGAGCATCACTGATACTAATAGCCCCCAGGTGGTCCAGTCAACCTTGGTTCCTGCTACTTCTCGGCCTGTCTGTGGCATTTCCAATTCCCCTGGGCCGTGCCCTAGGACTTCTGTCAGAGAGGAGGGCTCTCTCCTGCACCTCAACCTGGAGTCCCTGTTGCTCACAGCCTGGCTGCTGAAAGGGTAGCTCTCACTCCCTTCGACCTCCCATGAGATGTGCCATGAGAATGGCATACGCCTTTAAGTGGCACTGCTTTTCGGTGTGGTGTAAGAGGGCCTTGTCCTTCTATCTGCAACGGACTCAGGGCCACCGCAAAGCACCTCAGTTCTTTATCTCCTATGACCCCAGTCAACTGGGGCTTCCAGTACCTAAACAAACTCTGTCCACTTGGTTGGCGGACTGCATTGCCCTTACCTATGAGCAGGCTTCGATCTCATTAGAACACTGGGTCACGGCGCACCGTGTCAGAGCCATGGCTATCTCTGTAGCAAATCTGCATTTTGTACTTGCTATGTAAATCTGCTGGGCCACTACTTGGTCCTCGGTTCATATCTTCACAGCTTACTACTGCATGGAGAGGGAGTCCTGACAGGTCAGCGCTTTCAGCCAGATTATACTCCGTAATCTCTTAGGGGTGTAGGCAACTCCTGCCCTTCGACCCTTCGGTGTTCAGGCTACCAGAGTGCTGGTTCTCCATCGGACACTTGGGTCTTGCGAGAGTCTCTAAGTTGGAACTCAACTGCTGCAGCTCATGTCTCACATTCTCTGGCCGCTGTGGCGTTTTGTACAGGTTCTTGGTAGCTTGTAACTGGAGAGTCCCATATATGAGGACTGACTTCCTGCTTGTTCCTGGAGAAAGCATTGTTACTCATTTGTAACAGGTGTTCTCCAGGGACAGCAGGAATCAGTCCACACATCCCTCACTCCTCTCCTTTGAGTTGCTTCTTTACTGTATTTTAATTTTTGCCATCTTAGCTATGTCATTAGACTGAGGCAAGATGGCACCCTTGGGCGGGAAGGGGACCCCGCATGTGTGGTGCATCTCCCAAAGGCTTTCTTTGAAAGCTGGGGAGATGCTTCTGCAAGGACTCGGTCTGCGCCAACGTAACACATATGTGAGGACTGACTCCTGCTGTCCCTTGAGAACACCTGTTCCTTATTGTCACTCCAGTCCAGTCCCGAACCTCTGGGTACTACACCTCCTCCAGCAGCTTGGAGACTGAGCATGTGCAAAACTGAAGACACCAGTACAAATACCGCTGGCACTGCCCACCAGCTCCCAGTATGCTCAGTCTCCAGGCAGCTGGAGGTGGTGAGCCAGAGGGGCTCACTGAGGAGCAAATAAGAAGATAGTTAGGTTTTCTTTTTGGGGAGTTCTTTATTTCCTTTCTATTTGCTTTGTTGCTTTGCTACTAAAGTAAAAAAAAAAAAAAAAGACAGCAAGCCGAGTAGCAGCAGTAAGCCCTGTGAAGGAGGATTTAACTTGGCCCTCTCCTCTCTCCTACCTTCTCCCCCCCACTTCTTGGTCTCGGGGGGGGGGGGGGGTGTTGAGGCACTTACTGGCATCTCAGGGCTTTGCGGCTCCCGATCCCATGATTGGGTGAGGAAACGCCATTTTGGAGCTTCAGCTGACAGGAACCTAGCTGCTGCCTCCTCAGCGCTGAAGCCGTTGACCGGCTGAGCATGAGGCCGGCGCCTCCCCCCCCCCTGTTTACAGCTCGGCGCCGGCTCTATGTTTTTTCGGTGCAGCAGTGGCTCAGTGGAAATAGCAGGTACGACGGGGAAGGCCTTCTCTTATTTTAAAGCGGGAAATGGGTTTGATGTTGCGTGTTGCCGGCGGTTGCAGCTACGGCTCCTGCTGAAGCGCGGGAAAGCAAGGGGACTGCTGATTCCCGTGTTTTTTAGGTCTCCTCGGGATAATTAACTGAAGGCCCCTCGGGTATTTTTTTCTTGGGGGGTTTAGCTATCGGAAGGGATTGTTGCTTGTTGGTTCTGCAGGTTAATTTAAAAAAAAAAAAGCAGTCTCTGCATGTATCTCCAGGAACAAGCAGGAATATAGTCTTCACATATGGCTAGCGTCGGTACTGACGGAGCCTGCGCGGGAACGCTCCCCAGCGTCCAATAGGAAAGCTTTTGGGAGCATCCCACAGCGCATGCGTGCTGCCTTCCCGCCTCTGTACCTCTCTCACTTCAGTTCTTCGTTTTCCACGGAGCCGACAGGTCATGGTACCCTGTCACCGTAGAAAATTTACTTTTATTTCTTGTTTTTTGTGGTCTCGTCTGCCTTCATTAGACGCCTATCGGTACCGTCGGTTCTCTTCTTCTTCTTTCTTAAAAAAACCCCAAAAAGCAAAAAGCTTGTATTTCTTCAGGGATCTTTCCCTGCTTCTGGTGCTAGGTGCCATTTTGGGCACTAGGCCCATTTTTCTTCAAGCATAGAGAAACCAGCTAGTGGTTTCAAAAAGTGCTCAAAATGAGGTGGTACCATTTCCGTCACCGCCACCCATGATTGGTGTCTAAAATATTTGGGTTCTGAACATTGTCCAACAGAGTGTCTCTCCTGCACGAGGATGACCAAAAGGGGCCTGCAGAATAGAGCTGCAAAACTCGGTACCCTTTTTGCCGCCAACACAATGTCAGTTGCATCAACGTCTTCCAGGGCTTCATCTTCCTCCCATGGATCTCAGGTAACCAAATTTAAGTCTTCTAAGACTAGCCTGTCCTCGAAGGCTAAATCTCCTTCAAAGTATCGAGATGCCACTGGCGTTTCCCTCGAGGATACTTCAACGGCAAAACAGCCCTGGCGGGAGTCTTCGGGCTCCAAAGCATTAACGGGGCTCCAGGATGTTCCAGAGGCCTCCATCTCTGCAGAACTACTGGTGCCATGTTCTGGGATCGTAGCCACTTCCACCGGTACCGGCACCCAGGCATCAGCAGGAGCGATGGATCACAGAATCCTTGCTATCGAATGCAGTCTAGCGGCCCTCTTAGCGGCTTCAGTACCACTAAGACCGCAACAGATGGTTCAAAAGGCATCGGTACCGACATTGGTACCGGTACTGACAGTACCTGCTTCAACAGGACTGCTTCTCCCCATGCCGATCTCTGGTATCGGGGATCAGGAACCAAGACATTTCGGTACCGACTTCGAGCGGTACCAATACCATGCGTTACAGGAGCACCCGGTGCTTGAGTCATCCGATTCCGATGACTCTGATGATTCCACTGGTACCAGAGCGAATCTATTAGAAGATTCAGTTCCTTCTCCTCAATGCAGAATGTCTCCTCCAGAGGATATGTCCTTCCAGGATTTCATACGTGATTTAGCAAAGGATCTTGCAATCATTGTGATTCCAGAAAAGGAACCTAGGGCAGAAGAATTAAGAATGCTACAATACCCTATGGCCCCCCAAGGAAGCAGCTATGCTTCCCATTCACAAGATCTTACATGATCTAATGTTTAGAATGTGGGAAATTCCTTTAACAATATCTTCACATTCCCGACGCCTTGACACTATGTACCGAGAGTGCCAAGTTGTCCTGGTTTTCAAAAAACTCAGTTACCACACCATTCAATAGTAGTGGAATCGGCCATGCGAAGGATCAAGAGTGCTAAAACACATTCTTCTAATCCTCCAGGCTGTGAATTCAGGACTCTCGATGCCTTTTGCCGTTGATGCTTTCAATCCTCCATGCTAGGAGCCAGGATCAGTTCCTATATTCTTTATATGGGAATGTTCCTGGAAGAAGTCACAAAAGACTTAGAGCTCCTTAGTCCTTGTGTTTCGGAGGAAAAAAGAGCAGACTACCTTATTCTGGTCAAGCATGCCCAGAATGTCTCAAAATTCATGAACCGTGCTACCTTTGATTGCTTTGAATGTATTAGCAGAACCTTTGCTATATCTATAGGAGCACGTTGTATTGCTTGGCTTCAAGCATCAGACTTAGAGCAGTGGGTGCAAGAAAAGCTGGGAAACATTCCTTGCACAGGAGAAAATCTCTTTGGCAAGGACTGGCAGGACAAGGCTAATCAGCTTGAATCTGACAATACTACTTTAAACAGATTGTCAAAGTCTACAGACAACCCAGCAAAGAAGAAAATATTCAAGAAACCCTTTTTCAGTAAGAAAAAGAAGCCTTACCAATCTTACACCCATCAGTCTCACTGTCTGCTCCATGTTCCCCAGAAGGGGCAACAACAGAACAGACAGCAAAGAAAGCCACAAGCTCAGAAAGCTCAGAAAGCTCAACTGGCTCAACAGACCCAGCCCCCTCAGGGTCTTTGACATCCATCTAGAGAACTTAGTCATTCTGCCCCTAAAAGTCCAGAACCCTTGACCATTCCAGGAAGACTATGCTTTTTGCCAAAAGATGGCAACAAATAACATCAGAAAATTGGACTCTGTCCATTGTACAACTGGGGTACAAGCTTCATTTTCTCAACTTGCCCCCACCTACAATAATAAAACAGTTCAATTCTCAGGGCCCTGCCATCGACTTCTTGTGGCAGGAGGTCACATCACTTCTAGCTCAAGGAGCAATCGAAAAAGTACCCATTCCTGATCGTTCCTCCAGTCTAGTCCCGGAATCCTTGGGGTTGTCAACCTCATCTAGCAGCTTTGGAGACTGAGAAACTTCACTGTTGTGATGTCACTGGTATATAAAGGCTGGCTCCTCCTCTTCTCACCAGTTATCAGTCTCCAAAGGAGCTAGAGAGGTGGTGAGCCCAAGGGTTAAGGACTCACTTGAGGAACAACAGAGAAGAGTTTAGTTTAGTTTAAAAAAAAAAGGGATTAGTTTGGGAAGTAATTGAATTTGGTCTGCCTTTGGGGCAGTTTGCAGTTGTTAGACCGTCAGTGCCTCTGGGGTCCTCAGATCCTCCCCCATTTCAGTTGTTTCATTTCTTTATTTCTTTTCTTCTTTTCTTATTTCTTTATTTAATTTCTTTAATTGCCTTCTTTACCTTTGTGGTAGAATCTGGTCCTGCGGCTGGTTTGCAGCTGGCCGGGGCCGGGAGGATCCGTTCTGACTGCCAATTCTTACTTGCCTGGTGCAGGAGTCAGCGAGGACTTAGGGCTCAGCGCTCAGATGCTCTGCCTGCTAGCGCTTGGAGCCGTCCTGCTCTTTGAGGACTGAGCTGGCAGTTCTTAAGGGCAAAGTTCCATCGTTTGAGAGGCTTCCGTGGGGTAGGAGAGAAAACCACGGATTGACGGCGCATAGTCGATTGCCCGGAAAGTAAGAAACTGTGCTTTCAGATCTTTCCTGTTCTAGCGGGGCAGGCCGCGCCGCATGTAATTTGCACGGGAGAAAGCTCCCTTGGCGGTTTGGAACTTCGGGGGCTTGTAGGAGGCTCGGAAAGCCTCGTTTTTGAAAATGTTTCTTTAGATTAAGGTCTGGTGAGTCAGGGCTGAGTATTCAGTGGTAAAAAAAAAAAATAAAAATTGTGTGTAAATCTTGGGGTTCCCGATCTGGTAAGAGCATGCCGGCTAAGCAGCTCTGTCTCTTATGTGGCACAAGGAGGAGCTCCGTATCCCCAGAGGGGGTGTGTAGGGGATGTAGCCATGAATCTGGGGCCAGCGGTCTGCCGTCAGAGGTGGAGCCTCTTGGAGACGAAGGTTCGCTAGTAGTGGTAGAGCCGTCCCCTCCCCCCCTTCCAGTGCCTGAATCGGGACCCGGTACTTCAGGAGTTCAAGATTCTCCGCAGGCTCAGCTCCCAGCCTCTGGTTCGTTGGCGGCTATCTTTTCCTCAGAATTTTTGACTTTGATCCAGAAGGCATTAGGGACCCCGCAAGGGGCTCCAGTAGTGGGGGGGCCTTCAGGGGATGGCCTTAGAGGAAAAAGACCAGGTTCTCCATTGCTGATGGACGTGGCTGCCGGCCTGGTAAAGAAGGCCAAAGTGGATAGAGAGCGGCTGGACCAGTCGGTCTTGTCAGAGGACATGCAAGCAGAGGAAGTGGACCTTGAAGAGGGTCTGGAGGAGGACCTGGAGGAAGGTGAGATTAAGGATCAGGATGAGCAGGCTAGAGTGGTCCAGGTGTTCCGTAGAGAGGAATTGCCGGCCCTCATTACTGAGTCTCTTAAGACCCTTAACATGCCAGTTGGTGGTCCGGCTGAGGATGCTTTTCTGGAAGACCCTTTGCTGCAGGCTTTTCGTAAGTCACAAAAGGCTTTTCCAGTACACTGGGTGTTTAAGGAGATGATTCAGGAAGAATGGGATATGCCGGAGGCCGTGTTCAAGGGATCTAGAGTGATGTCTCGGCTTTACCCGTTAATGGATCAGGATCGGGAATTGTTTAAAGCTCCAAAGGTAGATGCGGCTGTCTCAGCGGTAACAAAGAAGACGACCATCCCAGTGAAAGGAGCGGCGGTGCTCAAGGATGTGCAGGATAGGAATCTAGAAACCCTGCTGAAGCAGGTGTTTGAGGCAAATGCGTTATCCCTGCAAGCGTCTATCTGCGGGGCTTGGGTAGCCAGAGCCTGTTTGCGATGGGCGCAGCGGATTCAGGGGGAGCATTCCGAGGAGGAAATCGAGGAGGCTTCCCGGTTAGAGTCTGGCTCAGCGTATTTGGCTGATATCCATTATGATTTGATCAGGGGTTTAGCGAAGAGTATGGCTTCGGTGGTAGCGGGAAGGAGGTTTCTGTGGCTCCGTAATTGGGCAGCAGATGGTTCATCTAAAGCTAGGTTAAGTAAGCTTCCTTTCCGCGGCAAGTTACTTTTTGGGGAGGACTTGGAGAAGTTGGTAAAGGATTTAGGGGACTCCAAAGGAGGTAGGTTACCAGAGAACAAGCCAAAGCCACTGCGGTCCGGGTTTCGGGGACAACAGCGGGATTTTTGCCGTTTTCGGACCCCAAGGTTTGGCCAAGGGCAGCAAGGACGATTTCCTACTCGTTCACAAGGATTTTGGGGATTTCGAGGGGCGAGCAGGGGCTTTATGCCTGCGTCCTCTTCCTCCACTTTCAGAAAAGCACAATGAAGTCAGGAGGGCCCAGGGGGAGTTGGTTCCCGTGGGAGGTCGGTTGCGGGAATTTTACCCTGCCTGGGTCCGACTCACTTCTGATCAGTGGGTGTTAGAGGTGATTCGGGAAGGCTATGCGTTGGAGATGCAGCGGCCGGTTTCCGATTCTTTCGTTCAGTCCCGTGCAAGTCAAGCTCAAAGTGCAGGACAGTGCAGGAGACGGTACAATGGCTACTATTTTATTTATTTTATTTATTTAGTAAACATTTGTATACCGCTGCTTCCTACGATCAGCAGCGGTTTACTTTACAGAATCATAATGTATCGTACAATACAGTGATTTTTAAAATACACATTTTGATTGAGCAATGATTTACATAACACAGGAAATAGTGATTAGATACTTTGTACATTGAATTGGGGTTCACAAATCTAAAAATACATTTGATTGTAGGTGCGTGGGTGGGGCGTAATATATACATATATACAAGATTATATACCAGTAATCCATATGCTGAGGATATTCCGAATGTCATCATGGCAGGCAAAAGTGAACTCGTTGAGGTAAGGTGTCGCACTTAGGTCGGGTTGTAGTGAGCCTGAAATAAGTGAGTTTTGAGTTTCCTTCTGAATTCACTCAAGCTACTTGTCAATCGTAACTCGTGTGGGAGTTGGTTCCAGTGGATTGGCGCTGTATATGTGAATGCTCTATTGCTTGTTTCTGCTTTGACAGATCTTATGCTGATCGGGACACAGAGAGTGTTGAGATTTATGGTTCTTCTGTTCCTGTTGTGTGGTTGCATAGTGATTAGGTTGTCGAGGTAGGAGGGTGCAATGTTGTGAATGAGCTTAAACGTTGTTATGAGTAGTTTGAAGATGATGCGGGCGGTTACCGGGAGCCAGTGCAGTTCCATTAGGCAGTGGTGTTATGTGATCTGTGACGCTTTTTTCCATGATGACTCTTGCTGCAACATTTTGAGCCATTTGCAAGATATTTAGGGTGTTCTTCGGAAGCCCTTGTAGAATGGCGTTGCAGTAGTCTAGGTGAGGAATGATTAGCGCTTGTGCAACAGTTCTGAAGTCAGATTTCTCGAGGATATTGCGAAGTGGTTGAAGAACTTTCAATTTGTAAAAAATGGCTCGGTTAATTGTTCGGAGGTGTTTATCCATCTTAAGGTTGCTGTCTAGTAGGACCCCTACATATTTTATTGCAGGCTTCGTATGATATATGTTTTTGTTGAGGGCGACTGTGGTGGGCGGGATGAAATTGGTTTTCTTGGAGATAAACATGACCTTTGTTTTCTTGTGGTTTATTGACATGTTGTTTTGTTGAAGCCATGTTTGTTGCATGTCAAGGCATTCTTCCAGTGGAGTGAAATCGGTTGTGTTATATCAAGGCGCATGTACAGCATCACATCGTCAGCATAGATGTGGTAATTGATGTTGCACTTCTGAAAGATCTCGCAGATTGGTTTTATATACAAGTTGAATAGGAGAGATGATAAGGCGGACCCTTGGGGGATCCCCTGGGTCTGGGGGAAGGCATCGGCTTTATCGTCGTTGAATTGGACTTGTTGCATCCTATTGAATATGTATGATGCAAACCACTTTAGAGGGGTCCCTGTTATACCTATGGATGCTAGACGGTTTAAGAGGGTGCCGTGATGTACTGTATCAAATGCAGCTGAGATGTCGATAAATATAAGTATGAACATATCATTTTTGTTCTCGAGACCCCTGAGGAGGTTGTCAAGGAGTGCTAGCAGTAGGGTTTCTACTCCGTGGTGCTGACGAAACCCATATTGATGCATATCTAAGGCTTTCCTATCGTCAATGTGATCCTGCAGCTGCTGCTGAACCGCCTTTTCAATTGTTTTAGCTAAGAATGATATGCTCGAGATTGGTCGATAAGACGCAGGATCACTTTTGTTGAGTGTTTTGTTCTTTAAGATGGGTCTTATAAGTGATCTCTTGAGATAAGTCGGCATTGCACCTTGTTGGAGTGACTGGTTAACAATGTAGGAGATAGGTTTTGCGATTTCTTTCTTAGTTGCTTTTAACCAAGCCGCTGGGCATGGGTCAAGAGGGGATGTGGTGGATTTTAAATTGGTTATGATGTTTATGATCTGCTGTTCACCTAATTGCTGGAAGGTATTCCATTCTGCTGCAGATTCCGCCTGAGAGACGGTGTCGGTTTCTCGAGGGGCGAGGACTAAAGACATGCTTTGATCGATGATTGTGGGTACTTGTGGGTGAAGTTTCTTGGCGTAATGGTCTGCAAGCGTCTGGGCCCTTATTTCGTCGGTACAGTCGGTGTCCTGGGAGGTTTTGGTGAGAGATTTGACAAGCTCAAATAGCTCTCTGGGTCTATTAATAGCTTTATTGAGTAGGTTAGTGTGGTGATTCTTTTTTGCCAGGTTGACCTCATTCTTGTATTCCATGAGGAGAGTTAGGTATAATCGCTTGCATTCCTCGGTTTGTGTTTTCCTCCATTTTTTCTCCAGCTTGCGTAGTTCCCTTTTCATTTTGCATAGAGTAGGGGAGTACCATGGTTCGGTTCTTGTTCTTGTTGCTGCGTTTGCGGCTTTCCAGGTTGGACTTGCTGCTGCTTCGATCCCTGAGTTCCATATGTCTACCAGCTTATCTAGGTCCATGAGAGTGTATTCAAAGCGTGAAGATATAGATGTTACCAGTGTTTCACTGTTGAACTTCCGGAACTTCCTTTGGTGAGGTATTTTTGGGTCGGCTTGAGATTTTTCCTTTATGGATGGTAGGTGGATTTCAAGTTCGATTAGGTAGTGGTCAGACCAGGGGACCTGGGTTACTCGAGTTTTAGGTTTTCGCATTTCATTTAGTTGTGTGTTGGATGATATGAACACCATATCTAGGGTGTTGCCTTTGTTATGAGTGGCTTCCTGAATAATTTGCATATATCCGAGCTGGTTCATGGCTTCAAGGAATGTATCGGCCTGTATGGGGGGTATGGATGGCAGGTTCAGGTCACCCAGGATAATTCGCTGTTTCTTGACTGCAGAGGTTGAGATAATTTCTAGTGCGGTGGCTAGGGTATCATGGTGGGATGAGGGGGGTCTGTAGATTAAGCAGATTGTTATCGTTTTATTCTCAATCTTGAGTACATCAGTGTCCTCGGATGCAGTTAGGGACGTGTTCGTTAAAAGAAGGGAGGCTCTGGCAAGGATTAGGACTCCTCCACTTCTCCTGTTAGGTCGTGGGCAGTTGAATACTGTATAGTCAGGTTTAGTTAGTTGGTTTACTATTGCTGGGTCAGTGTCTGTGAGCCATGTTTCGGTGACGCAGAGGATATCGGGTTTGTTGTCAGACATGATGTTGTGGATGACGTGTGTTTTATTTCTAATAGATCTGGCGTTGATGAGGCACATCGTGATAGGGGATTGTGATATTTGGCATGGTTGCTGGTGTTTGCTTTTATTAGCTGCGGCTGTCGGCTTCCTGTGCTTTCTTTTTAGTTTGGAGCCGCACTTATTACGTGGTTTGCCTGGGATCTTAGTTATTGCGTTCAGGTTTGGTTTGGGGATTGCTTTATCCTGAGCAAGGTAATTAGTATATAGCAAGGGGACTATCGGTATCAGTATTGGGCTATGAATAAATATTGGTTGCCATAGTATTATCTGTTGGTGTGGTAAGTGTGGTACATAAGCATATGTGGCTAGTGTTAGGCAAAAGCAGAGAGCAATGATATAGGCGATGAGAGCCATGAGGTGACAGGACCAGGTTCAAATCCAATCTTATAGAATGTTACAAACTTTCTGGTATAGGTTAGGTACGAGTAATCTTAGATATTATAGCTGGTATATACACTGTTACAGTATGAAGCATTTGTCACACTAAGAAACATTTGCACACACTCTAAGACATTTGTATACACTATACAGCGGCTAAAAGGTTTCAAAGTATTTAGTACACACAATGTTTAGAATAAAAGGCTGCTAATGCTCTAATGCATGGGTAATGCCCGAATACATAGGTAGGGTTGCAGTGATAGAGTAGTGGTTCAGAGTGTGTATCTGATCCTTGTGACACAGCGACAGCTTATGAGTGAGTCTCAGTGACTATAGTTATGTTTGCAGTTAGTGTGGTAATGCTGTGTATATAGTTCCGCAGTGAAGCGTTTACCTGGTCGGGGGAACTGGCGTTGGTAACAGGAGCTATTGTGCTCAACCTGGGTTAAAGGGAGCTCTTGCTGCATGGAGTTGTCGCTTCGGTGTTCAGCGGTACTTGATGGACGGTACTAGATCTGAAGGCGGTTGTGCCTGTTCCTGCCAGCCAGTTAGGAAGCAGTCGATACTCCATTTACTTTGTCGTCCCAAAGAAAGAGGGGTCTTGGCGTCCTATTCTGGATCTAAAGAGGGTAAATCTCTGTCTTCGAGTTTCGCATTTTCGGATGGAGACCCTCAGGTCCGTTATAGTGGCCGTCAGAAAGGGAGAGTTTTTGACGTCGCCAGATCTGTCGGAGGTGTACCTTCATATTCCCATAAGGAGGGAGCATCAGAAATTCCTTAGGTTTGCAGTGCCGATGGGACATTTTCAGTTTCAGGTGCTTCCCTTTGGTTTGGCAATGGCGCCGCGTACTTTCACCAAGGTGATGGTGGTGGCGGCGGCGGCCTTGCGGAAGGACGGGGTGCTAGTGCACCCATATCTGGACGATTGGTTGATAAGGGCCAAGTCCCGAGAGGAGAGTGTGTCGGCTACAGCCAAGGTGGTGTCATTGTTGCAGAGTCTCGGTTGGGTGGTGAACGTGACGAAGAGCAAGTTGGAGCTGTCTCAAAATCTGGAGTATCTGGGGGCTCGGTTCGACACGGGCATCGGTCGGGTCTTTCTCCCTCGTCAGCGAAGGTTAGCTGTACAGCAGTTGATTGTTCGGTTTCTTGGCACGAGGAGTCCCAGCGCCTGGGAGTACCTGAGGGTGTTGGGAACCATGGCGGCGACTCTGGAATTGGTTCCGTGGGCGCGGGCCCACATGAGGCCGCTGCAGAGGTTCTTGTTGCGGAGGTGGTCGCATCAAAGGGATGCGCTGTCCTGGAGGTTGGTTTGTCTGCCTCAGACTCGTCAAGCCCTGCAATGGTGGTTAAGGCCGGGAAATCTGGAGAAGGGCATGCCGCTAGAAGTGCCAGCTTGGGTAGCCCTCACTACAGATGCCAGCCTTCTGGGCTGGGGAGCCCATTGTCAAGGTCAAATAGCGCAAGGGGAGTGGTCCATCCAGGAACGGATTTGGTCAATCAACAGGTTGGAGTTGAGGGCGGTAGCGTTGGCCTTGAGAGAGTTTCGTCCTTTTCTGCGGGGAAACGCCATTCGCGTGTTCTTAGACCTAAATCGGCAGGGGCCACCAGCAGTCGGGCCCTAGAGTCTGAGGCTGACAGCTTGTTCGAATGGGCAGAACGGAATCTGGCGGCCGTGTCGGCAGCGCACGTAGCGGGGATGGACAATGTGCAAGCCGACTTCTTAAGTCGTGTGAGGGTGGACCCGGGGAGTGGGTCCTTCACCCAGAAGTCTTCGGAATGCTGGTTCAGCACTGGGGAACGCTGGTCATGGATCTCATGGCGACATTTCAGTCCGCAAAGGTCGATCGGTTCTTCAGCAGGAGAATGGAGAGAATGACCGAGGGGCTAGATGCGTTGGTTCAGGCTTGGCCGCAGGGGCATCTTCTGTATGTCTTTCCTCTGTGGGTGTTAATCGGAAGAGTGTTGCAACGCATCGAGCACCACAAGGGGCGAGTAATCCTTATTGCTCCGGATTGGCCTCGGAGGCCGTGGTACGCGGACTTGGTGAGGCTGCTAGCAGCGGTTTCCTGGAGGCTTCCGGTACAGAAGGATCTTTTGACGCAGGGTCCTCTGTGCATGCCGCAAGTGGATCGATTCTCGCTTACGGCCTGGTTATTGAGCGGGCTAGGTTGAAGACTAAAGGTTATTCGAGAACGGTGATTTCGACTCTGCTAAAGGCGAGGCAGAAATCTACTTCGCTAGCGTATGTTCGAGTGTGGCGTATTTTTGAGGCCTGGTGTGTGGATAGGAAGGTAGTTCCCTTAAAAGCGTCAGTGCCGCAGGTACTAGCTTTCCTACAGGACGGGTTTCAGAAAGGTTTAGTGTCGTCGTCGTTGAAAGTGCAGTTGGCAGCTCTGTCCTGTAATCAGGGGAAGGTGCAGGGCGCTTCCCTGGGTAGTCATGTGGATGTGAAGCGATTTTTGAAAGCAGTGGCTTTGCTGAGGCCTCCGAGGAGGCGAGTAATTCCGGCCTGGGATCTGCCTTTGGTTTTGGAGGTGTTGCGGAAGGCGCCTTTTGAGCCGTTGCAGACGGCGACGTTGAAAGATTTGACCCTAAAGGTAGTGTTTCTGGTGGCTATTGCGTCGGCGCGGCGAGTGTCGGAACTGCAGGCGCTGTCCTGTAGAAAGCCCTATCTGTCCTTCTCAGATTCTAAGGTGGTTCTGAGAACGGTACCATCTTTCCTACCTAAGGTGGTATCGGGGTTTCATGTGAAACAAGTGGTGTCGTTACCGGTTTTCTCGTCTAAAGGAACGGGTCATGTCGTAGGGCAGCTGCATTGCTTAGATGTTAAGCGGGCCTTAAAGCAGTATTTAGCTAGGACAGCTACTTTTCGTAAGTTGGACAGGTTGTTCGTCCTCTTTGCAGGTGCCAGGAAGGGGGAGGCAGCCTCTAAGGGCTCGATTGCACGGTGGTTGAAGGAGGCAATTGCGTCAGCGTATCTGTTGCGGGGCCGTTCAGTTCCGGCCGAGTTGAGGGCTCATTCCACGAGGGCGCAGGCCGCATCCTGGGCGGAGTGTAGCTTGGTGCCTGTGGAAGAGATAAGTAAAGCAGCGACGTGGGCTTCGTCTCACTCCTTTGTAAAGCATTACCGCCTGGATGTGCAGGTGGAGCGGGATACCTGGTTTGGTTCAGCAGTGCTTCAGGCGGGACTAGCAGGTCCCTCCCGTTGATTGTTTCCACTGCTCTGTTACATCCCCAAGGATTCCGGGACTAGACTGGAGGGACGATCAGGAAGGTTAAATTAGACTTACCTGCTAATTGTAGTTCCTGGAGGAACTCCAGTCTGCTCCCGGGTCCCGCCCTGGTTCGGTGCTGCTAGGGGGCCTGAAGTGTGAGCATTGTTGCAGGTAAGCAAAGTTTTAGTTTTGGTCGCACTAGGGCGCTCATGTTTGGGGGGTACAGGGTCGTCCTTCGCAAGGGAAGGGAGGACCTCGTGGCGCTGTCGGTAGGGTAGTACTTCTGTGAATAGTTGGATCTTTGATCCTTTATAGTTAGGGCGGCAAGTTTGCCCTGCTGTTGTCTACATAGCTACTTACTTGTTGCTCCGGTGAGTCTGCTTTGTCATTAGGTTAACTGGTGAGAAGAGGAGGAGCCAGCCCTTATATACCAGTATATACCAGTGACATCACAACAGTGAAGTTTCTCAGTCTCCAAATCTGCTAGATGAGGTTGACAACCCCAAGGATTCCGGGACTAGACTGGAGTTCCTCCAGGAACTACAATTAGCAGGTAAGTCTAATTTAACCTTTCCCAACAGGGGACAGGGTTATCTCCAGGAACAAACAGGAATGTAGCCTTCACATGTGGGTATCGTCAGTACCGACGGAGCCTGCACGGGAACGCTCCCCAGCGTCCAATAGGAAAGCTTTTGGGAGCATCCCACAGCGCCTGCGTGCTGCCTTCCCGCCTTTCCCAACTGTCCCTCTCCAGTTCTTCATTTTCCGCGGAGCTGACAGGTCGCACATTCTGTCACCGCAGAAAATAATTCCCTTTTATTCTTCTATTTTGTGGTCGCTTCTGCCTTCCTTCGACGCTACACTGGTACCACCGGTTCTTCTTTCTTTTTTTCCAAAAAAAAAAAAAAAAAACCCTTCTGGAGTCTTTTCCAGGTATTTTCTCCTCAGGTGCCATGTGCCATTTTGGGCACTAGGCCCAAATTTTTCCTTTAAAATGGAAAAACCCGCTTCGGGTTTTAAAAAGTGTTCCAAGTGTGGCAGTACCATCTCCGTCACCGACACCCATGAGTGGTGCCTCAAATGTTTAAGTCCTGACCACTCTATTTCGGAGTGTGTTGCCTGTGGGATGATGTCGAAGAGGGGCCGGCAGAACCGAGCTGCTAAACTTGGCACCCTTTTTCTCTCCGATGCAGCCTCTGTGGCATCGACGTCTTCCAGGGCTTCGTCTTCCTCCCATGGATCTCAGGTAACTAAACATAAATCTAGCCGGTCCTCAAAGGGTAGATCTCCCTCTAAGCATCGAGATGCCTCTGGCGTTGCCTTTAGGGACTTTCACCGGCAAAGTTGCCCCGGCGGGAGGCTTCGGTTTGCAAGATACTAACGGGGCTCCAGGATGTTCTCGAGGCCTCAACCTCGGCAGAATTACTGGTGCCATGCTCTGGGGTACCGGCTGCTTCATCCGGTACCGATACCCAAGCATCGGCAGTGTCAATAGACCAGAAATTCTTGACTATTGAACGCAGTCTGGCGGCTCTTCTCATGGCCTCGATGCCCTTGAAACCGCTTCAGACAATTCAACCGGTACTGGCACCGACTCCGGTACCGCTATCGACTGCATCGACATCGTCAGGTATTTTACTGGGACTGAGTCATGCTTATCTATCCGGTATCGACAAGTCGGTACCGGACCCCCTCCAATGCCGACTTCGATCGGTACCGGTACCGTGCCTTGCACAATCACCCGGATTGGAGGTACTTTAAATCCTCGGATGAGTCTGAAGACTCTGAAAGCTCTGCCGATACCAGAGTACTTCTTCCTGAGGATTCTTCTTCTCCTCAGCGTACAATGTCTCCACTAGAGGATATGTCCTTTCAGGATTTTATCCGAGATGTGGCTCGAGGTCTTTCCATCACAGTGGCTCCTGAAAAAGAGCCTAGGGCAAAGGAATTAGAAATCCTACAATACCCTAAAGCTCCCAAGGAGGCAGCTGCCTTACCTATTCATGAGATCTTGCATGATCTCATGTTAAGGATGTGGGAAACACCTCTAACCACATCTCCTCACTCTCGAAGACTCGACACCATGTATCGAGTTCCTCCTTGTCCTGGGTTTCAGAAGACTCAATTACCACACCATTCCATGGTGGTGGAATCAGCTATGAGAAGGATCAAGAGTGAAAAAAGGCATGCATCTAATCCTCCAGAACGTGAGTGTTGGACTCTTGATGCCTTTGGACGTCAATCCTTCCAGGCTTCCATGCTTTCTGCTAGGATCAGTTCCTATATATTATATATGGGAATGTTCCTTAAGGAGGTCACAGGAGATTTAGAGCTTATGAGCCCTCTCCTTCCTGATGATAAGAGGCAGGATTACCTCGCTCTTGTCAAACATGCTCAGGATGTTTCCAAGTTTGTCAATCGTGCAGCCTTTGACTGTTTTGAGTGCATAAGCAGAACCTCTGCCATTGCCATAGGTGCACGTAGGATTGCCTGGCTCCAGGCATCTGACTTGGAACTTTGGGTACAGGATAAACTAGGGAATATTCCTTGCACAGGAGAGAATCTCTTTGGCAAGAATTGGTAGGAAAAAGCTAATGAGATAGATGCTGACAATATCACCTTGGATAGATTGTCTAAATCTACAGCTGATCCTGCAAGGAAAAAATGCTACAAGAAACCATTCTTCAGTAAGTAGACAAAGTTTTATCCCTCCTATACCCAGCAAGGGCATCGTTTGGGTCAGTCTGCCCAAAAGAGACAGCAGCAACAACCTAGGCAAAGAAAAACAAAAGTTGTTAAGCCTCAACCGGCTCAGCAGCCTCAGCCTCCACAAGGGCTTTGACTCCTATCTAGAGAACTTTGCCTTCCTGGCCCTGAACGGTCCATAACCCTCCACCATTCCAGGAAGGTTATGTCATTTTGCCCCCAGATGGGGTCAGATAACAGCAGAAAATTGGATTCTGTCTATTGTAAGAGAGGGGTACAAGCTTCATTTCCTCAGCCTGCCCCTCCTACAATGGTAAGACAGTTCAATTCTCAGACCTCTCTCAACAACCAGTTAGGTCAAGAGGTCACTGTGCTTCTTGCCCAAGGGGCAATAGAAGAGGAACCCATTCTACAACAGGGTACAGGGTTCTACTCCCCCTATTTCCTTATTCCAAAGAAAACATGAGGACACAGACCTATTTTAGACCTCAGAGAATTGAACAAATTCCTGTTCAAAGAGAAGTTCAAAATGATTTCTCTAGGAACTCTGCTGCCATACCTTCAGAGTCAGTATTGGCTTTGTTCTCTAGATCTCAAGGATGCGTACACTCATGTTCTCATCCATCCAACTCATCAAAAGTTCCTTTGCTTTCTCTTTCAAGGGAAGAATTAGCAATACAGGGTTCTTCCTTTTGGCCTGACCTCGGCACCAAGGGTGTTCACAAAATGCATGGCAAAATGCATGGCTGTGGTGGCAGCATTTATTCGCAACCTAGGAATATTCGTCTTTCCTTACTTAGACGACTGGCTCATTCGAGCCCCTTCAGAGCCAGAGGCCAGGGTTGCTCTCTCTCGCAGAATGCACATCCTTCAGTATTTGGGATGTCATAAATTTCCCAAAATCCAACCTTGCTCCCACTTAGTCTCTAGAGTTTATAGGAGCTCTTCTGGATACCAGACAGACAAGGGGCTACCTTCCACAGGCCTGCTGCCTTCGCATTGTTCAGTTAGCTTCCCAAGCAGTGTTAAAACCTCACTTCACTGCTCGAGAAATGTTACAGTTGCTAGGCCACATGGCATCCACCGTGCATTTGGTTCCTTATGCTCGCCTCCATATGAGGGCAGCCCAGTGGACTTTATGCACTCAGTGGGCTCAGGCGTCAGGTTGCCAGTCAGACAAAATAGCAAACTCAGATCGCCTTATTTTGTCCCTCCAATGGTGGCAGTCACCCCCAAACCTTTTAGTGGGGTCTCCTTTTCAGCAACCCCCACCCCGAGCCACTCTAACAACAGATGCTTCACAGGTGGGTTGGGGAGCCCACCTGCAAGGCCTCTCTACCCAGGGTACCTGGACTCCACAGGAGGCCTATCTACACTTCAGTCTCCTGGAACTCAGAGCAATCTTTCTTACTCTTCGAGTATTCCACACCCAGCTCAGCTACAAGACAGTCCTAGTTCAAACGGACAATCAAGTAGCCATGTTCTATGTGAACAAGCAGGGCGGAACAGGCTCTCTGTCGCTATGCAACAAAGTTTTGCGACCATGGGCCCTCATCAGAGAGCATCAGATTCATCTCCTTGCGGTGTATCTTCCAGGCATTCAAAACTCTTGGGCAGGCAGAGTCAGTCGAGTTCTGCTTTCACACGAATGGTCTCTCCATGCAGACCAGATGGCCAAAAGTTTCCAAATTTGGGGAACCCTGGACATAGACCTCTTCGCAATTCCGCTGAATGCCAAACTTCCCTGGTTCTGTTCTAGAATTCTGGCTCAGGGTTGTCGGGCCAGGGATGCTTTCCTCCTCCATTGGGGCCAGAACTTCCTGTATGCTTGTCAGCCCATTCCCCTAATTCCCAAAACCCTGTTCAAGCTTCAGAGAGACAGAGGTCATAGGATTCTCATAGCTCCTCATTGGCCATGGCAAATGTGGTACCCTCTGCTCCTACATCTCTCTCAAGCTCCGCCTCTGGAGTTAGGATCTGCTCCAGATCTCCTTTCTCAGGAGGATGGGATGCTGTGGCATCCCATTCTCCATTCTCTGCATCTCATGGCCTGGTTGCTGAAAGCCTAGAACTTCACGGTCTTAACATTTCTCAGCAGGTAAAGGATATCCTTTATGCTAACAGGAAGCCTTCCACAAGACGCTCTTATGCTTTCAAGTGGAAAAGGTTTACCATATGGTGCTCGCAGAAGGGTCTTAACCCTCTTGCGATACCTCTGGAATCATTACTGGAGTATCTCCTTCATTTGTCTAATGCAGGGTTTAAGACCAATTTAGTGAGAGTTCATTTGAGTGCTATTGCAGCTTCTTTGAAGCCTCTAAATGGACAACCTATTTCCTCTCATCCTCTCATAGCGAGATTTATGAGAGGCCTTCTTTTAACTAAGCCTCCCATTAAGCCACCACCAGTGGCATGGGACTTAAATTTGGTTCTTGGGCAGCTTATGAAACCGCCTTTTGAACCATTAGCCACTACCTCCTTGAAATTCCTTTCCTGGAAGGTCATCTTTCTTATTGCAGTCACATCAGCACGTTGCATCAGTGAATTGAAAGCATTGGTGGCTGATCCTCCTTATACAAGGTTCCATCATGATAAGGTAGTCCTTAGGACTTATCCACATTTTATGCCAAAGGCGGTGTCACTTTTTCATTTAAACCAAGCAGTTTAGCTTCCTGTATTCTTCCCAAGGCCTCACGCCTCAAATGCAGAAAGGAATCTTTATACTTCGGACTGTAAAAGGGCTTTGGCCTTTTACCTGCAAAGGACACAGCAACATAGAAAGTCCTCTCAACTCTTTGTTGCTTTTGATCCTAGTCATTTGGGACTTCCAGTCTCCAAAAGAACACTGTCCAGCTGGATTGCACAGTGTATTTCTTTTGCCTTTGAGAGTAAGAACCCTCCTCTTGAAGGCCATGTCACAGCTCAGAATGTGATAGCCATGGTAGCTTCTATGGCTCATCTTCACTCTGTGTCTGTTGACGACATCTGTCGAGCGGCTACTTGGGCTTCGGTTCAGTTGTTCACAGCCCATTACTGCTTAGACAAGGACTCCCGCCGGGATGCCTTGTTTGGTCAGGCTGTTCTTCAAAACCTGTTCCATACTTGATCAACTCCTACCCACCATCCCTGGTAGGATGCCAGAGATCCATGGGGGGAAGTGGAGCCCTTTCATAGGGGCACACAACTTCTGGGGCCTTCTCCCTGGCATCTGCAGCTAGGGAGTCCCCATATGTGAAGACTACATTCCTGCTTGTTCCTAGAGATAGCATAGTTACTCACCTGTAACAGGTGATCTCCGGGAACAGCAGGAATTTAGTCTTTACAACCCACCCACCTCCCCTAGGAGTTGTATCGCTCTATCTCTCTTTCCCTCTCTCTTTTGTCTGAGCTTTAAACTCAACTGGATAGGGACAGTTGGGAAAGGCGGGAAGGCAGCACACAGGCGCTGTGGGATGCTCCCAAAAGCTTTCCTATTGGACGCTGGGGAGCATTCCCGGGCAGGTTCCGTCGGTACCGACGATACCCATATGTGAAGACTAAATTCCTGCTGTTCCCGGAGATCACCTGTTACAGGTGAGTAACTATGCTTTACTCCCCCTACTGTCTTATTCCAAAGAAGACAGGGGGACACAGACCTATATTAGACCTCAGAGAATTAAACAAATATTTGTTCCAAGAAAAATTCAAAATGATCTCCCTCGTAACACTTTTACCATACCTCCAAAGTCAGAACTGGCTATGTTCTCTAGATCTAAGAGATGCGTACACGCATATTCTCATCCACTTAGATCACAGGAAGTTCCTTCTATTCCTGGTCCAAGGAAGACACTTCCAGTACAGAGTTCTTCCCTTCGGACTAGCCTCTGCTCCAAGAGTCTTCACAAAATGCATGACAGTGGTAGCAGCATTTATGAGGACTCTGGGAATATTCGTCTTCCCTTACTTAGACGATTGGCTTATTCGAGCATCGACAGCTCCAGAGGCCAGCTTCGCTCTCTCTCTCGAGCAGTGGGAATTCTTCAATACTTGGGGCTGGTCGTAAACCTCCCAAAATCTCATCCCATCCCCTCTCAATTCCTAGAATTCATAGGGGCTCGTCTAGACACACGGCAGTCAAGGGCTTTCCTGCCCCAGCCACGCTGTCTACGTATAATACAACTGGCATCTCAGGCATCTATGAAAGTATTCCTTACTGCTCGGGAGATGCTTCAACTGCTGGGACACATGGCATCCACTGTCCATGTGGTTCCTTATGCTCGCCTCCACATGCGAGCAGCCCAGTGGACCCTTTCCTCTCAGTGGTCACAAGCCTTGAGTGAACTAACAGACAAAATCAAAGCTACCACATATCTGATTTCGTCCCTGCAATGGTGGCAATCCCTGGAAAACCTCCTTGTAGGCTCTCCTTTCCAGCAGCCTCTATGCCAAAACACTCTGACGACAGATGCGTCCAAGATGGGTTGGGGAGCCCACTTGCACGATCTCGCCACTCAGGGTGTTTGGACCTCACAGGAGGTTTCCCTTCACATAAACCTCCTAGAGCTGAGGGCCATTTTCAATGCTATACAAGTCTTTCAGAGCCATCTCAGCAACAAAACAGTTCTGGTCCAAACCGACAATCAGGTAGTTATGTTCTATGTGAATAAGCAAGGCGGAACAGGCTCTCTGTCTCTGTGCATCAAAGCTTTGCGACTATGGGCCCTCGCCAGAGCGTTACAAATTTACCTGTTTGCGGTATACCTTCCGGGCATTCAAAACTTGTGGGCAGACAAACCCAGTCGAATACTGCCGGCACACAAGTGGTCCCTCCACTCAGTTGCTCCTGAGCAGTCAAGGTGTGAGGACCTATCTTGCAGAGCTCCTGCTAGGGGGCGGAGCCTAGCTGTGTGCCTGCATTTGGATGACGGATCCTGGGCCACCTCCAGCAGGAGAGGCCCAGGCCCAGAGGCCTACCAAGCCTGGTGGGCCTCCTTTGCTGGACCCAGATGGAGAACCTGGAAGCATGGTACAGCCGGTACCCCGGGTGGGGGACTCCCCAGGTAGGACTGCACATGGCCAGGGAAGAGGGACCCACACGCCCGGAGGCTTGGGCCCGCTGCCCCATGGAGGAGGCTCCTCTCTCCTTCCCAGGCAGGGTGTGGAGGCTGGGTGGCGGCAGGGAGAGGCCCTGGGGAGGCCTTGGAGGCCTGCCTCGTACAGTGCTGGAGGAGGCGGGTTCCCTCCTCCGCCTCGGGTCCTGGAGGAGGCCTCTACCTCCTCCAGTGAGGATGAGGACGGAGGGTCGGGCCTGCCGTCCTTCCAGCAGCCAGCTCGGGCCCCAGACGAGATCGTGGAGGCGGTACGGCGGCTCCGGGGTCTCCAGGAGGAGGCGGCCCAGCTGCAAGCCCAGCTCTCCCACCTGGAGATCCTGCAGGCCACCATTCCCGGTGAGGAATGGGTGGCCTATAACACCTATAGGAAGGGGGTGAAGCGGGCCTTGAAGGCCAAGAATCAGCAGATAACCTATGTGAAGAGCCAGGGTTGTGGGTCCCTGTCTGAATTATATCACAATTATGATAGATGGCATGGTATGTCTGCAGTCCAGGGGGGGCCCCCGGGGGTAGGTAGGATGGGTGGCTATCCCCGTTCCCGCAGCTTGCCCTTCCCATACCCGATCCCTGTGAGGGGAGAAGAATGTTTATGGTCCAGAGACCCTTACCTGCAAGCAACAGATGTCGATGGAAGGAGGGCTATCCCATTTCTGGAGGTTGATCCGGTGATCCCTGGTTCACTGGATCAGACATCTCCCGCTGGTGCCTGGTCATTCTCCAAGGACGGTGCAGTTTGCCAGCGTTTACGGGCTTCGGCAACAGCCCCTCGTTCGTTGCTCCCTGTTTCCAGCAATTGCACTGGAGGGGGGGTCCGGTGGCGTCGATCCCCCCCACCCGCGGGCATTTTCGGCCGGTTTTCCTGCATCTCCCACTGCAGCAACTGTAGAAGAATCTCTTACTTCTGATCGCCGGGGAGTGCCTGCAGACGGTATCCGGGTTCCTGAGAGGGCTCCCCCGCTGCAGGATGACGTTGTAGGGCTTCCCTCCACCAGATTGAACTCCAAAGATGGCCGCCGCGAGTCCGGTGAGGTCACTTCCGGGTTCTCCCGGAAGTGTGCAGACAGCTGTCCTCCATCCACTGTCCTGCCGAAGGAGCACTGGCGAAGATCAGCGGAGGCGGTATGGGAGCTCTCCTGTTGCTCTGCTGCCGGAGGGGACTCTGAAGATGCTGTTGAACCTCTGCCTGCTAGTTTTTCACGTCGGGGGTCTGCGGATACTGCGGTGGCATGTCGGCTGCCTGCTGCAGCCCTTCCCGGTGCTGTACAGCCTCCGGCTGTGCATGGAGAGCTGGGGGGTTCCTCTTCCTCTTTCCAGGATCCCCGGAGGCTGCAGACTGGCCGGCCCCAGTTCCCTGAGGTGGCTGTCTGGCGCCGGAAGGGTGCTGGAAAGGGGAAGGAGCAGGGTAGGGGCTGCTGTTCTTTTTCTGCAGCCCCCGGGGGGGGGGGGCCGGAGGATTGCTGGTCAGCTGTCTCTGCAACAGGGGGCAGAGGAGCGGGATGTGCAGCTGTCTGTTCTGCCTGTTGGTATGGCCGAGGGGGGCCTGGCTCGCAGGGGGGCGTCCGCCCTTGCTGCTGGAGCCCTGGCTGCCGGCCAGGATGTTCCAGACCCCTGTGCCACGTCTGGCACCAGCAATAAGGTAGGACCTGGGAGTGACGGGGGGCAGGGGGGCGGAGGTTTGGGGGGATTCGTTTTGGGGGGATCTGCCCTACTGTCTCGGGACGGTCCTGCCTTATTGCCGGTAGCCTTGCAGGGGGTAGCGGCCGGTGGGGCAGTTAAGGGATTGTCGTCCTTTGTGTCTGTCGGCCGTGGGGAAGCGCAGGGTACTCCGGTAGTTGGCAGGGAGGGGGAGGGGGAGCGGATGACTGGTCTACCAGTGGGTGAGGAGGTAATGGATGGTCCTGAGGGGGGGAAGGGTCTGATGTCGGTGGGGCTGGGAGATGGGGTGGTCCCCATGGATCCCGGGACTGGAGGGGAGCAGTGTCCGTCCCCGGTAGTGGTGGCCGAAACACAGGAGCTCTGTGATGGGTCAGGAGCACAGGGCGGGGGTACGGGGGGTTTCTCAGGTCCCCTGGGTGTTACCGAGAACCAGATCCGTGATGCCATCCATTTGGCTTTAGAAACCCCGGACGGCCCTCCAGGGGCCTTTGCTGCCTTTAGGCAGCAGCAAGATTTGGTAGAAGGGGGTGCTCCGGAGGTTCTCGGTGGCACCCAGGGATCCGGAAGGGATAGTATCCCTGATTCCATCTTTGCAGAGTTAGTCCTGCCCATCCCCCAGGTTGCCCCCTGTGAGGTGGCTGCGGATCCTGCAGGCCAGCAGCAGGGTCCCTCGCAGGTAGATGCAGGGGAAGTGAGCGGAGGGCAGGGGATGGGAGCTGGGGGGTCGGTTTTCCCCCCCCGTACCTTTGCAGAGGCTCTGAGGGGGTCCGGCACCACTCCGGGGACGTCAGGTGGGGCTGGGGGGAGGGGGGTTCCCAAGGGAATGGTCCTGCAGGAGGGGGAGGAAGTGGGGGAGGGTTCCGAGGGGTAGGGGGTGAGGTCCGACGGTGCAACGTGGCGCAGATCCGGTGGGCTGGGGAGGGGCCCCCTCCTGCCAGGGAACAGGTCTTGAGGATGGTCCTTGGGCTGGGGTTTCTCCCTGGAGATCTCTACGCCTCCATCCACATGAACAACACCATTGAATATGATGTTAGTTTCATGCTGAGACGGGGGCTGGAGATTTTCTGGGACCGATACCAGCAGCAGAGGGGGCAGGGCGGTGGGCTGACTTTCGTGTTGTGCCTATCTCTCGCCAGGGGACGGTACCTGTGACCATCCTGTCCCGGAATGAGTCGCTCCCAGGGCAGGACATCCAGTTTTGGTTGTCGCGCCATGCGGTGCTCCTCGCACCCCTGGTTAAGGGCGCTGGGCCCCTAGGGGTGTGGGACGGGTCGTGGAAAGGTAGGATCCGTTTGCGTGAGGTGGGAAACGTGGTGCAGCACGTGCCCTCGGCCGGGATCGCATCTTGTGCTATTACCCCGGGCAACCTCGCGAGTGTCACCGCTGTGGCTCATTCCGTCATTTGAGCATGAACTGTCCCGAGCAGGTCTGCACCCGTTGTGGTGGATGGGGTCACGCCTCGGCCGGGTGTTTGCTTATTCGGTGTAACCTTTGCGGGGAGTTGGGCCACCTGTTTGCCCGCTGCCCCTCCGCATCACACAATGGACCGGGGGGGGGATGCCGTCGCCCCACCTCGGGCTCCTGTGCGGGAGAGGGTTGTGGAGGACCCTCTCCCTCAGGAGGAGTCCGGGGGCCCTAGGGTGGAGGAGTTCATTGAACCGAGGGAGCCACCAGGGGGAGGGGATTTGGGTAGGAAGGAGGAGAGGGTTGATGTGGTGGAGGTTGCTGTGTCACGACAGGATAGTGGGTTGCGGGTGGTGCCACCTCAGGAATGGACCACGGTCCCTTCTAAGGGTGGCAAGTCCAAAAGGAAGAAACGGGAGACATCCCCATTGCCGGATGCAGAGCCCGTGTTGGACATCAACCGTTTCGTCTTTTTGGCTGCTGATGCGGCTGAGGCGGATGAGGGCTTGCCTGTGGAGGCAGGGCTTCCTGTGTGGCGCTCGGAGCGGTTAGCGGCGGGGGCGGCCCCTCTTCCTCAGCGGCGGCCTTCAAAAGTACCGAAGGCGCGCCGCGGTCAGGGTCCTCCAATCAAGGTGGATACTGGCGCCCGACGGGTGAGGGAGGACGGGTCTTTGCCCCCGCAGTTGGGTGCTGGGCCTTCGCAGGAGCCCCCTGCTGACCTGGCCGTCCCGGCCTCCCCCGCGGGGGTGGGCACTGGTCCGTTGTCTCAGTCTTTGTCCGGGGGGGGAGGGCGGCACCGGTGGTGGACCCCACGGAGGAGATCATTCCTCCGACCCCTGACCTGTCCGTGCCCCCTCGCCCCATGGGAGCTGGGTTAGCCCCTGCGACAGCTTTGCCTGGTGGTCTCGGGGACACTAGCACCTCGTGGGGTGAAAGGGTCGAGCAGGAGGAGGAGGAGATCCTCGAGGTGGTCAACGTGGACCATGAGGAGTTGCTCCAGCTCACGGGCTTGTCCTGCAAGCGGGATTCCGGGGATCCAGGGTATGGTAAGAAGAGGAGGAAAGGGTCACTGCACACGAACTAGGCATGGCGTGCACTCCTGCGTTCTCGTGCGCCACTATCAACGTGGCCAGCATTTTGACAGACCAGGCACGGGCTACAGCCTATGATTTTCTTTCCACGAGTGGGCTGGATGTCATCTTCTTGCAGGAGACCAGGCTCACCTCGCTCGCTAGCCTTCATCGGGCGAAGCGGGAGTGGAGGTGGGGTCCTTCGTACTGGTCACTTGCGGCTCAGCCGTACGCAGGAGTAGCGGTTTTGTTCACGTCTAACCGATTTCAGGTGCAGTACGTGTGGGAACTGGAGCAGGGCCGGTGTTTGCTCTTAGACGGCTACTGCGGGCCCCATCGGTTTCGTTTCGTGGTGGTCTACGGCCCCCAGTCTAAGTTGGCGCGGAAGACCCTGTTTCGGGTCATCCGCCCCTACTTACACACCTCCCGTTTGGTGGTCCTCGCCGGGGATTTCAACACCACCACCCTGTTGCAGGATCGAGGGGGGGATCGTTGCCCACCCAGTTACGAGGGCCTCTTTTTGGCTGAGATGACCCGGACGGCTGACCTTGTGGATGTCTTCCACCGGGCCTTTCCACGGTCGCCGGGGTTCACCTACTACCATGGGACCTGCAGGAGTCGTATCGATCGGATATATGTGAGTGCCCGGGTGGAGTGTTCCCCTCCGCAGTTGCAGGCGGTTGACTTTTCGGACCACCGCGTCCTCTCCGTGTCCTTCTTGGCTAACCACGAGGAGCTCAGCAGGGGTCCTGGCCTGTGGCGACTGAATGTGCAGTTGTTGGCAACATCAGAGGTGGTCCAGGAGTTCTTGGCCTTTCTCGCAGACCAGGAGACCCTGTTGGGTATTTTTCCTTCCCGTGGCGCCTGGTGGGATGAGGTGAAGACGCGTGCCCGCCAACTCTTCCGTTCCCGGGGTACCTCCATGGCTTGATCCTGCTACGTCACTTACACTGTCCTCCGGAGGTCGCTGGATCGTTTGGTATCCCGAGGGGCAGCGCGGGAGGAGGTGGAAGAGGTGCGAGTCCAGCTCCGTGGCCTGCTTTATGATCGCCATGCCTCCCTATGCTTCGAGGGGACGGCCGGTGGGGTCGACACCCCAGACCCTTTCGTGACTTGCAAGGAGAGGGTTCGGCGTCGGGTGGTCATGGCCCTGCGGGGCAAGGACGGTACCATTCATACCTCCCAGGAGGACCTTTTACGGATGGTGGGGGAATACTTCTCGGACCTTTTTGGGGATCGCCCCGTGGACCTCACCCATATCCGAGAGTACTTGGGCCTTCCCCCGGTGTATTCGGCTGTGGTCCAGGCACAGATTGATGCACTCGCTGCTCCGATTCAGCAGGTGGAGGTGGAGAGGGCGATTCGTGCCATGCCGTTGGGGAAGGTGCCTGGGCGCGATGGGCTCCCGGTGGAGTTCTATCGTACTTTCATCGCCCAGCTGGCCCCCTTCCTGACCTCCCTGTTTCAGGAGATCATGGACACGGGGTTTCTCCCGCGGTCATTTCGTGAGTCTGTCCTGCTGCTGCTCTACAAGGGGAAGGACGATAGCTCCTTGGACTTTTGGCGGCCGCTCTCTCTTCTGAAAGCGGACCGGAAGATTCTGGCCAAGTGTTTGGCCAACCGACTGGTGGAGGTGTCGGGCGTTTTGCTGTCCCCTTCCCAGTATTGTTCCGTTCGGGGGAGAGGGGTTCTGGACGCTGTCGCCACAGTCCGGGAGGTGGTGGAGAGAGGCCGGTCGCTCCAACGGGACCATTGGTTGGTCTCCTTGGACCAGTCCAAAGCCTTCGATCGAGTCAGTCACCGGTACCTGTGGGTGGTGCTCCAGCACTTCGGCCTCCCCGCAGGTTTCCTCTTCGTCTTGCAGGCGCTGTACCGAGGGGGGGTGAGCTTCCCGTTTATTAACGGGTGGCTCGGACGGCCGTTTGGTGTCGCCTCGGGGGTACGGCAGGGGTGCCCTTTGAGCCCCCTGCTGTATGTCTTCTCCCTCGACCCCTTCCTCCGGAGATTGTCCTCAGGTGGGTTGCGGGGCCTGGAGGCGCCTGGTGCGCCCCCGGTGACCGTCGTCGCCTACGCTGACGACATCTCAGTTTACGTGGACGGCACTGAAGGGGTTGAGGCCCTGCGGGAGGCCGTGGAGGAGTACTTGGAGGTAGCCCACTCTGTTGTCAACCACAGCAAGTGCCAGACGCTGTGGTTGGGCGCCTCGGGGGCCTCCCCGCCTTCCTGCGCCCCCTTTCCTCCTCCCGTGGGGGAGGTCCGCGTTTTGGGCCTCGTCTTCGGGTCGGAGGACTGTGCGGAGTCCAATTGGGATCGTTGTCTTGAGACTGCACGGTGTCGGGTGCTGCGGTGGAGGGGGTGGAGGTGTACGTTCGAGGAGAAGATGAAACTCCTCAGGACGTTTCTGCTTCCCCTCTTTCTGCACGTGGCCACGGTCTTTGTTCTTCCGTCGTCCCGTCAGGCGTCTGTCAGTGCCGTCTTTTTCTGTTTTCTGTGGGGTAACCGCCTGAACCCTGTCTAGCGCAACATTGTTTGCCTGGATCGGGCAGAGGGCGGTTTGGGTATGTTGCACCCCCTTGTTTTCCTGTCAGTCTTGTCTATGGCGTTTCACTTAGGTAGGATGCGGGAAGGGGTGGGGTTTGGTGGGTGGCCTCCTATCGGGAGTGGTTCTCCCGCTTCTGGGAGCAGTGGGAGGGGGCGTCCTCGGTCCCACGTGTGCGTCGGAGCGGGGAACAGGCCCCATCGTACGTATTTGCGATGGTGGGGCTCATTCGGCGGTGGGGGGTGACCGACCCGCTCGCCCAGTCCTTGGGGCGGAAAGGATTGTACCGGATGGTACTCACCTCTCACTTTCAACCACGGTGGGCCCTGCGGGACTGTCCAGCAGATGTGATGCAGCGGGGCCTTCGGCATTTGAACTCCCCTCGGCTGCCGAAGAAAGTTCGGGATGTGGCCTGGTTGTCTTTCCACGAGCGTTTGTACGTGAGGGACAACCTCAAGTACAGGTCACAGGCCGAGCGGGTCTGTCCGAGGGCCGGGTGTGAAGGGCAGACGGAGACCATGGACCATTTCCTCCGGCAGTGCCCCTTTAACGTGGAGGCCTGCCGGTTGGTGTCCGCTGCTCTTCACCTGCGCGACCTTTCCCTCCTCACGTATGCGGAGTGGGTGTACGGGGCCTGGTCCTTTCCTCTAAGGCAGGACTCCGGGACCCTCTACCTCGTCACGGCTGTAGTGCGCTACCACCTGTGGCAAGCGCGCTGTCATGTCTCGACCCGGGGGTTGGTCCTGCCCCTCGACGAGGTGGTGCGGGACATTTTGGAGGAAGTGTCCAGCATGGCGCAACGCGAAAGGCGGGTGGTGGAGGCCCATCGTTGGGAGCGTCTGTGGCGTCACCTCACCCTCCGCCCCCCGTGAGGGGGAGGGGTTCCCTGGGGTTCTCGTCCTTGTAGGGCTTTGGGGTTGTTTTGTTTCCCGGGGGAGGGAGTGTGACAGGAGGGGGAGGGTTCCCTTCCCTGGGGTTTGTTGCTGGGTAGGACTTTGGGGTTGTTTTTCTCCCGGAGGGGGGGGGGGGGGGTGCGCTGGTGCTGCAGAGGTTTGACCACTTGTCCGCTCTCCCTTTCTCCTTGGGGGTTGGCTGTCCCACTTGTTTTTGTGTACGTCCTTTTCGTGTTCTGTGCATCCCGTTCCGCTGTCTGGGTTGCAGGGCAGCACTGGGTTATGTTTATCTTTTGTTTCTCTTTTGTTTTGCATAATTGATTTTGTTTTTGGTGGGATTCTGTTGGGGATGGGCTCGAGGTGCCCTTAGGTTTTTGTTTTGGGGGGTGGGGGCGGGGATTTTGCTGTTGATGTATTTGTTTTGTGGGGTGGATGGGGAGGGGGCGGGGATCGGGGTGGAGGGGGGGGGGAGCTGCTGCTCCCTCTGCAGGGGAGGGGATGGGGACAGGGGACTATGTATTTGGGTGGGTTTCGGGGGGGGATTCTGGCAGTCCTCAACCAGTGGACAATACAGACATTTGGACTGGTGGGGGTTGTTGTGGGGGGGGGGAGGGGTTTGGGAAGGAATATGGACAATGTTTGGACTGCTCTGGGGTGTTGTTGCAGGGGGGGGTTGGGTCGGGCACGGACATTGGACTGAGGGGGGGGTTGGGACATGGACATTGTTTGGACTATTGCGGGTTGTTGGTGGGGGGAGTGGCACGTGTGCTGGTTGCTGGGTTTGGTGGTGGGTTTGGGGAGGTGGGTCACGGGGGGTTATGATTCTTGTTGTTGTGCTATGTCGGGGGGGTGGGGGTTTTGGGGGGGTGTGGGACTTGGTTGGGTTGCTTGCTTTTGCTTTTTGTATGTCTTTTTGTTGCTTGTATCATTAAACAAAATTTCCACATGGACCAAGTAGCCAGGATTTTTCGAATTTGGGGAACCCCGGACATAGACCTCTTTGCAAGTCCGTGGAATGCCAAACTTCCCCGGTTCTGTTCCAGAATTCCGTGTCAGGGAGTTCAGGCCAAGGATGTCTTCCTCCTTCACTGGGGTCAAGACTTCCTTTATGCCTTTCCACCAATTCCCCTAATTCCCAAAACACTATTCAAGCTTCAGAGAGATCAAGGGACCATGATCCTCATAGCACCACATTGGCCACGCCAAGTGTGGTACCCTCTACTTCTGCATCTCTCTCAAGCTCCCTCCCTGGACTTGGGCTCTGCACCGGACCTTCTATCCCAGGAAGAAGGAACGTTGTGGCACCCAAACCCCCAGTCTCTCCATCTCAGGGCTTGGTTGCTGAGGGCCTAGACCTTCAAGATTTTCATCTCTCCCAGCAGGTCAGAGATGTCAGTCATGCCTCTAGAAGCCTTCTACTAGACGTTCCTATGCTTTCAAATGGAAAAGGTTTACCATTTGGTGTTCAGAGAAGGGTCTAAACCCTCTTGCAATACCTCTGAATTCTCTACTAGAGTATCTCCTGCATCTATCCCATGCAGGTCTGAAAACAAATTCAGTAAGAGTCCATCTGAGTGCTATTGCAGCGTCCCTCAAGCCTCTCAATGGACAACCTATCTCCTCTCATCCTCTTATAGCAAGATCCATGAGAGGCCTTCTTTTAACTAATCCTCCCATTAGACCACCTCCAGTGGCATGGGACTTAAACCTGGTTCTTGGCCAGCTCATGAAGGCACCCTTTGAACCTTTAGCCACCACCTCCTTGAAATTTCTTTCTTGGAAGGTTATTTTTCTCATTGCAATCACCTCAGCACGCCGCTTCAGTGAGTTGCAAGCTTTGGTGTCTAATCCACCTTATACAAGGTTCCATCATGATAAGGTAGTCCTCAGGACCAATCCACACTTTATGCCTAAAGTGGTCTCGCCTTTTCATCTGAACCAAGAGGTATATTTACCTGTATTTTTTCCAGGACCTCATGCATCAAATGCAGAGAGGAATCTTCATACCTTGGATTGTAAGAGAGCTCTCGCTTTTTACTTACAAAGAGCACAACAACATAGAAAGTCTTCTCAACTCTTTGTTGCTTTTGATCCTTCTCATTTAGGACTTCCAGTCTCTAAGAAAACACTGTCCAACTGGATTGCTCAGTGTATTTCTTTTGCTTACCAGAGTAGGAACATTTCTCTGGAGGGCTATGTCACAGCTCACATTGTGAGAGCCATGGCAGCCTCAATGGCTCATCTAAACTCTGTGTCCATCGATCAAATCTGTCGAGCGGCCACCTGGGCCTCGGTTCATACCTTCACTGCCCATTACTGTTTGGACAAGGACTCCCGCCGGGATGCCTCGTTTGGTCAGGCTGTTCTCAAACACCTGTTCCATTCCTAATCAACTCCTACCCACCTACCCTGGTTGGATGCCAGAGATCCATGCGGGGAGATAGAGTCCTTTTTTTTAATAATAGTTTATTTATCCCATCGGTACAAACAGCAATAAAATAACAGTCAACAAACTCCTACTGGGGTGGACTCTGATCCCCAGCAGGAACAACGATGGCAATACATTTTCCATTTTTCCTCCCCCCCTCTCTCCCCCCTCCCCCTCCCCCTGCCCCCCACCCCCCTGCATCACTCCCATGACCAGGACACAAACAAGTTCCCAACAGGGCCAGTGAACCCGCCGTGAGACCCACATCCAAGAATGACACATACTAGGTACCTAGTTGAAGGACTGTGTTGCGGCTCCGGGGGCTTAAATGTGAGATATAGGGATCCCAGAGCAAGAGGAAGGCGGACCATCGCTTAGCATTAACTCTGGCACTCCATCGCTCCAGGAGCATCAGCTGATGAAAGGAATTGCGCCACTCCCAAAAGGAGGGAGGGCTACGTTCCCGCCATCGCCGTAATAGAGGCCCCTTCCCCACCAGACATGCCTTCCGCACCAACCCACGTTCCCATTTCCCTCGCGGGGAGACGCCACTCATTAAATCCAATGCAACCAGGGCTGCATCCCAGGTTACCTGCTGCCCCAAAATACGCGCCATGAAGGCACAGATATGCCGCCAATAGGGGCGGATCAACCGGCAGCCCCACCACATGTGCAAAAGAGTTGCCCGAGGGTCCACACACCGGGGGCAGCTCCCATCCAGAGTCATATGACAACGAAGAGCCTGGTGTGGGGAAATGTGTACCCTGGTAAGGCATTTCACTTGCATTTCTTTCCAACGTACACCTTCAACTAACGTCTTGAGTCTGCGAATGGCGACAAGCACTGTTCCGGAGGGAATTTCCCTCCCCATTTCTACTCCCCAAGCCTGTTCAACACTGCGGAAGTCCGGACGTCTCCGGTGGGTTTCCAACTTAACCCGGAAGGCCCGTATGGAAGGATTCACCTCCCCCCCGAAGTCAAAAAACTCCAAAATCTGTGCGGACCGATCCGCGTGAAGTTCTGTCTCTGGGAGGGAGCCAATATAGTGGGCAATCTGCAGGTATGCGTACAGTTGTCTCGGCCCCAAGTCATATTCGTGGCATAAAGACGGAAAGGATTTAGGTTTCCCAGTCAGGTCGACAACATGTCCCAAGTTACGCAACCCTTTGTCCTCCCAGGAGCGAAATTGTACCTCCTCAGTGCCCGGGGAAAAGGCAGCATTACCCCGCACCGGTATCCAACTAGAGACCCGCCAATTACGCCCCCAGTAACGATTGAGCTGTCTCCACGTCCGCCGCACTGGTGTCAATACAACACTGCTAGCCAGATGTGGGGGCAACACTTGATTATCCACATGCAATAAGGCCTGAAGAGAGTGAGGCGCCACATAAGCCTCTTCCAAGTCCCTGGGCGTGTAAAGATCGGTTGCCCCTAACCAGTCCCCCAGATGCCGGGCCTGGCAGGCCAAGGCATACGCACCCAAATCGGGGATTCCCCAACCCCCAATCATTCCACTTCCCACCAGACGGCTATATGGGATACGCGCTTTCGCACCTCCCCAAAGAAACCTCCGAAATTCCGCCTCCAAGCGCAGGGTGTCCCGTCGGAGTAGCCAGACAGGGAGAATCTGCATCCAATACAGTAAGCGCGGCAAAATAACCATTTTAATCGCTGCAATTCTCCCAGAAAGAGACAGGGGGAGAGCCCGCCACGCATGCAATTGGGCACTGACTTTAGTCATCATCCGCTGCAAGTTACTCCCGTAGAGGTGGGAAGGCCGACTGGGCAGTACTATCCCCAGATATACAAACTGATTATCGGCCCATCGTAAAGGGAACTCCCCTCGCCAGGTACCCCGCAGCTGGCCCGAAACATCCAGGGCCTTGGATTTTTCCTCGTTGATACGAAAACCCGCAAATCGCCCGAAGACCCGGAATTCTTGTAATAAACGGGGTAGAGATGTCGCAGGCGAAAGCAGGTGGACCAAAAGGTCATCTGCAAAGGCAGAAATCCGAAAGTCCTGTGTCCCGACGCGTACCCCATGTATCTCACCGGACCCCGCCACCACACGGAGAAGGGGGTCCAGGGTCAAAACAAAGAGTAAAGGAGATAGCGGGCAGCCCTGGCGAGTCCCGCGTTGCAACGAAAAGGCTTCGGACAATACCCCATTGCACAGGACCGCTGCCGTCGGGTCGGTATATAAACTAGCGACCATTTTACAGAACCCCGGTCCTATGCCATAACGAGGAAGAAGGTACCACAGGTACTGCCAATCAACCCGGTCAAAAGCCTTTTCCGCGTCGAAGCTAATTAACAGGGACGGCAGCTGTTTATGCCAGACCCATTCCAGTGACGTAAGGATTTTGCGCAAATTCCGTACAGCGAAGCGATCTTTAACAAAGCCTACTTGAGATTCGTGGACTAGCTGCCCTAAATATTCCGCTAAGCGGTTGGCCAGAATTTTAGCTAGTAGCTTGAGGTCAAAGTTAAGGAGCGAAATGGGGCGATAGGAAGCTGCCCTCAGAGGGTCTTTGGCAGGTTTTGGGATAAGTACAATATGAGCATGGTTATTACCCCAGCGAAAGTATCCCTGTTGCGTACGCCGGTTATGCACGGCAACTAATGTTGGGGCAAGAGACTCATACAAAATCTTGTAGAATTCAGCTCCTAGCCCATCGGACCCGGGTGATTTGTAACAGTTAGCTTTAGAAATAGCTGCCTGCATCTCAGCAGTCGTAATTGGCAAATCTAATTGTGCCCGTTGTCCTTCCGACAGTTGAGGCAAATCTAAATGCGCCAGATAATCAGTCATCTGCGAAGAGGAAGGTGTCTCCGCCGTGTACAGTTGCTGAAAAAATGTCCGAAAGATACGTGCTATCTCCGGACTCTGCCGATGAAGTCTCCCCTGCTCGTCCCGAAGCGCAGGTACCAACCGCGAACTTCGAGGACCCCGGAGGCAGCGAGCCAGCAGCAGTTTCCCCGGTCGGTCCCCGTGTCGATAAAGCTGATATCGATAGTACAACACAGATTTCGTGGCCCTCTGGTGTAATAGTTCGTTAAGCTCCGTCTGACTCTCCCTCAACCGCCGTTTAAGCCCCGGTGAAGGCGTGTGCGCCCATTGACGCCGCAATTTTGTAGTCATTTTTTCCAAACGAATTATATGTTCCGCGAGCAATCTCCGCTTCCGGGCCCGGTAGCCAATAATATCCCCACGTAAAACAACTTTCGCCGTCTCCCAGACCAGCTCTGGGTCGTCCTGATGAATACGATGATCCTCTTCAAATTCCCGCCAGCGCTGTTGCAGAAAAGAACGGAATGGCAGATCCCCATAGAGCTCCAGGGGGAATCTCCAGCATGAAGACCGAGGGTCTGTCCCGGCCCAATGGATCTCGAGCCAAACAAGCGCGTGATCCGATATCTCTAGGGGCCCGATCTGAGCCTCTTGAACTTTCGCAAACAATCCCGTAGATATCAAAATGTAGTCGATACGGGCACTAGAGCCATGTGCTCGAGATTGATGCGTATAGTCCCGTTCTGCAGGATGTAACAATCTCCAAGGGTCTACCAACCCCAGTCTAGACCGTAGTCGTAGTAGCGCCCGAGCCGATTGCAATCTATCCCTAGGCTCCCCACCACGCGACGTATCAAGCGCTACGTCAATAACCCCGTTGAAATCCCCGCCCAATATTAGAGGGAACTCTGGCAGCGTCTCCACTTTAGAGGCAAAACGGGAATAAAAGTTCAAATCTAAAGTATTCGGGCAGTATACATTACCCAAGATAATAGGTTTCCCCTCCAGAAGCCCCTGCAGAAGAATAAATCGGCCTGTGGGATCCCCAAGCTCTCGCTCGACCTCCAAGCGTATTCGCTTGTGTATCAGAAGTACTACTCCTCCCTTCTTCCCCACTGCTGGGGAGCCCCATACCTGCCCCACCCACTCTCTGCACAATTTCCGATGCTCCTCAGCAGTCTGGTGGGTCTCCTGGAGCATAGCAATGTCCGCCTTCTGTCTAGCCAAGGCCTGCAAACTTTAGATCTCTTAATCGGGCTCCCCAGGCCGCAGACATTCCAGGATATTATCTTAAGAGGCATTAGAATCAGTTACCAGCATACGGCCAGACCAGTTCGAACGTAGCGAGGTGCCCCCCCAGCCTGGGGCTCCCCCTTGGAAACAGGTTCACAGTGCAGCACAGGGAAGTGCTCCTGGTCATGGGTGATGCAGCCCCACAGTCCCCAACCCTCCCCTCCCTCCCCCTCTCCCTCCCCCCCCTCCCTCCCCCCTCCCTCCCCCCCCCAAATCCCCCCCTCCGCCCATCTCCCTCTATATCAGTATCTTCTATTCCCCTTCAATCAGGTAGAATAGAACCACTTCCGGAGATCAGTGAATGCGTACGGTCTCCTCCAGCCACTATGCGTAGGCATTCAACTCCTGTTCTCCAAGTCCCACCACAGCCGAAAGACCCGAGGGTTCCGCCAGGCCCAGCGGTCCACTCCCTCTCTTATAAGGTACAGAGCAGGGGGCTGCAATCACCTAGAAACTTGTGTTTTTTTTTTTTCCCCCAATATATACAAACATTATAAGAAGCATAGGAACTTATCCCAAAATCGGGGGGGGACTCCCCCACCCCCTCAACCCTCCCCTCGGAGGACCCGCCCCCCAGGATGGAGCATATGGTAAGTGAAGGCAATGCCGTATGAGTCCGCCCCCCACCCCCCGCCCCCTAGTACCCCCAAACCCGGTGGTCCCCCAGAGCACCCCCCACGAGGCCAAAGTTAACAAATCCGCCCTAGGGTTGCCCCCCTACCCAATCCCAGACACATGTACGAGACGGCAGTGGCCCGTCACTATCCAGCCCCCACCGGCCCCACCCCCAGCCCCGAGGGGAATGGGGGGGGGGGGAAGAAGGGGAGCGAGGGAAGAAGCAGGGGTAGAGAGGGGGGGGACGGGGGTGCCATCTCCTATTAGCCACCCCCCCATCGCCCCACACCCACACCCCCCGGGGATGCCCCATATTACCCCTAAACTATGGCCCCCTAATTCAGAGACAACAAACGCAGGTCAGAGCCCCATGCATCAGTAACAAAGCAGAACAGCCTAACTGGCATCACACTACACTTAAACAGCATAAGCAAAAGTTACAAAATGCGCTAGATTGGCGGGAAAACGTCCGTTCCAGATCCAGCACTGTTCGCCCAAGTCATAAGGGGGCATCGTTGCCGGTCATTCTCAAGCCGATAATAACTTACCGGTGGCGGCCTCCCCAGAACAGGCAAAAAGTCAATGCATCGCCACCATAGTCACCGGGGGAGCCACATACACAGATGGTCTGAGACCCGCTCCCAGCAGTGCTGGAAAAGGCAAGGTCTCTGTTGAGCTCGTCCAGCGTGGAGGTCCCTTCTCCATACCGGGAAGACAGTAAAGAGATAACAGGTAGTACTGACACTAACCCGCTCAGGTTTGAAGTGGAGAGTGTCGCTCCTCTGCCCTCAAGCTCTCGATGTACGGGCCTGCCTCCGCCGCAGAGTCGAAAGCACGGTGGGTCCCATCACAGAACACGTGCAATTTTGCCGGGTATTGCATGGAAAATTTAATGTGCCTGCTAAGCAATTTTTGGCAGAGGGGAGCGTAGGCGCGTCGCTGCTGACTAACTGCCGCCGAATAATCCTGCGCAAAGCGGAGCCTCCGGTTTTCATGCAGGATCTCGCCCTGCTGACGGGCCGCCCGCAAAACAGCTTCTTTTTGTGGGTAGTGTAAGAATCTTGCAAGCACCACTCGCGGCCGCGAGTCCCGCGCCTGCGTACCCCCCACTCGATGAACTCTCTCCAGGAGCAGTTTGCCCAGGTCAGCCAAACTCGGAAAGAGCTGAAGAAGTAGGGCCTCTAAATAGGTTTTGAGCTCCTTATCTGCTACTGTTTCAGAAATACCCATTACTCGTAGGTTATTTCTCCTCGATCGGTTCTCGAGGTCGTCCAGTTTGAGCTCATGCGCCCGCATTTGAGCCTGCATAGTTTGCACACGCTGTGTCAGGGTCTCCAGGCCGTCTTCGGCTCTCCCGAGACGCTCCTCTGCCTCGGAGAGCCGGGTCCCCAGGGCCCCCACCGATTCCTGCAATATGTCCATTTTTCCATTAAGCGCGGTAAATTGCGGTGATAGTGCCTCCGCCACCGCTGCCGACACCTCTTCAAGGAAGGCTGGTGAAGTTGGTGATCTCGGCATGGCCCCAGCATCGGCCATTTTAGGTGCCGGTGTGCCGCGCTCCTTTTCTCTCCTGGTATTTTTGGCGGCTGCAGCCATCCTTCCTGGGATATCTCCGATTTATTTCAGCCAGATAACGGCGTGGCAAGGAGCTTAACTGCAGTTATAGCCTACTTCCAGCTCTGAAAAACGGCACTAGATACACGGTTAGGCTGAAGGATTCCGGAGCGCAACCAGTACCCGACTGCTTCCCTCACCGCATCACGTGATCTCTCCGATAGAGTCCTTTTTAAGGACACACAACCTGGGGTCTTCCCCTGGCATCTGCAGCTAGGAAGTCCCCATATGTGAAGACTTATTTCTGCTTGTTCCTGGAGATAGCACAGTTACTTACCTGTAACAGGTGATCTCTGGGAACAGCAGGAATAAGTCTTCACAACCCACCCACCTGCCCTAGGAGTTGTATCTCTCTATCTATCTTTCCTTTCCTCTCTCTCTTTGTCTCAGCTTTAAAACTCGAACTGGAGAGAGGCGGTTGGGAAAGGCGGGAAGGCAGCGCGCAGGCGCTGTGGGATGCTCCCAAAAGCTTTCTTACTGGACGTTGGGGAGCGTTCCCGCGCAGGCTCCGTCGGTACCGACGATACCCATATGTGAAGACTTATTCCTGCTGTTCCCAGAGATCACCTGTTACAGGTAAGTAACTGTGCTATGCATTCAAGTGGAAAAGGTTTACCATATGGTGCTTGCAGAAGGGTCTTAACCCTCTTGCGATACCTTTGGAATCATTACTGGAGTATCTCCTTCATTTATCTAATGCAGGGCTTAAGACCAATTCAGTGAGAGTTCATTTGAGTGCTATTGCAGCTTCTTTCAAGCCTCTAAATAGCTGGTTCTTGGGCAGCTCATGAAGCCGCCTTTTGAACCATTAGCTATTACCTCTTTATTTATTTTATTTATTTATTTTATTTATTTATTAACAATTCTTATATACCGCACTATAAATAAATACTTATATACCGCACTATAAATAAATACAATTCTTATATACCGCACTATAAATAAATACTTATATACCGCACTATAAATAAATACAATTCTTATATACCGCACTATAAATAAATACTGTTGTCAGTAGCTATCACACAATCATATACTGTTGTCAGTAGCTTTCATTCAATTAGGATTAATATGGTCTCTAGTAGCTTTCCTTCAACTTTCTGCTTAACACCACTTCTCTGTGATTTATCTTTTCTCATATCATCCTACCCTGGTATATAACTGCTTAGCTCTACTAACAGCAACTCATTTAAAATGCCACGTACGAACATCATGCTATTGAGACTATCTTACACCTGTATAGTTTTAGCAATACTAATCATTGACCTAACACTAAGCTTAAACAGCAAAAATCATAAAACAATTCCTATAATTCACACACAGACTCGTAACTACCACCATATTGGACACACTTTTTCAAACAACCATCCTAGAATAAATTTCCATAGACTAATTCACATTAAACAAACAAACTCACATCAAACAACCAAGGGAACATGCACCACATCCCTTTCATGCATCCTTATTAACGCACGCTCGATGAAAAACAAGCTTCCCATATTTAATGACTTAATATCTGACTTAAAGCCAGACATATTATGTGTCACTGAAACCTGGCTCACTGATACCGATACAGTCTACCTAAATCAACTTAATAATGAAAACTATGACACCTTCTACAAACATAGAACTAATAGAAAAGGCGGAGGTGTATTAATGATGACGAAAAAGGTATTAAGTGCCAAAACAATCCAATCAAACATCTCTAACAACATAGACACGTTATTAATAAAAATTGGCCTCATGAAACTCTGCTTAGTATATAGACCCCTAGACCAAAAACCAGACTGCCTCGACACTTTTATGGAACTCCTCAGCTCATCCACTGAACAACACCCTATAATTATGCTAGGTGACTTTAACCTTCCCTCACTACCAGCACTGGACTCTAAACTATTCTTCGATACTATATCAGACATGGACTATCATCAAATAATAAACACATCTACACACATCAAAGGTGGAACACTCGATCTTGTCCTTCTCCCTAATACACTCTTCAAACTAATCAATCCAAACTCAGTAGAATGTACACAGATACCCTGGTCCGATCACTATATTATCAAATTAAATCTTACATATCCCGTCGCTAGCACTTACAACCACACTAGAAGTGTCCCAACTACAAGATTTAAAAAGTTTAACAATGCAGAATTTATTGACTTAACAATCCCCCACCTCGTATCACCTGCAACGAATTTGGATGATACTGTCAAAAACTGGCATGAAACCATCAACAATGCAGCCAAAATTAACCACACAAACAAAAAGAGCACCTACTCTAAGACTAATACCAAACCATGGTTCAACACTACTCTAAAACAAATGAAAAGGAATCTTAGAAAACTAGAACTCAACTGGCGCAAATCTGAATTGACGATACACAAAGAAATATACAATAACCACCTTACTAAATACAAAGAAACCTTGGACAGCACAAAGAAAAAATACTATGCTGAAATACTATCAAAATCATATAACAGACCAAGAGAGTTATTCTCCATTGTCAGAAATCTAACCAACCCTCAAACTTCTGGCAATGAAATTACTGACATCTCAGTTCAAACCTTAGCCCACCATTATCAAAACAAAGCAAAAATGCCGTCAATGTCTATAGACACTATTGACATTTCACACCAGCCTTCAGACGAATGGTCAGAGTTTCATCCCATAACTAAAGAGACACTAAAAAATATCATTAACAGTTTCAACACCACAACTTCTTATCTAGATCCATGTCCAGTAACATGGATAAAAAACACACTTCCAATTTTATTACCCTACATTCTCCAAATAGTTAACCTCTCACTAACCCAAGGTTACCTCCCACCATCACTCAAACACGCACAAATACGTCCAATCCTTAAGAACAGCAAACTTGATAAAACTTCGCCTGTATCTTATAGACCCATTTCTAGCATTCCATTCTTGGCTAAAATAATTGAAAAAGTGGTTCAATTACAGACACAGGATTTTCTAGACTCATCTTACCCACTCGATGAGCAACAATATGGCTTTCGGCCCCGCCACGGAGTTGAAACACTCCTTACAGTTTTAATAGATGCGCTCCTAAGAGGGATTGACAATCATAAACAGGCCTTCATTCTACTTTTCATTGATATATCAGCTGCGTTTGATAGCGTACACCACACAATAATGCTCAATAACCTGAGACAAATAGGCTTAAACTCCACAGTACATAAATGGTTCTCGTCATACCTAAATAATAGAATGCAAAATGTAAGAATTGGGAATCAAACCTCATCTACATATAAACAAGAAATTGGACTACCACAAGGCTCAGCGTTATCAGCCCTACTTTTCAATATTTACATAAAACCAGTCTGCAACATTTTCAAAATATTTGGAGTAAAATATCACCTATACGCAGATGATATTATGATGTATATTCCATTCACAATACCCAATCTACCGCTTCAACTCCTATCGGACTGCTACAATGAAATCACAACTTAGCTAAAAGCACAAAACCTCCACATAAATCACGCTAAAACTGAAGTTCTAATAGTGACCAAGAACAAATCCTATATCCCCCCAACACACATAAGACTTCAAAACTAAGAAATTAAAATAAAAAATGAAATAAGATACCTAGGCGTTATACTTGACACACACCTTACGATGGAAACCCACATTAGCAATACCATAAAGAAAATTTATTTCAAACTCAAAACCCTCAAACAACTACGTCCTCTAGTACTCGCACAAGACTTTATCAACATAATTCAGGCCACCATAACTCCTCATTTTGACTTTGCCAATCTAATACTAATAGGCATATCAAAACAAAACATCAAACGAATGCAATTAGCACAAAACACAGCTGCTAGAATTATATTGAAAGTTAACTCACTACAACACATAACACCAATATTAGCTTCCCTCCATTGGCTACCAATTCAAAGCAGGATAATTTACAAAACAATAATAACTTCATTCAAAGCCTTATATGATATGGCTCCAACTACGCTATGTAACTTAATACACAAAGAACCATCTGAGCCTACACACAGAAAAGGACAATTAAACAAATTAAAGATTCCGAAAGATTACACAAGAGCCCATAAATCAACAAACAGAGCCTTTTCTCACATAGCCCCAGCCATCTGGAATTCCCTCCCAGAGGAGTTACGAACACTAACTGAGATCATGGAATTCAGCAAAAAATTGAAAACTTATCTGTTCACCAAACACTATAACATAGATAATCCCTCTCCCGCTTTAGACAAAGGCTAAACAGGTATCTGACAGCTTCAAATAAAAACCCTTCAACTCACAAAGATAGCACATTTAGTTAAACACTTTTGATGATCCCACATCTTATGCCCTTTCACTTCCATATATATATATACATATATATATTTGTAAATAGTTTATTCTGTTCTGTATTATCTTACATTGTTTAGACAATATAGTCTGTCTAGTTAATTATTTCGTTCCTTAATACATATACTGTTTTGTTAAGCATTATACTTATAATATGACGTTCCTTGTAAAATATGTTCTGCTATCATTATACTTATACTATGATGTTCCTTGTAAAACAAACTTGATTTGTTAATTGTTGTTCACTGTAAACCGCAACTGAACTCTGGAAGATGCGGTATATAAATGTGTATAAATAAATAAATAAAAAATAGTTACTCACCTGTAACAGGTGATCTCCGGGAACAGCAGGAATTTAGTCTTCACAACCCACCCACCTCCCCTAGGAGTTGTATCTCTCTATCTCTCTATCTCTCTCTCTCTCTTTCTCTCTTTCCCTCTCTTTTGTCTCAGCTAATTAACTCTAACTGGAGAGGGACAGTTGGGAAAGGCGGGAAGGCAGCATGCAGACGCTGTGGGATGCTCCCAAAAGCTTTCCTATTGGATGCTGGGGATCGTTTCCACGCAGGCTCCATCGGTACCGATGATATCCATATGTGAAGACTAAATTCCTGCTGTTCCCGGAGATCACCTGTTACAGGTGAGTAGCTATGCTTTCTTGCTGCAGAGGTAATGTTCAGGGGGTGGCCTTGGGCTCTCACATCAACGTGATTTGGTTTCTAAAAGCAGTATCTCAGCAACGGCCTTCTCGCAGAATAGTGATTCCCCCGTGGGATCTTAACTTGGTGCTGGGGGCGTTGACTAGAGAACCTTTCAAGCCCTTGCATCAAGCTTCAATCAAGGATTTAACTCTAAAAACATTGTTTTTAGTGGCCATTTGTTTGGCACGTCGAGTTTCGGAGTTACAGGCTTTGTCTTGTAGGAAACCGTTCTTTTTTTCCCCAAAGAAAATGTTGTCTTGCGGCCTGTGCCTTACTTTTTGCCCAAGGTAGTTTCTCCTTTTCACCTCAGTCAATCGGTCTCGTTGCCAGTTTTGGGGTCTACGGATGTGAACGTCTCGGACAGTAGTCTGCGTCGGTTGGACATAATAAGAGCTCTGCATCATTACTTAAAAGCCTCGGAAACTTTCCATAAGTCTGATCGCCTATTCGTTCTTTTTGGAGGGCTGCATAAAGGAGAAGCGGCAGCTAAAGCTTCGATTTCCAGATGGACCAGAGAGGCAATAGTGTCAGCATATATCTTGTAGGGTCGTCAGGTGCCCGTGGGGTTAAGGTCCCACTCTACTAGAGTGCAAGCGACTTCTTGGGTGGAGCATAGTTTGGTTCCGCCAGAGGAGATTTGCAGAGCGGCCACTTGGTCGTCTCTCCCTACTTTCAGTAAGCACTATCGCCTGGATGTTCAGGCGACGAACGATGCCTGTTTCGTGTCGGCAGTGTTGCGATCCAGGTGGACAGGTCCCTCCCAATGATTACTGCTCTGTTACATCCCAGAGGTGAAGGACTGAACTGGAGGACCGATAAGGAATTACAAATTAGACTTACCTGCTAATTGTTGTTCCTTGAGGAACTTCAGTTCAGTCCTGATTCCTGCCCATGGATGGTTAGTTTAGATGTCGGTTTGTTGTGGTTCTTTTGTCGCTAACTTCTCTGCCCTATTTTGTTCATGGAGGGAGGAGTACGTGAGAGATGAAGTTAGTCATCTTAATTTAGGGGGATTTAGATAATGTTTAAAAAAAATTTAAAGTTAATACTATAGCTACTTATTTGTTGCTCTTTTGAGTCTGCTTTGTCAATAGTACATTGGGGCTGATGGGAGAGACCAGCAGAGTACATCCAGTGATGTCACAGTTTTGACATGCCCAGTCTCCATGCTGCAGAAGGAGATACACTACCTAGAGCTAAAGGACTGAACTGGAGTTCCTCAAGGAACAACAATTAGCAGGTAAGTCTAATTTCTCTTTCTGTTCTATGTAAACCATACTGAAACATAGAAACATAATGAAAGAAAAAGACCACGTGGCCTATCTAATCTGTCCTTCCATATCAACCACTACAACATTCCCCTTTTTTCCTTTAGAGATCCTCTGTGTTTGTCCCATGCTTCCTTGAATTCAGATACTGTCCTCATCTCTACCACTTCCACTTGAAGACTATTCCACAGATACACCACTCTTCCCGTAAAGAAATATTTCCACATATCACTCCTGAATCTATCCCTTTTCACCCTCATCCCATGTCCCCTCGTAGCAGAGCTTGCTTTCAATCGAAAGAGGCTCTCCTGCTGTGCATTGATGCCACGGTGGTATTTAAATGTCTCAATCATATCACCTTTATCCCTCCTTTCCTCTAAGGTGTACATATTAAGATCCTCAAGTCCGTCCTCATGCTTTATAATGAAGGCCACTAACCATTTTAGTAGCCACCCTCTGTATGGATTCCACCCTGTTTATATCCTTTTGAAGGTGCGGTCTCCAGAATTGCACAGAGTGCTCCAAATGGGGTCGCACCAAAGACTTCTACAGAGGCAGTATCAACTCCTTTCTTCTGCTGGCCATTCCTCTCCCTATGCACTCAAGTATCCTTCTAGCTTTTGCCATTGCCTTTTCTACCTGTTTAGCTACTTTAAGATCATCAGACACAATCACGCCTAGGTCCCACTCTTCTTTAGTGGACAGAAGTATTTCACCCCTATACTATATTGCTCCCTTGGATTGCTGCAGCCCAAATACATGATCTTGCATTTTTTAACATTAAATCTCAGCTGCCAAATTCTAGACCATTCTTCAATCTTAGCTAGATCCGTCTTCATGTTATCTACACCTTCCTGGGTGTCTACTGTATTGCAGATTTTGGTATCATCCACAAAGAGGCAAACCTTACCCGGACCGCCCTTCTGCTATATCACTAACAAAGATGTTAAAAAGAATTGGACCAAGGACAGATCCCTGGGGCATATCTCTGGTAAACTCCTTCTCCTCAGAGTGGACTCCATTTACCTGTACCCTTTGTCGCCTCCCACCCTACCAATTTCTAACCCAAGCAGTAACTTTATGGTCCATCCCTAGGGTGCTCAGTTTCTTTATAAATCGCCTGTGAGGAATGGTGTTAAAGGCTTTACTGAAATCTAAATACACCACATCTAGAGCTCTCCCTCAGTCCAACTCCCTGGTCACCCAGTCAAAGAAATCAATCAGATCTTTCTGACAAGACCTGCCTTTGGTGAATCCATGCTGCCTCTGATCCTGTAATCCTGTAATTGAACATTGGAAATTGCGGTATATAAACTTCTCAAATAAATAAAATAATTTTATTGTGTCTCCCCCAGGGGAGGGTGGAAGGAGGGGGGGAGACTCTGCACATCTTTTGCATAATTCTGTATCCTGGGGGGAGGAAGGAGTTTTGTGAAACAAGGAGGGAGGCTATGTGGCACTTCTGGGGAAGGTCCGGGGCAATTTTTAACCCTCGTTTGTGTATGCCCCAATTCAGGGCCAGGGTGTTGTTTTTGATTGCCTGACTACGGAGGTGTTGTGTTTTTTTGGGTCTTTGTGGTGTTAGCAGGGATTTTCAGTCTTTTCCTAAATCCTTGCTAAGACAATTCCCTAGGGGGTGGACGTGGTAGTGGCATTCACAGGCAGCATCTGAAGAAGCTTATTGAGTACGTGGCAATTGGTGGATGGATGACGGGAGAAATATCCCACAAATAGAGTCTACTTTTTTTATACAACGTCTCATCAGACATATCCCAGAATAGACATGATTCTGCTTTGTTCGAATCTCATGCCAACTGTAGTTCAGACAAGCTATGAGCTGATAATGTGAGCCGATCATGTGGTCCGATCATATCATGGAATGGATGGACCTCATGAACTGTGGACAGTAGTCAGTGTTACTGTATTGTTGAATGAATGATAGTATCTTGCAGGACCGAATGTTGGTGGATGGAATAGTGAAGGACTTTTGCAATTTTTTTGAATTAGGATGGGGAAGTGGGTTTGGCTATTGTGTGGGATGGTTTCAAAGCCATGCGGCTGATTCATAATGTGGGGAGCTAACAAGAAAAAGCAGAAGAGGCAATCTCTGTAGCTTAAGGAGCTGGAGGCCGGTACAAGATCTCTGCCCAGGACCTAGAACTAGCACAGATGGTGGTGCAGGACCCTCAGCTAGAGAGCTATGCTTTTCCTCTCTAGTGTGCTCGTCCACGCTTCAGTGAGAATGGGAATAATCCTGGGAGGTTGTTGGCCAGACGTCTTAAGGCGCAGCAGGCTCAACTTGCAGTGATGAAAATATAGTGACTGGGTGTGGGTTGGGCCTGGAGAGATGAGTATATTTGCGAGGAGTTCCAGGCTTTCTACAGGGAGCTGTATAGCTCTGTTTTCGAGACCTCTGGTGATGAGGTGGCACGGGATAGCTTGGATCAGTCGGTTAGTTTGGAAGAGTTTGAGTGGGTTATGATAAGTCTCCCAGGCAGGGCTGTCCCTAGAGTTGGTCCAAAGTATTAGAGCTCTAGGCGTACCTCAAGCTTTATACCCCCTCTGGTTATCAAAGTCTATTGTTTAGCTTTGAATGGCCTGCTTTTGCTGCCCTCCCGAGATTGCTGCCCAGGGCGATTGCCAAGTTTGTCTATTGATTGGGCCGCCCCTGCTCCCTGACCTGACAAGTTGACTTTGTGAGTTTACATACTTTTTCGGGATTGGCTAGCCCCTTGGCTGGTTTGACTATTCATTTGTGTTTGGGAGGGGAAACAACTGCCGCCTACAATGCATCAGGTGGGCATCAGTGTTCTTCTGAAGCCAGGCAAAGATGCATCGATTTGTGCCTCCTACAGATTGATTTCGCTACTTAATCTTGACACCAAAGTGCTTACCAAGGTATTGGCGCCAAGGTTTGGTGCTCACATGCCAAGCATAGTTGAATCCAATGTAGGCATGTAACAGATAATGTGAAGCGCGTAGTGTATCTGAACTGGATAGTCCAAAAAGAGGGCATACCAGCCTTTGCTCTGGTAGTCAGCATTGAGAAGGTGTTCGACCAGGTAGGCTGGGAATTCCGGTGGGCAGCCTTGCAGCAGTTCAGTATTGGAGAATATTATATTCGGTGGGTAAGAGCTATTTATGGCAAACCAGAGGCTTCCATTAAGGTTAATGCGGACTATTCAGGTTTCTTTGCCTTGCACAGAGGGACCCAGCAAGGGTGCCCTCTGTCTGTCCTCTCTCTCTTGAACCCTTTTGCAGAGAGGACCTGGTAGGGGGCCGATATTGTGGGGGGTCTGGGTACCAGGGGGCATCACAAAACCTCCATTTTCGCAGACGATATCTTGATGTCAGTAACCCGAGCAGAGGATTCGTTGCATGTGATTCAGGAGGAAATGGGGGCCTACTAAAGGGTGTCTGGATTTAAAGTCAATCTGGACAAGACAGAGGTGCTCAATCTCTCCCTGTCGGCCCCAGAGGTGCAACTGCTGCGAGGGCTGTTCTCATTTCAGTGGGTGAAGCATAGTCTGGTACCTGGGCGTTAATTTGAGCGCAGACGTGGCACAACTTTATCAGTTGAACTATATTCCCCTTTGGTGTAAGTTGTTTTTGGATTTGGAAAGAGGGAAAAGCAACCCTTGTCCTGGATGGGGCATATTGCTAATGTCAAAATGGTACTTTTGCTGAAGGTGCTCTACTTATTTCAGATGCTGCCTGTGGCGATGCCGCGGGGTGACTTTAACATGGCACAATGTATGTTCTTCCATTATATATGGAATGGTAAACCCCAGAGGATAGCTAGGATAGTATTATATCAACCTAAGGTAGCTGGGGGCCTAGCAGTGACAAATGTTTGTGGTGGTATTATCTAGCAGCCTGATTCCCTACACTGGTGGGATGGCAGAAGGGACTTGCTCGAAAATGGGTACAGATTGAGGCGGTGTACACCACTGGGTTCCCCTTCCGGTTCATCCCTTGGCTGAGGTTGCCGGGGGTGCACAATCCTTTTGTGTGGCAAGTTGACCACTTGTGGAGGCAAAAGGGGGGGGGGAGTGTTCATAGTATCCAGAGCATCTGCTCGTTATTATATCCTATTAGATATAACCCAGACTTTGCCCCAGGTCTTCACGACCCACTTTTCTGATGCTGTGAGCAGCTGGGCCTCCATACGGTTTAATAATTTTATGTAGATGGGAAGACTGCATCCTTCATGGAGATGAAGGAGAAGAATGGCCTTGGACAACGGGACTTCTGTCGGTGTTTGCAAGTGGGAGAGGGTGAGCGAAAGCAGGCGCAGTCTCTCCAATTTTGAGGTTGTATGTTGGTACGCTTGGGCTAGTAGGCGGGTTTTTTCTAAAATCTACTACCTCGATGGATGCTCACCAGGGTGGAGAAACCTATGAACACCAGTGGGAGCATGACTTGGGTAGAGAATTGGGAAAACATACATGGAAGGCAATTTTTCAGGATATAAACAAGGGGCATATGGTGACACGATATGTTGAGCATAATTTTAAAATCTTGCTTTGGTGATACCTCACGCCTACCTGCCTCCAGCAAATAGTAAGTGGCTGCATGGATAATTATTGACGGGCTGTGCAGTGTGAGGGGATTATTGCCATATGTGGTGGGGGTGCCCCATGGTGGTGGTATTTTGGGGGGGTGGTTCAGCAGGAGGTGGAGTGTCTCGTGAGCCATGAAATGGAATGGACTCTTTGAGATGGTTCTCCTGGAAGTGTGTGGTAGGGGGGGAGGGTTGCGTTTGGCACTTATGTGTGTCCTAGCTGCACGATATAAAATCGTTTTTGGTGGAAATCCGCCAACTCTCCCTTATTGGGTATGTGGACAAAACGAATGCACTCAATTTATTTTTTTGAAAAGTTGACTGCTATACTTCGGGAGCACTTGGAGCGGTTTGAGACTTTGTAGACATTGTTTGTAAGTAAATATTTGACATGAGGGCTGTGCTGTGAGGGAGGAGGGGGAGAGTCTGTATGTTCTATAGTGGATAAGATTCTTCAAAGTATTTGGAAAAACCTAATAAAAATTAAATTAAATTAAAAAAAAAAAGAAGTTCATCTCGGTACAGCCTTTAGTTCGCTTTATGCAATGCTTGCCTGTCTTGAAACGTCCCGCAGTGTCTTGGGACCTCAATGTGGTTCTTGGGCAGCTCATGAAAGCTTCCTTTGAGCTGCTCAATTCCTGTTCTGTGAAGTTCTTGATCTGGAAGGTATTGTTTCTCCAGGACCAAGCAGGAAGTCAGTCCTCACATATGGGTGACGTCGGCGCCGACGGAGCCCTCGCGGAGCAATTTTCCCCAGCTTTCAAAGAAAGCCTTTGGGAATTGCAGCGCGCATGCACGGTCCTCTTCCCGCCCAAGGGTGCCATCTTGCTCAGTCTTCTTTTTTCCGCGGAGCCCTACAGACGTTGTTTGTGAATCCCCGCAGAAAAGTTGATTTATTTCTCTTTTTTCTCTCGGTTTCGACGCCGGTTCTTTTCTCGCCCGGACCCGCGACGCCGGTTGCGAGTCCGTTCTTTATTTTTTGTTTTTTTGTCCTTCGTGACAGATTTCGCGCCTTTTTACTTTTTCACTGGCAGCCCGGTCTTTTGACCTCGCAGGGGCCCTTTTTCTAAAACCCTGATGGCTGCCAGCGGGTTTAAAAAGTGTGACCTCTGTAAGAAACTCATATCTCTTACCGACACACACGACTTCTGCCTCCGCTGCCTCGGACCCGATCATGACCCGATGATCTGTGGTCCGTGTGGCAAAATGTCCTCAAAAGCGTTGAGGAGTCGGCAGCATCAGCGGGAAAGTATCTTCTCTGACTCCGGCCGGGCTCGGACCTCGTCAGAGGTTTCGACGTCTCGGGACTCTGGTCCTGAGCATCGTCGAAGTTCCTCTGAAAGGGGGTCTCCTGCCCGGGAACATCATCGGAAGAAGAAACCCGCGAGGGCGGGATCGGTGGACGCTCCTGGTTCCTTGAGGGCCAGGTCGCATAGCCCCGATTTCCGTCCCGGGTCCTCGGAGGTGGAGAGGCCTTCCAAACATCCTCGTCTCGAGATGGACTTGCCCGCTCACGTGAGTACTGTTGTCCTCGTAGACTGGCCTCCGAAGGAGCCGATGTCGGGCCCGACGCCGTCGGGGCCCGAGTCGGGGGCTGCTGGGTCTCCTGAGCTCGGACTCAGGTTGACGGCCTTGGAGAGCAGTCTGACTGCCTTCATGGACCAGCAGCGGGCATTGATCGCTGGCCTCGCCGGTGCTTCTGCCCTGACCACCGGGACGTCGACCTCCAAGTCGACCCCGGAGACCGAGCCGATCCTCGAGTCCATGAGGGCTCGAGTTGATCCTCGGTCGCGGTCTCCTTCGGCCTCCCGTTCGGGACCGAGGTCGTCGACGCCGACTTCCTCGGCGTCGGGGCGGATGGCATCGATGCCCGCCTGACCGGAGCCGCTCGACTCCTCCTCCGAGGAGGCGGCCTGGGAATCCACCGAGTCTGAACCTCGGAGACGGTCCCCCCTGGAGGATACCCGGTTCTCGGACTTCGTGCGGGATATGGCCAAGGCCTTGGCATTCCCTGCGGATCCCGAGGAGGAGCCTCGAGTCGAAGAACTCGATGCCCTCCAATATGACTCTCCCCCGAAGGAGGCCTTTATTGTACCGGTTCCTCCGATGCTGGAACGACTTCTCTTCCGCATGTGGGAGAGCCCGGCGTCGTCGCCGGTGTTAAGCAAGCGGGTCGATTACATTTATCGAGTCCGCAAGAGCCCCGGCTTCCAAAAGGCACAACTACCGCACCATTCCATGGTGGTGGAATCGGCCATGCATAGACTTAAGAGTCAAAAAATGCACTCCTCGGTGCCCCCCGGTAGGGAGGCCCGAAGCCTGGATGCCCTCGGTAGGAAGTGTTTCCAGGGCTCTATGCTTGCTTGTCGAGTCCAGACCTACCAGCTCTACATGGGCATGTATCTCCGGGACCTGGCTAAAGAAATTGCCGGGTTCTCTGCTGGTCTCTCCGACGAACCTTTGCAGAGGTTCCAAACCTTGTCAACTGGTATTCGAGAGTGCTCAAAGTTTATCTCTCGAGCAGCCTACGATGGTTTTGAGGCATCGGCTCGAGTAGCCGCAGCCGGCATCGGTGGACGCCGCCAGGCTTGGCTTCAGACGTCCGACCTCAAGCCATGGGTGCAGGACAAGTTGGTCGATGTCCCCTGCAGAGGTGATAACCTCTTTGGCAAGCCCATGGATGAGAAGGCTGCACAGATCGAGACTGAGACTCTCACCAGGACTCGTCTCTCCAGGAAGACCTCTGCCCCTTCTCAAAAGAAGAAGGGCTCGGGGAAAAAGCCCTTTTACCTGAGATAGGCGGCTGCCTATAAATACTACCCTCAGTATCAGGCCTCAGCAACTCCCCCACAGGGTAAGCAGGCCAAGTGACGGGGTAATGGGTCCCGTAGGCAGCAAGCCCCCAAGCCTGCACCACCAGCCCCTGCTCAGCAGGGTGGGGGTTTTTGACTTCATCAGCATAGCCTCTCCCCCTCAGCTGGTTTCTCTCAGCACAGGAGGCCGGCTGGTCCACTTTGCCCAAAGGTGGTCCAACATCACCACAGATACCTGGGTACTTCACATAGTTCGGAAGGGCTATCTTCTTCACTTTCACCAGGTACCTCCCTCCTATTTTCCAGGGGAGCCTCCGAGACTCCCTCTGCACAGGGACTTACTCCTTCAGGAGTTAGCAAGTCTCCTTCAGGAACAGGCTGTGGAACCGGTGCCCCACCACCTGAAAGGTCAAGGGTTTTACTCCAGGTACTTTCTGATACCAAAAAGAACAGGAGGCCTCAGACCTATCCTGGACTTGCGAAACCTCAACAAGTTCCTTGCAAAGGAAAAGTTCAAGATGCTTACCCTTGGAATCCTGCTGCCCCACCTCCAGCAGGGAGACTGGCTATGCTCCTTGGATCTAAAGGATGCGTATACTCATATCCTTATTCATCCAGACCACAGACAATATCTCAGGTTTGTGGTGGGAGGAAATCATTACCAGTACAGAGTACTGCCCTTTGGCCTATCCTCCGCCCCCAGGGTGTTCACCAAATGCCTGGCAGTGGTGGCGGCCTATCTAAGACTTCAAGGCCTTTTTGTGTTTCCATACCTGGACGACTGGCTCATCAGAGCCCAGTCTTCCCAAGGGGCCACTCAAGCTACTCCAGCACTTGGGATTTGTCATAAACTTCGCAAAGTCCACTTTGCTCCCCTCTCAAAATCTCGAATTCATTGGTGCCAGGTTGGACATTCTTCAGGCGCAGGCCTTCCTGCCTCTGGACAGGGCCCAAAGGCTCATGGATCTCGCCAGCCACTTTCACAGCAATTCCCTGGTCTCGGCCAGGCAATTTCTGAGACTGCTCGGCCATATGGCTTCCACGGTCCATGTGACCCCCAATGCCCGCCTGAACATGCGACCTGCTCAATGGTGCCTTCGCACACAATGGCATCAGGCCACTGGGAGCCTAGCGGACTCCGTACAGATCTCCGACCGGCTGGTCTCTTCTCTGCAATGGTGGCTTCATCTGCCAACCTAGTACTAGGAGTGACTTTTCAGCCCCCTCCGCATTCTCAGGTCCTGACGACCGATGCTTCTCTCCTGGGTTGGGGAGCACACTGCCAAAGGACATGTACTCAAGGTCTCTGGACTCCTTGGGAGTCTGCTCAACAGATAAACTTCCTGGAGCTCAGAGCCATCCGCTTAGCGCTCAAAGCATTCTCTCACCTGATTTCTCATCAGTCGGTGCTGATACAGACAGACAATCAGGTTGCCATGTTCTATGTGAACAAACAAGGCGGGACAGGCTCCTTACTTCTCTGTCAGGAGGCACAAAAACTATGCTCTTGGGCTGTCCACCATGGCATCATCCTCAAAGCTGTCTATCTCCCAGGTCAAGAAAATGACCTGGCCGACAAGCTAAGCAGGATCCTCCAGCCGCACGAGTGGAGGCTGGATCCGATGGTGGTTCAGCGGATCTTTCTCAAGTGGGGCCTCCCCACCATGGATCTGTTTGCCAGTCCTCTGAACCGGCAACTTCCCAGATTCTGCTCTCGACAACCGCATCCTCTCAGAGTAGCGGCGGATGCTCTTCTGATTCCATGGTCCACAGGCCTCTTATATGCCTTTCCTCCCATGCCGCTGGTGTCTCGGACACTCTTCAAAGTTCTCAGAGACAAAGCATCGATGATCCTAGTGGCTCCCCGGTGGCCGAGACAACCTTGGTTCCCACTTCTAATGCAGCTGGCGGTAGACACCCCTCTTCCTCTGGGTTGTCAGCCCGACCTCCTGTCACAGGATCAGGGGACTCTCCTGCATCCCAACCTCCGGTCCCTTCATCTGATGGCCTGGCTGCTGAAAGGGTAGTCCTTGCTCCCCTCCGCCTGCCTCCAGATGTGGAGGATGTCATTTTGGCCTCCAGGTGGCCCTCCACCCGGAAGTCCTACGCTCTGAAGTGGCGTCGGTTCTCCGTCTGGTGTGCTCAGCAGTTTCAAGATCCCTTCTCCTGTTCAGCGTCAGTGGTCTTGCAGTACTTGCTTTCCCTCTCCAATCTTGGACTTAAGTCCAACTCGGTCAAGGTCCACCTCAGTGCTCTTTCTGCGCACCACATGCCGGTGGAGGGCAGACCTCTTTCTAGCCACCCTCTGGTGGCTCGTTTTCTCAGAGGCCTCCTTCTCCTTAAACCACCTTTGCGCCCACCAGCCCCGGACTGGGATCTCAATGTGGTTTTACAGCGGATTACCTGTCCGCCGTTTGAACCTATGGCTACCTGTCCTCTTCGTTTTCTTTCTTGGAAAACATTGTTCTTGGTGGCCCTCACTTCTGCTAGACGCGTTAGTGAGCTGCAGGCCCTGGTGTCTGATCCTCCGTACACTAGGTTCTATAAGAACCGGGTAGTCCTACGGACTCACTCTAAGTTTCTTCCCAAAGTGGTTTCCCCTTTTCACATCAACCAGGAGGTGATGCTTCCGACCTACTTTCCCAGGCCACACTCCAGCCGAGCTGAAATGGTCTTGCATACCCTGGACTGTAGAAGGGCGTTGACCTTCTACCTTGACCGTACGCGGGAGCACAGACGGGCTGTTCAGCTCTTCGTCTCTTATGACCCCAATAAGTTGGGGCTCCCTGTCTCCAAGCGTACTTTGTCCATCTGGATTGCTGACTGTATAGCTTGGGCTTACGAGGCAGCCGGCCTCTCGTTGGAAAGTCGAGTCACGGCCCATCGTGTTCGGGCGAAGGCTACGTCAGTGGCTTACCTCCGCTCTGTTCCATTGGCAGACATCTGCCGGGCCGCTACTTGGTCTTCAAGCCAGACTTTTGCGGCCCACTACTGCCTGGAGAGGGAGTCCTGCAGGGACAGTGCTTTCGGACAGGCAGTCCTCCGTAACCTCTTCGAGGTATAGGCAACTCCTACCCTCCATCCCGGATGTTGGGCTACCGGTTGGGGACGTATTCAGAGAGGATTCCTTCCCTCTGGGCTACTGAGCTTGAGGGAGCTTGAGGGAGCTCATTTTTGTGCTTAGGGTCTCCGGTAGCCTTAAGCTTGGGAGTCCCATATGTGAGGACTGACTTCCTGCTTGGTCCTGGAGAAAGCGTAGTTACTCACCTGTAACAGGTGTTCTCCAGGAGCAGCAGGAATCAGTCCTCACAACCCTCCCTCCTCGGAGTTGCAGTTCTATGCTTTCTTTTTTACTTATTTTTTTCTGTCTTTTAGCTATGTCATCTGACTGCAATCTAGTTTGGTCTTAAACTCAAGAGTAAAATTGCAGTTAAGCCAGAAATATGTATTTTACTCAATATCAATTGCTAAATTTCCAGATAAAAGCAAATAATAATAAATTGTAAACTATGCGTCCATTTCGAATTCGTTTAGGAGAACATCGCAGTAGACTTAAATGTAAAACTCTTACTGCTCCCATGGTAGCTCATTGTTTGACTCACCACCATACTTTCACTGACCTTCGTTGTTTCTGCATTGAAAAAGTTAATAAGGCAATGGGAGATAAAACTTTGGATCAAACCCTTATTTACAAAGAACAACGATGGATCTTTAAATTGCAGACAGTTATTCCCGGTGGGCTTAACACCCAAATTGATTGGACTCTATGCATCTGATGTTAGCTATGATTCCATTGATAAACAACACAGTCACTTAGACTATATATAGACACTCCCCTGGTTTTCAGACCGCATGCGCGGCGTTTTTCTGAGCCTTTGCAGCAGTTGCATTCAGGGCGCATAACTGAGGTAAGCGGGGTCTTCACATATCTGAATATGATCCGCTTGTTTGCTGAATGAAAATATTTGCTGATTGGAATGTGGGTATATTTTTATTGCTTTTTGTTCCAGATATTCGAATACATACAAAGCATAGGCTTATTTAACCCCTGAAGAAACGGAACATATCCGTGAAACGCGATGGCGCTGAAGTAGGCGTTGGGATACAACACTTTTAAGATAAGCCTACCTTCTGTTTTATAAAATGCATCTTGGATAAGTCATTTCAAAACGCTTGGAAAAAAACCACACGTTCAAAAAACAAAAAGGGTCGTTGATGTATATCGGGAGTAGTTACTGGCTTTTGCCATTGTCACTGAAAAACTCCATAAGAATCTGAGACCCGCTGTTCAAAAAACGTGTGCATGTTAAGTGATTTTTACAATTTATTATTATTTGCTTTTATCTGGAAATTTAGCAATTGATATTGAGTAAAATACATATGTCATCTGACTGAGCAAGATGGCACCCTTGGGCGGGAAGAGGACCGCGCATGCGCGCTGCAATTCCCAAAGGCTTTCTTTGAAAGCTGGGGAAAATTGCTCCGCGAGGGCTCCGTCGGCGCCGACGTCACCCATATGTGAGGACTGATTCCTGCTGCTCCTGGAGAACACCTGTTACAGGTGAGTAACTACGCTTTCTGGTGGCAGTCATTTTAGCACGCAGAGTGAACGAGCTTCAGGCTCTAGTGGTTCATCGACGTTACACCAAATTCCACCATAATAGAGTGGTCTTTTGTACTCATCCTAAATCCCTTCCAAAAGTGGTATCGGATTTCCTCCTTAATCATTCCGTTGTTCCAACATTTTTTCCGAGACCTGATGCACACAAAGGGGAAGCTGTGTTGCACATGTTGGACTGCAAGTGAGCCTTAGTCTTCTACTTGGAGCAGACAAAAGCCCATAGAAAGTGCATCCAACTTTTTGTTTCTTTTGATCGAATAAGCTAGGGGCTGCTGTTTCCAAACACTCTATTTCAATTCTGCTAGTAGACTGCATCTCTTTCGCTTATGTCCAACAAAGGAGCACTACAACACGTCAGCAGAAAGCACCCAGTCCAAAATCCGTGGTTAAAACAGGAAGGAATCTTTTATTGAAAGTTGATATAAATCGCACTTCTAAAAGCCCAAAGAGCCCGACACAGGCTGTGTTTTGATTTTACTTTATCAGGGGATTTAGGCGTGCTACATCCATAAATACACAAACATAAATACAAAACACAAATATCATTAAAAACAAACTTAAAAATGAATCAATATGCCATAATTAAAAAACTAATAATAATAAATAGTACATAAAATATTCTGAAACTCCAGGTTATGATCCCCAGCAAATACCTTATTTGGATTTAATTATTAAAAAGGAAGGGGGGCAGTTGATTACATCATTGTATAGGAAACCTACGGATCGCAATCAGTTATTACATTTTGATAGTTTTCACAATCCTGCATTGAAGAAAAATTTGCCTGTAGGTCAATTTTTTAGAGCCAGGAGGGCCTGTACCAAAATGCAGGATTTTGAAGTTCAAGCGGATATAATGAAAGACAGATTTACAGCAAGGAAGTATCCTATGCAATTCATTGAGTCAGCATATCACAGGACTAAACATACTTCTCGAGAAATTCTTCTAAAGCCGCATGGCATAAAAAAAGATGTGGGGTTAGTATGTCCATTGTTATATTCAGTGCATTCAAAGAAAATTACGCAGGTTTTACGAAAGGAATGGCATCTTATTCAATCTTTACCAGGATTTCATGACACTACCATTACAGTAGCTCACAAACGTAATGTTAACCTGAAGAACTTGTTAGTCCCATCTGCACTAACGGAACAGAGGTTCCTCTCTAAATATAAAGGCCAATTTTGTTGTTGGAAATGCTCAATATGTTCTCTTGCATTGCCAGTACGAGATATATTTATACATCCCACAACACAAGAAGAATTTAAGATAGAAGATTTTTCGAATTGCAATACCACACATGTGATTTAAGTTATACAGTGCCCGTGCAAGCATTTGTATGTGGGGAAGACAATTAGGAGTGTGAGAGTACGAATTATTGAGCGTAAGAGTTGTATTAGGAGAGGTGCCGTAGAAAAACCCCTTGTGGCCCACTGGCAAGAGATGGCGCATCAAGTTAATGATATAAGATTTTTTGTAATCAAGAGAGTCAAATTAAATTGGAGAGAGGGGATATTAAGAAAACAATATTAAGATTGGAACAGAAATACATTTTTAAATTAAATTCCCTATCTCCCAATGGTTTGAATTTAGACACAGATTTGTCAGTTTTTCTATAGCTTGGAACATTTGATTAATTATTTGATGGAAGATCTAAGATATGGTTAGCCTGAGTGGCAAATGCAGTGCAATTAAAGTAGGCATGTATTAGGTGCTGGTAGTAATAATAATCTTTTTATTATGATTATTTTTATTTTGTCAAATGATACTTTGGAAGCAGTGCGGTGCATTTGAAATGCGCAGTATTGATTGAGAATGTATGATGGATGTATCAATAGTATATAATTATATCGGTTTTAGAAGTAATATATGTTGAAAACCATTTAATGATTAATGATAGAAGTGAGGGTTATTTCAGGACTCCCATCGAAAATAATACAGGTGCGATTGTTCCCTTATGAACAGTCTTGCATCTATAAGAACTGATTAATGTCTGCAGAACAGTACCCTTGGATTAAAAATATAGTTGAAGGGCAGTGTAAAAATGAATGGATGTGTTTGAATACGATTTAAAAGGAAGAAAATAGAGGGTTTTAGATTTACCTAGCAACTAATGACTATATTGCTTTTCGGAAGATGACGTCAATTTTCCCGCGTTTAAAGATAGCGCAGAAGCGGGCGATTTTTCACTGACAAAGTGTGAAGCTAGGAGATCAGGCGCGCATCTGACGTATAGCTATCCTTTATTTTTACCAAACGATTCATCGGCTATTACAAGGTATGACGGGATGTTTAGTATTGGTTTTATTTTTGTTTTTGGAAATCACCTGTTCTGCGTAAGAAGGCTGTATGTCAGATGAATAAAGGGGTTAGTTTAGGAGCAGGAGGAGATGTTTATACAATGGATCAACAAATGAGAAACATTGTATTCAAACAATCGATGCAGCATTCATATTTTTAGCGATTTAAAAAGGAAAAATAGAAGTAGAACCAGTTATTGAAGATAAAAGATATTACAGAACGATACCACATTATATGGATAACATGCACATTAAAATAGAGATATGATACACTCCGTAATGGTCCTTTTGTAAAGCGATAAAGGAAGTGAATAGCTTTTAACGCCGTGTGCAATAGTTCAGGGATCGAAGTACATTGTAGTATGTGTTTGGTATTTAAATGCTCACATTGACTCCGGCTCCTTTATTGGGGATAAGAACAGTAACCAGATACATCCAAACAAGGGATGGTTTATTGATTGTACTCACTCCTGCTCTTATTTTCAAATCACGTCTACGTGAGAATATAATTACTTGCTCTCCTTTATCTCTTTTTTAGTATGCACAGTAGTTGAATTGAATTTTCCTACTAACAAAGGTATATATATTGGATTTACATGTTTATACACCTATTCATGTATCGATAGTTTTATTATTAATTGGTTTCTATCACAATTTATCTCCAGGAACAAGCAGGAATGAGTCTTCACATATGGGTACGTCGGTACCGACGGAGCCTGCACGGGAATGCTGCCCAGCTTCCAATCAGAAAGCTTTTGGCAGCATCCCTCGCGCCTGCGCAGTGACTTCCCGCCTTCTCCACAGCCTCTCTTCAGTTTTCGTTTTTCCGCGGAGCCGACAGGACGTCCTCCTGTCACCGCAGAAACTTTTCTTTTTAATTACTTTAGTTTTTTGTTTTCTTGTGGTCGCGGCTGTATTTCCCGCTGCCACCGGTATCGCCGGTGGATTTTTGACTAAATTCTGAGAAACATTTTCTTCAGTTTTTTGCCTTAACTTCTTGGGCCTACTAGGCCTTTTCATTATGGAGCCTTCTTTTCCTAAGAAGTGCATTCAATGTGGAAACACCTGTTTCTTTTTAGACACCAATAGTTGGTGTCTCAACTGTGTGTTTTGTGAGGAAACCTTCAGTATTTAGAGTTTCCCTCGATACCGTTTTTTCCTCGGCAGTGAGGGTACCCGGTTTCTCTACTTCACAGGATCAGGTAACCCAAAAACAGTCTGTTAAGACTAGTCAATGCTTGAGTGGTATGTCCCATGCCCAGCATGATGACGGCTCCGGCCTTACCCTCAAGAATCCATTGGCATTACCCCTGCGGGAGTCTTCGGGCTCCAAAGCGTTAAAGGGGTTTCAGGATGTTCCTGGGGCTCACCCCTCACAGAACATGCCTGAGCCATGCGCGGGGGTGGTATCCGCTTCGAGCAGTACCGAGCCTTCGGCATCGGCACCGGTGTCGAGTATTCCACTCTTCACCAGGGATTGTCATCGGGCATCCTCGGTACCTTCGGGACCGATCGATACGCACCGCATTGACTTCTCTCAATCTCAGCCATGCTCCGGGACGGTACCGGCGTCGATCGGTTCCGATACCCTGGCATCGGCATCGAGGTGGACCGCCTTACCATTTGCAAGAGGTGCTCTTCGGGTATCCTCGGTACCGTCGGTATCGATCGATGTAACCCAGACTGCCTTAGTGGTATCGGCATCGCCGATACTGCCACCGGCGTCGGAACCCTCGCGACATGCATCGATAGTCTCGCTTTCTTCGATGCCGAGTCTTGAGCCGATATCTAGTCTCGAGGACTGCGTACCGACGCATCCCGGAACCGACTCCTGTCGTTTCCAGATAGGCAGTTCCAAAGATCCTAGCCATAACTCCCTCATGATCTCGGTACCACTGCAGCAGTCCCCGATGGCAACTTCACCTGCTAATCCTGTATCAGTATCGATGTCGATGCCTGTTCTTGCACCGATGCCTAGTTTGGAACCGATACCTGGCATTGGTGCAGTACCCTGTACGTCCTCTGGTGCTCAGGCTCTTTCTTTAGCCTTACCAGGGATGGTTCCCATAGGAGATCAGTCTTTTCAGGCTTTTCTCCTGGATATGGCAACCTTTCTTAATATTTCTATCCCTGGTTGTGATCCTACTCATGGCTCACCGGCACAAATGGAAAATATGAAGCTTCCTTTACATCCTGCTCTGCAGGATCTCCTTCTCAGGGTCTGGAAATCGCCCTTACGACTTCCTTTAGTTTCTACAGACATTGAAGTTCGGTACCGGGTGCCACCCTCTCCAGGGTTCCAAAAGCCTCAACTTTCTCATCGTTCCCTTGTAGTGGAATCGGCACTGAGGAAAGTTAAGAGCAAGAAGAAGCATTCTTCTTATCCACCGGGTCGTTCTTCAAGAACACTCGATGCTTTTGGTCGTCAGGCCTTCCAAAACTCTATGCTGGCCTCCAGAGTTCTTTCATATATTTTTCACATGAGTCTAACACTCCAGGAAGTCACAGAGAAATTGTCTCTTCTCCAGGACCAAGCAGGAAGTCAGTCCTCACATATGGGTGACGTCGGCGCCGACGGAGCCCTCGCGGAGCAATTTTCCCCAGCTTTCAAAGAAAGCCTTTGGGAATTGCAGCGCGCATGCGCGGTCCCCTTCCCGCCCAAGGGTGCCATCTTAGCCAGTCTTCTTTTTTCCGCGGAGCCCTACAGACTTGGTCTTCCAGTCCCTGCTGAAAAAGTTGATTTCTTCATTTATTTTCTCTGAGCATCGCCGGAGTTCCTCCGACAGAGGTTCTCCCTCCGGGGATCATCATCGGAAGGCGAAACCCGCGAGGGCGTCGTCGGTGGACGCTCCTGGTTCCGCGAGGGCCAGGTCGCATAGCCCCGATAGCCGTCCCGGGTCTTTGGAGCAGGAACGTCTCTCGAAGCGACCTCGTCTGGAATCGGAATTGCCTGCTCGGGTAAGTCCTGTACTCCTCCTGGACTCGCCTCCGAGGGGTCCGACGTCGGGCCCGACGCCGTCGGGGCCCGAGTCGGGGGCTGCTGGGTCACCTGAGGTCGGACTCAGGTTGACGGCCTTGGAGAGCAGCCTGGCTGCCTTCATGGACCAGCAGCGGGCACTGATCGCTAGCCTCGCTGGCGCCTCTGCCCTGGCCGCCGGGACGTCGACGTCTAAGTCGACCCCAGAGACCGAGCCGATCCTCGAGTCCATGCGGGCTTGAGTCGATCCTCGGTCGAGGTCTCCCTCGGCCTCCCGTTCGGGACCGAGGTCGTTGACGCCGACTCCCTCGACGTCGGGGCGGCCGATGCCTACGCCCGCCCGGACCGACCCCACCGATTCCTCCTCGGAGTCGGCCTGGGAATCTGAAGTGGAAGAGTCACCTGATTCATTTCGGACTCGGTGTGTCCCCTCGGACTCCCCTGAGTCCGAACCTCGGATGCAGTCCCCCCCGGAGGATGCCCGGTTCTCGGACTTCGTCAGGGATATGGCCAAGGCTTTGGCCTTCCCTGCGGATCCCGAGGAGGAGCCTCGAGCCGAGGAGCTCGATGCCCTCCAGTATGACTCTCCAGCGAAGGAGCACTTTACTGTACCGGTTCCTCCCATGCTGGAACGACTACTCTTCCGCATGTGGGAGAGTCCGGCATCATCGCCGGTGTTAAGCAAGCGGGTCGATTCCATCTATCGAGTCCGCAAGAGCCCGGGCTTCCAAAAAGCACAGCTACCGCACCATTCCATGGTGGTGGAATCGGCCATGCATAGGCTCAAGAGCCAGAAGATGCACTCCTCGGTGCCTCCTGGCAGAGAGGCCCGCAACCTGGATGGCCTCGGTAAGAAGTGTTTCCAGGGCTCTATGCTTGCTTGTCGAGTCCAGACCTACCAGCTCTACATGGGCATGTACCTTAGAGACCTGGCTAAGGAGATAGCCGGATTCTCTGCTGGACTTTCCGAGGAACCTTTGCGGAGGTTCCTAGCCTTGTCCACTGGTATTCGAGACTGCTCCAAATTCATTTCTCGAGCAGCCTATGATGGCTTTGAAGGGTCGGCTCGAGTGGCCGCAGCCGGCATCGGTGCCCGCCGACAGGCTTGGCTTCAGTCGTCTGACCTTGAACCCTGGGTGCAGGACAAGTTGGTCGATGTCCCCTGCCGAGGTGAGAACCTATTTGGCAAGCCCATGGCTGAGAAGGCTGCGCAAATCGAGACGGAGACTCTCACCAGAACAAGGCTCTCTAGAAAGACCTCTGCCCCTTCCCAAAAGAAGAAGGGCTCGGGAAATAAGTCCTTTTACCCGAGGAAGGCGGCTGCCTATAAACACTACCCTCAGTATCAGGCCTCCTCAGCTCCCCAACAGGGTCAGCAGGCCAAGGGACGGGGTAACGGGTCCCGTAGGCAGCAAGCCCCCAAGCCTGCACCACCGGCCCCTGCTCAGCAGGGTGGAGGTTTTTGACTTCATCGACATAGCCTCTCCCCCTCAGCTGGTTTCTCCCAGCACAGGAGGCCGGCTGGTCCACTTTGCCCACAGGTGGTCCAACATCACATCAGATGCCTGGGTGCTTCATGTTGTGCGAGAAGGCTATCTTCTCCACTTCCACCAGGTCCCTCCCTCCTATTTTCCGGGAGAGCCTCCACGACTCCCTCTGCACAGGGACTTACTCCTTCAGGAGTTAGCAAGTCTTCTTCAGGAACAGGCTGTGGAACCGGTGCCCCACCACCTGAGAGGTCAAGGCTTTTATTCCAGGTATTTCCTAATACCAAAAAGAACAGGAGGCCTCAGACCCATCCTGGACTTGCGCAACCTCAACAAGTTCCTCGTGCGAGAGAAGTTCAAGATGCTTACCCTTGGAATCCTTCTGCCCTACCTCCAGCAGGGAGATTGGCTATGCTCCTTGGATCTAAAGGATGCCTACACGCACATCCTCATCCACCCAAGCCACCGCCAATACCTAAGGTTTGTGGTGGCCGGAAATCATTACCAGTACAGAGTACTGCCCTTTGGCCTATCCTCCGCACCACGAGTCTTCACAAAATGTCTCGCGGTGGTGGCGGCTTATCTCCGGCTTCAGGGCCTCTATGTCTTTCCTTACCTAGACGACTGGCTCATCAGAGCATCGTCCTCTCAAGAAGTCACACGAGCCACGCACCGCACTGTGACTCTTCTCCAGTACTTGGGCTTTGTCGTAAACTTCGCAAAGTCCACTTTGTTCCCCTCGCAAGATCTTGAGTTCATCGGCGCAAGATTGCACACTCTTCAGGCGCGAGCTTTCCTGCCTTTCGACAGAGCTCAGCGGCTCATGGACCTAGCCAGCCGTTTTCGCAGCCAGTCCCTGGTCTGGGCCAGGCGCTTTCTGAGACTACTCGGCCATATGGCTTCCACCGTCCATGTGACCCCCAACGCCCGCCTGAATATGCGGCCTGCTCAGTGGTGCCTTCGCAAGCAGTGGCAACAGGCCACGGGCGGCCTCGCCGACTTAGTGCAGATCTCCAGTCCACTGGCTTCTTCTCTGCACTGGTGGCTTCATCAGCCAAACCTGGTACTCGGAATGCCTTTTCAATCTCCTCCGCCTGCTCAAGTACTGACGACCGATGCTTCTCTCCTGGGATGGGGAGCACATTGCCAAGGGGCATGTACTCAAGGTCTTTGGACCGCGTGGGAGTCTGCGCAGCAGATCAACTTCCTAGAGCTCAGAGCAATCCGTCTGGCTCTCAAGGCTTTCTCCCACATGACTTCTCGCCGGTCCGTCCTTGTCCAGACGGACAATCAAGTTGCCATGTTCTACGTGAACAAACAGGGAGGCACGGGCTCCTTCCTTCTCTGTCGAGAAGCGCAGAGGCTCTGCTCTTGGGCCGTCAGCCACGGCATTCTTCTCAAGGCAGTTTATCTCCCAGGCCAAGAAAATTGCCTGGCGGACAAACTCAGCAGAATCCTCCAGCCGCACGAGTGGCGCCTGGATCCCTTGGTAGTTCAGAAACTTTTTCTGCAGTGGGGCCTCCCCATGCTGGATCTTTTTGCCAGTCCTCTCAACCGGCAACTTCCTCGTTTCTGCTCTCGGCAGCCGCACCCCCTCCGAGTAGCGGCGGATGCTTTTCTGCTCTCATGGTTGGAAAGCCTTCTGTATGCCTTTCCTCCCATACCGCTAATCTCTCGGACTCTTTTCAAGGTTCTCCGAGACAAAGCTTCCATGATCCTGATAGCTCCTCGGTGGCCCAGGCAGCCGTGGTTTCCACTCCTGCTGCAACTGGCGGTGGAGGCTCCGTTTCCTCTGGGGTTTCAACCAGATCTCCTAACACAGGATCAGGGGTCCCTGCTACACCCCAACCTCAGATCTCTACATCTGATGGCCTGGCTGCTGAAAGGGTAGTCCTTGCTCCCCTTCTACTGCCAGCAGAGGTGGAAGAGGTCGTCCTAGCTTCCCGGCGACCTTCTACCCGCAAATGCTACGCCCTTAAATGGCGTCGTTTTTCCGTTTGGTGTACCCAGCAGTCTCTGGATCCCTTCCCCTGCTCGGTGTCGGTGGTCTTGCAGTACTTGCTCTACCTCTCTAATCTTGGACTTAAGTCCAACTCCGTCAAGGTTCACCTCAGTGCTCTTTCCGCACATCATGTGCCGGTGGACGGCAGACCTCTTTCCAACGACCCTCTCGTGGCAAGGTTTCTCCGAGGTCTCCTTCTCCTTAAACCACCTCTGCGCCCGCCAGCGCCTGACTGGGATCTGAATGTGGTTTTGCAGCGGATCACCTGTCCGCCTTTTGAACCTATGGCTACCTGTCCTCTCCGTTTTCTTTCTTGGAAAACCTTATTCCTGATAGCCCTCACTTCCGCTAGACGCGTAAGTGAACTACAGGCCCTCGTGTCTGATCCCCCTTACACTCGATTCTACAAAAATCGGGTAGTCCTACGGACTCACCCTAAATTTCTTCCAAAAGTGGTCTCCCCTTTTCACATCAATCAGGAGGTGGTACTTCCGACCTTCTTTCCCAGGCCACACTCCAGCCGAGCTGAGATGGTCCTGCATACCCTGGACTGTAGAAGGGCATTGAACTTCTAACTTGACCGTACGCGGGAGCACCGCAAAGCTGCTCAGCTCTTCGTGTCTTTTGACCCCAATAAATTGGGTCTCCCTGTCTCCAAGCGCACTCTGTCCATCTGGGTTGCTGACTGTATCGCTTGGGCTTATGGAGCAGCTGGACTCTCCTTAGAAAGTCGGGTCACGGCTCATTGTGTTCGGGCGAAGGCTACGTCAGTGGCTTACCTCCGCTCTGTTCCATTGGCAGACATCTGCCGGGCCGCTACTTGGTCTTCGAGCCAGACTTTTGCGGTCCATTACTGCCTTGAGAGGGAGTCCCGCAGGGACAGTGCTTTCGGACAGGCAGTACTCCGAAATCTCTTTGAGGTTTGAGCAACTCCTACCCTCCATCCCGGATGTTGGGCTACCGGTGGGTAATAATTCTGTGAAGATTCCTTCCTTCTGTGCTGCTGAGCTAGAGGGAGCTCATTTTTATGCTTAGGGTCTCCGGTAGCCTTAAGCTTGGGAGTCCCATATGTGAGGACTGACTTCCTGCTTAGTCCTGGAGAAAGCGTAGTTACTCACCTGTAACAGGTGTTCTCCAGGAGCAGCAGGAATCAGTCCTCACAACCCTCCCTCCTCCCCTTGGAGTTGCAATCATCTGCTTTAGTTTTTTTTGCAAATTTGTATGCTGTCTTTTAGCTATGTCATCTGACTGGCTAAGATGGCACCCTTGGGCGGGAAGGGGACCACGCATGCGCGCTGCAATTCCCAAAGGCTTTCTTTGAAAGCTGGGGAAAATTGCTCCGCGAGGGCTCCGTCGGCGCCGACGTCACCCATATGTGAGGACTGATTCCTGCTGCTCCTGGAGAACACCTGTTACAGGTGAGTAACTACGCTTTTTGACCCCTTTTTTACCAGAGCCCAAGGCTACTGATTATTCCTTGCTCATCAATCACAGCCAGAATATATCCTGGTTCCTGTCTCGTGCTTCTATAGACTCTTTTGAGTCCGTTAGCAGATCCTCTGCTATTGCCATTGCAGCACGTCGCAGAGCCTGGCTTGAAGCTTCAGACTTGAGCAGATGGGCACAAACTATACTAGCTCATTCTCCTTGTACAGGAGAAGGTCTCTTCAATAAGGAGGCTTTACGTCAGGTTGCTCAATGCTCCACTGACTCTCCTTCCACTAAAAACCATTCTAAGCCACCTCCTTCTTCAAGGAGTAGGAAATGTCCTACCAAACCTTCTTTCCCTAAGAAAAGAAAGTTTCATTCATCTCCTGCCCATCATTCGGCTGTACCTAAACAAGGGACGCCTCAGCCTAGTCTGAAGTCCTCCAGTTCTGGCCAGTCTCAGCATTCCCAGCAACCGTAGGGGCCGGGAATTGTAACTTACACTTCACTTCTACACATTAGAAGTTTATTCACTGTGCTTTTCTTTTTCAGTGTACTAACCTGTCGGAAAATTTTTTGTTCAGGGACTACACACTTCTCCTCTTCTTACTCTCTAGAAGAGCAGTTCCAACTATCCCCTGATAGTTTCTATCCCAACTGAACATTGTTTCCTTCAGTTGACTTACCCTATGGGTATGTCACCCTCCAATTACTTGAGGGGTACCATACTGAAAAGCTTCTCTAGCAAGCTCGTTCCCCAGACAGGGAGAAGAGATATCTCCTCTCTTTTCTTGTCTGTTTTTCTTTATTCGGCACAGGACAATCTCTCTGCTGTTTCCGTCAGCAGCTCTGCCTGCAGGAGTTACAGTAATTGTATTACTGGGACTTTTTCCAAGTTCCAGTCCCTTGTTCAAAATTTTGTCTAGCCTCAGTAGTGATTCCAAACTATCTTGGATCCTCCTACTCGTTTAGGCTTTCTCACATTATTCTAACCATCTCCTCTCCTAGGATATGGCAACACACCTGACTTCAGTCAGTTTATCTCATAGCTCTCCTGCACAATGCTCTCTGCAGTCTTCAGAGAAGCTTTCTACTATGAGGGCCTTGCTATAGAGCATTGGCCTTGTCTCTGAAGTTTCTCTATTAGTAGGGAAAAACTTATAAACCCTTCCTATGCCTGTGAGGGTTCTCCACACCCCCTCTAGCCTGGGGTGTTAACACGAGATATCAGTTCTTCTGCGTGAAAATCCAAGGCTTCTGTTTACGCATGCTACCTCTGGGTCCCTCCATAGGTCCCTCTGGTATCTTCCCTGCGTTTCTCCACATCTACCATGTCAGTGTTCTGTGGATCTCCCGCCTTGTTCTTTACAGATTCATATGTTCATCTGTTCTCACGCGAACATCACGATTATCTGGTTAAATTGCCTTTCTACATCCCTCAATCCATGAAAATAGATTCTCTATACATATCCCAAGTGGGTTCACCCTCTTGTAGAGCACAGAATCTTTTTCTTTTATATTCCCCATGTACAATTATGGGGCTGGGTGGTAGACATGTATCTTCAACCTGTTGTCTTGTATATAGCATCTCCATATATGTCTACATACCTATATCATTAGGGTGCTAAACCATGCCCCACAAATTTACATTTATTCAGGTATATCATATCTATATATATATATTTGATATATTTCACCACCCATATCCTAATATACACATCTGGACATATATATATATATATATATGTCCAGATGTGTATATTAGGATATGGGTGGTGAAATATATCAAATATATATATATAGATATGATATACCTGAATAAATGTAAATTTGTGGGGCATGGTTTAGCACCCTAATGATATAGGTATGTAGACATATATGGAGATGCTATATACAAGCTATATATATATGTGTTTGATGGGGGGCCTCTTAAGGGTTGGTCTGTCTTACACACTATCACCCTTACTGTCTATACTACATGTTTTACCTCCTAGAGGTTTTAGACAGTCTGTCGCCCTACGTCCCATGCCATATTACGATGCAGAAACTGTTAGGCACCAATAACCACTTTGGTGCTAACATCTTCCATTTTTTCTTTAAGTCCATGAAGCATCAAACTTCAATATTTTTCCTATCTCTCGCCAGCTAGGAAAAACAGTGTACCTCTTTATCTTTGAGTACACAACTGTTTTCTGTGGGAGTAGGGGGTTTTTCCAGTCCCCCTCTTCCCGCCAGGACTAGGCTAGTTGTCCAACTCCGTCAGTCTTCTTCCTTTAGTCCTCAATGTTAATGACCTTATGCCTAAAGGAGTTTTCAGCTTTTCCCATAAAGCTTTCCATTGAAGACCTGACGTCAAATCCTACCCAGTTGACACCTGGATCATCTACTACCTCCAGGTCTGGACCTTCATCCTCACTACTGAGAGGTCACCTTGAAGATTCCGCCACTGCTTATCCAGTAGACTCCATCATGCTTTCTACTTCCTACAATACAGTAGGTAAGCTGCATATTTTAAGTGTACATTAAATGTGTTTTAATGCTACTCATCATATCTACCAAGGACTCCTGTAGTTTGTAGAACCCTCTAGTCCTTGGCTATGCTGTTTCTTTCCTCACAGCTCCTTTATTGTCAACTCCTACCCTCCATCCCACATTGGATGCCGGGGATTCCTGGAGACAAAATGCACCCCTGATCCAGGCACTTGCATTTTTATGGGTTCTCCCCCTGGCATCTCCAGCTAGGGAGTCCCCATATGTGAAGACTCATTCCTGCTTGTTCCTGGAGATAGCACAGTTACTTACCTGTAACAGGTGATCTCTGGGAACAGCAGGAATTAGTCTTCACAACCCTCCCACCTCCCCTAGGAGTTGCATCTTTTTTATCTTCTTCCTTTTCTCTCCTCGCCTTTGTCTCAGCTCTGAAACTCAACTGAAGAGAGGCTGTGGAGAAGGCGGGAAGTCACTGCGCAGGCGCGAGGGATGCTGCCAAAAGCTTTCTGATTGGAAGCTGGGCAGCATTCCCGTGCAGGCTCCGTCGGTACCGACGTACCCATATGTGAAGACTAATTCCTGCTGTTCCCAGAAATCACCTGTTACAGGTAAGTAACTGTGCTTTATTAGCATTTATATGTTTTTTGCATATTTATATCGTTTAATATGTTTTATTTGTATATATGATAATATATGAGGATATAACCTGGAGTTTGAGAATATTTTATGTACTATTTATTATTATTTATTAGTTTTTTAATTATGGCATATTGATTCATTTTTAAGTTTGTTTTTAATGATATTTCTGTTTCCTTTGCATCCCTCTAGTCCAGTCCCGGAACCATAGAGTTTAGAATCTCCTCCAGCAGCCTTGGAGACTGAAAGACATCATCGCTTTGCTGGCACCAGTATAAATAGGCAGGGACCGCCCCCTTCACCAGTACTTTCAGTCTCCAAGCAGCTGAGGAGATTCTGAGCCTGGGATTGGGCTCAGTGAGCAGCAGTAGAGTTTCAAATAAGCAGGGCATTTCCTTTTTAAATTTGGCCATACTTAGGTTAAGGGCTGATATTTCTGTAGTTCTTGTCCACAGACCGTTTTTGACTTTGGTTTTTTGATTTGTAGGGGGAGTGCTGTGCTGAAGAGAGTTTCAGTTCTCTGCTCTGGCTCCATCCTCCTCCTCCCCCCCCCCCCACCAGGAGTTTTTCCCCATAATGTAAATGAGTATTTGGGGGCAGTTTGAACTTGCTTGGCCTCCCTGCTCCCGAACCCGCTATTAGGGGTGAGGAGCAAGTGGTAGGCTTGGACGCGGCACGAGGAAATCAGACTGAGCCGCATACCTTCTTCACAGCGCCGGAGCTGAAGCCACATGAAAGGCTGAGCTCCCGGGCAGGTGTCTCCCTCTGTCTTCTTCTTCCCCCGGTGGGACAGCACACGGTGAGTGGGGGCTGCTGGGCACATCGGGGGACTGTGTCCTTGCAAGGGGGGGGATTGCCACGGAGCCTTTTTTGTTAGCGGGCATTGTGTTTGTTCTTCTGCGGTTTTTGCGGCTGCGTGTAGCCGCGCAGGAAAAGCCGTGGCGGCCATTTTAGTACCGCGTTAAGTTTTCTTAAGCTTTAGTGCTGTCTACTCGCGGTAGCAGCTTCGTTTTTGGGGGAAAGTGTGTTGGTTAGGCCTGTTGGGGCTGGCAGTGCCTTGGTGTGTGTAAAAAAATAAAAAAATAAATTAAAAAAATAAAGACACCTGCGAGTAGCTCAGCTGGAACACCTCTGTTTCAGTCAGATGCGGGCATTTCTTAAGGAGAGGTGCAGGGCAGAAGGGCTGCGGTTGGCCTAGTATGCCTGCAAAGCCTAGGTGTTTGGTGTGTGGTTCCCGCCGAGGCACGGTACAGGACTCGGGGGTGTTTAAGCCATGCACCCTGGAGGCAGTGGCGATGGACAAGGCGTTAGAGCAGTCCTCGGCAAGTCTAGAGGCGGTTTGTCCGATAGGGAAGGCGCTCCTGCCTCCCTCCCTGGGCCCGGCGGAGCCGTTAGCAGCTTTGTCCTCGGGGGAAGGACCTACTACGTCTCAGGGTTGCTCTCCGGGGGCATCTGCTGCGTAATACCACCAAATTTCTTTTCCCTCATGCAGCAGGCCTTCGCATTGCTTCAACTGGCCATGTCTGCTCCGCCTCGGGGCGCAGGGGCTTAAGCGGCCGGGGTCGGTGGACAGCCCTGCGGAAAGCGCTCCTGCGGCTAAGAGGTCACGGGGCATCAGGGAGGAGAGTCCGGTGTCTCGTCTCGGGGAGGACCTCGGTGAGGTGGATGCACTTTTGGAGGAGGTCTCCGTGGGCGATTTAGAAGAAGGCGAATTGCCTGATGCAGGAGAGCAGAGTTGGGTTGTCAGGGTTTTTCGCCGCGAGGAGCTGCCGGCCTTGATTACGGAGACTCTAAGGACGCTTAATATGCTCTCAGGGGGAGCGGCTACGGAGGAAGCTTTGGAGGATCCCCTCTTGCAGGCGGTTCGCACGTCCCAGAAGGTTTTTCCTGTGCATAGGATTTTTAGGAGTATGATCCAGGAGGAATGGGACTTGCCAGAGTCGGCCCTGAAGGGTTCCCGGGCCTTAGCTCGCCTTTATCCGCTAGCTGATCAGGACAGGGAACTGTTTCGCTCCCCTAAGGTAGATGCGGCGGTCTCGGCGGTCACTAAGAAGACCACTATTCCGGTGGAGGGGGCAGCTGCGTTGAAGGATGTGCAGGATCGTAAGTTGGATACCCTGTTGAAACAGGTGTTCGATGTTAGTGCCCTCTCCATGCAGGCCTCCATAGCTGGGGCATGGGTGGCGAGAGCCTGTTTGCGATGGTCCCAGCGGTTGCAGGGGGATCTCTTGGAAGGTCAGGTGGAAGAGGTTGCGCGGATGGAGTCAGGGACAGCGTACTTAGCGGACATTCATTATGATCTCATCTGCGGTTTGGCTGAGAGTATGGCTTCGGTGGTGGCGGCTCGGCGATATCGCTGGTTGCACAATTGGTCGGCGGACGGGTCGTCAAAGGCTCGCCTTAGCAAGTTGCCTTTTAGGGGCAAGCTTTTGTTTGGCGAGGATTTGGAGAAGTTGGTCAAGAATCTCGGGGAGTTAAAGGGAGGTAGGCTTCCCGAGGATAAGCCGAAGCAAGGCCGGAATTCGGCCGGGCCCCGGGGGACTCCTAGAGAGTTTTGTAGATTTCGTTCCTCTCGCTTTGGCCAATCGCAGCGGGCGAGGTATCCTGCATGGGGGCAAGGTTTTCGGGGCTTCCGGGGAGCAGGCCGGGGGTTTGCGCCGTTCCAGTCCTCGGCTGCAAAAAAGTCCCAATGAAATACCACGGGCTCAGGTGGGGGTGATTCCCGTGGGGGCTCGTTTGCGGGAGTTTTACCCTGCCTGGGTCCGGATTACGTCGGACAGGTGGGTCCTAGAGATCATTCGAGAGGGTTATGCTCTAGAACTCCATCGTCCCGTGTTAGATTCCTTTGTCCGATCTCCTTGCAAAGCGCCGCTGAAGTTGCGTGCGGTAGCAGATACTCTCCAACGGCTGCTGCAGCTCAAGACGGTAGTCCCCGTCCCTCCGGATCAGTGCGGCAGCGGTCGATACTCCATCTATTTCATGGTGCCAAAGAAAGAGGGTGCGTTTCGGCCGATTCTAGACCTAAAGCGGGTAAATCGTTGTCTCAGGGTCACCCATTTTCTTATGGAGACGCTTCGGTCGGTTATTGCGGCGGTCAGAGCAGGGGAATTCCTGACGTCCTTGGATCTTATGGAAGCGTATCTGCATATCCCGGTGCGGCCGGAGCATCAAAGGTTTCTGCGCTTTGCGGTGCCGATGGGGCATTTCCAGTTTCAGGCGGTGCCCTTCGGGCTGGCCACCGCTCCGCGAACGTTCACCAAGATCGTGGTGGTGGTGGTGGCGGCAGCGCTCCGCAAGGAGGGGGTGATGGTGCATCCATATTTGGACGATTGGCTAATCCGCGCAAAATCCAGGGTAGTGCAGCTGCTGGAAAGCCTGGGCTGGGTGGTCAACTTTGCAAAGAGCAGCGTGGTGCCCTCGCAGTCCCTGGAATATTTGGGGGTGCGGTTCAAGACACAGCAGGCGGCGGTGTTTCTCCCGGATCATCGAGCACAGGGGTTGCGGCACTTAGTGACTCGGTTTTTGTCCAAGACGGCGCCGACGGCGTGGCAGTATCTACAATTGCTGGGAACGATGGCGGCAACAATCGAGGTGGTGCCATGGGCCAGGGCGCACATGCATCCGTTGCAGAGCACGCTGCTCCGGCGTTGGTCTCATCAGCGGGATGCGTTATCACAGCGCCTAGTTTGTCCTCCGGAAGTACGTCGCAAACTTCTCTGGTGGTTGAAGCCGGGAAGTTTAGAGGCGGGCATGCCCCTCGAGCCTCCCTCTTGGAGCTTGCTAATGACGGATGCGAGTCTCTTGGGCTGGGGAGCGCATTTCGAGGGAAGATTTGCCCAGGGGCCTTGGTCCCAAGAGGAAAGGAACTGGTCGATCATCCGGCTGGAGATGAGAGCAGTATTTTTGGCGCTTCAACAGTTTCAGGGGTGCTTGGCCCAGCACGCAGTGTGCATTCTGTCCGACAATGTGACGACCGTAGCCTACATCAATCGGCAAGGTGGCACCGGCAGTGCGACGCTGGAAGCAGAGGCGGCTCAGTTGTTAGGCTGGGCCGAGCGGAATCTACAAGCTTTGTCGGCACAACATTTGGCCGGAGTGGACAATGTCGAGGCGGATTTCCTCAGTCGCCGCAGGGTGGATCCGGGGGAGTGGGTGCTTCACCCGGACGTCTTTGCTTTGTTGGTGCGGCGGTGGGGGATTCCGCAAATGGATCTGATGGCGAGCTTCGAGTCCGCAAAAGTGGAGAGATCCTTCAGCAGGCGGCGAGAGCGGATGTCGGAAGGGCTCGATGCGTTAGCACAGCAGTGGCCGGAAGGGGGGCTTCTCTATGTGTTTCCGCCATGGGCTCTCATAGGTCGGGTGGTGCAGCGCATAGAGCGTCACCGCGGCATGGTGGTCCTGATAGCGCCCGACTGGCCCCGAAGGCCGTGGTATGCAGACTTGGTGCAGTTACTGGTGGACAGTCCTTGGAGGCTGCCACAGCGGGGGGATGTCCTGCGTCAAGGTCCTCTTCGCATGCCCCAGGTGAGTCGATTCTCGCTTACGGCATGGCTCTTGAAAGGGCTCGGATGATGGCCAAAAGTTATTCGGCGGCGGTCATTACCACTTTGCTTAAAGCGCGTAGGCATTCCACTTCGTTGGCGTACATCTGGGTTTGGCGTATTTTTGAGGCTTGGTGTGCGGAATGGGGTCTGCGGCCCTTGGGGGCCTCGATTTCTCAGATCCTTTCTTTCCTGCAGGATGGCGTGGACAAAGGGTTGGCGTCCAGTTCCTTGCGGGTACAGTTAGCGGCCATCTCCTGTTACCGCGGTAAGGTGAATGGCCAGGTGTTGGGTGCTCACGGTGACATTCGTCGGTTTCTGCGAGCTGTCTTGCTCATGCATCCCTCCAGGCGTTGTTCGGTGCCAGCGTGGGACCTAAATCTCGTTTTGGAGGCCTTGCTCAGAGCGCCGTTTGAGCCTTTGAAGGGGGCTTCGCTAAAAGATCTGACGTTGAAGACAGTGTTTCTGGTGGCGATTTGTTCCGTGAGGAGGATCTCGGAGTTGCAGCTTTGTCCTGTAAGGAGCCGTATTTGTCCTTCTTTAATCATAAGGTCGTTCTGCGTACAGTTCCGGCGTTCCTGCCGAAGGTAGTTTCTGCTTTTCATCTTAACCAGGTGGTGTCGCTGCCTGTGTTCTCGGAGCGGCAGAAGGAGAAGTCAGAGGGCAGGTTGCACCTGTTAGATGTGCGCCGGGTTCTTAGAACTTACCTACGTCGGACGGCGCCTTTTTGCAGGTCCGACAGGTTGTTTGTGGCCTTCGGCGGTCTGCGGAAAGGGGAAGCGGCGGCGAAGGCATCCATTTCGCGTTGGTTGAAGGAAGCGATTGCGTTGGCGTACCTGTTGAACGGTAAGGCAGTACCGGCAGGTCTTAGAGCGCACTCGTCTAGGGCGCAAGTGGCGTCTTGGGCGGAGTTCAGTTTGGTCCCTGTGGAGGATATTTGTAGGGCGGCGACTTGGTCGTCGTTGCACTCTTTTGCAAAGCACTATAGGCTAGATGTGCAGGCAGCGGGGGATGGTCGTTTTGGCTCAGCGGTACTTCAGGCTGGGCTTGCGGGTCCCTCCCGTTGATATGTACTGCTCTGTTACATCCTCTGTGGTTCTGGGACTGGACTAGAGGGACGCAAAGGAAGAGTAAATTAGACTTACCTGCTAATTGTTGTTCCTTAAGGAACTCTAGTCCAGTCCCGGATCCCACCCTAGGTTTCAGGGGTCGTTTGGCCTGAAGTGCGTGAGGATTAGTCGCTGCAATCTGGTTGTTGGGGGGGTTCTCAGAGATCGTATTGTGAAGCCATCGTGGGAGCCCTTCCACAGCACTGTTTGTGTGTTCCAGTTTTCTGGTTCTAGGCATGAGGTTACTGTATAAGCAAAAAGAAAACCAATACATTAATAAAATAAATAAAGAAATTAAATCCCGAATATACAGAGATAGTTATGGTTATTGCTATGTTATCTACTTATTTGTTGCTCTGCTCAGTTTGCTTTGTCAATAGGTACTGGTGAAGGGGGCGGTCCCTGCCTATTTATACTGGTGCCAGCAAAGCGATGATGTCTTTCAGTCTCCAAGGCTGCTGGAGGAGTTTCTAAACTCTATGGTTCCGGGACTGGAATAAAGTTCCTTAAGGAACAACAATTACCAGGTAAATCTAATTTACTCTTGATGATATTTATGTTTGTGTATTTATGGATGTAGCACGCCTAAATCCCCTGATGAAGTAAAATCGAAACACGGCCTGTGTCGCGCTCTTTGGGCTTTTAGAAGTGCGATTTACATCAACTTTCAATAAAAGATTCCTTCCTGTTTTAACCACGTATTTTGGACTGGGTGTCTCTTTCGCTTATGTCCAGGTAGGCCAGAGCCTTGATGGTCATGTCACTGCTCATAATGCCAGAGCTATGGCTGCGTCACTGGCTAACTTGCGCTAGGTCTCCATGGAAGAGATCTGTAGGGCTGCAATGTGTTCTTCAGTCCACACATTCACATCTCACTACCGCCTAGATGGGGTTTCCCGATGCGACAGCAACTTTTTAATTTTATTTATTGATTTAAAAGTATTTATATTCCGCTTTATCCTTGAATAAAAGCGGATTTCACTGCAAACCAATCAAGTAGGGTAGTGCGGGGGTGTCAGCATGCAGTGGTTGTGAAGGTAGTGTTCATGAGTGTGTGGATAGGTAAATCTTGATTTGTAGTGCAATATATACAGGTTGAACTTTCTACATTGGGCTGTATACATTTTCATGAGAGAACTATATCTCCAGGAACAAGCAGGAATGAGTTCTCACATATGGGTACGTCGGAACCGACGGAGCCTGCGCGGGAAAGCTCCCCAGCTTCCCAGAAAGGAAGCTTTTGGGGCCTCCCACAGCGCATGCGCGCTGCCTTCCCGCCTTCCTGACCAACTCTCTTCAGTTCTTCTTTTTCCGCAGAGCCAGCAGGTCGTGTTCCTGTCACCGCTGAAGAAATTGTTATTTTAATTTGTTTCTTTGACCGCGTGTCTGCCTTCCCCGATTCCGGACCGCTACCGCCGGTCTTTTTTCGTTTATTTAAAAAAAAAAAAAATAGTTACTTTTTCTTCACTTGGTGTATTTTTTCTGTGAGGCCTCTAGGCCTTCTCAGGTCTCCCTCATGGAAAAACCAGCTTCTGGTTTTAAAAAATGCACCAAGTGTACCGGTACTATTTCAGTCACAGATACCCATGAGTGGTGTCTTAAATGTTTGGGGCCTGACCATTCCATTCCGGATTATCCATCCTGCTCTCTGATGTCCAAAAGGGGCTTACAGAACAGAGCAGCTAAGTTTCATATGCTGTTTTCTACCGATACTCCAGCATCAACATCCTCCAGGTCTTCTTCTCCTGACGGATCTCAGGTAACCAAACATTCTTCAGGCAAGTCCTCAAAAGGCAAATCTCCCTCTAAGCAGCGAGAGGCCCTTACATTTGACTCTGAGGACCCTGCCCCAGCCAAACAACCCAGGCGGGAAGCTCCGGCTTCCAAAGCTCCTCCTATGGGGTTATAGGTAGACATCGATGGCACGGCCTTGACCGATCTCCTGTTTGACTGCTCTGGGGTACCGGCTAACACCGGTACCGACATCCAGGCAGTTGTGGCGACTATGGGTACTACGGTACAATCCATGCAGCAGGCCATCTCCAGGAACAAGCAGGAATGAGTCTTCACATATGGGTACGTCGGTACCGGCGGAGCCTGCACGGGAATGCTGCCCAGCTTTCAATCAGAAAGCTTTTGGCAGCATCCCTCGCGCCTGCGTAGTGACTTCCCGCCTTCTCCACAGCCTCTCTTCAGTTTTCGTTTTTCCGCGGAGCCGGCAGGACGTCCTCCTGTCACCGCAGAAACTTTTCATTTTAATTGCTTTAATTATTTTAGTTTTTTGTTTTCTTGTGGTCGTGGCTGTTTTTCCCGCTACCCCTGGTACCGCCGGTGGTTTTTTGGCTAAAGTCTGTAAAACTTTTTTTTCAGTTTTTTTTGCCTTAACTTTTTAGGCCTACTAGGCCTTTTCATTATGGAGCCTTCTTTTCCTAAGAAGTGCATTCGATGTGGAAACACCTGTTTCTTTCTAGACACTAATAGTTGGTGTCTCAACTGTGTGGGTCCTGACCCTTTTTCCCCTGACTTGTCAGGAGATAATTTTGTGAGGAAACCTTCAGTGTTTAGAGTTTCCCTCGATACTGTTTTTTCTTCGGCAGTGAGGGTACCCGGTTTCTCTTCTTCACAGGATCAGGTAACCCAAAAACAGTCTGTTAAGACTAGTCAATGCTTGAGTGGTATGTCCCATGCCCAAAATGGTGACGGCTCCGGCCTTACCCTCAAGAATCCATTGGCATTACCCCTGCGGGAGTCTTCGGGCTCCAAAGCGTTAAAGGGGTTTCAGGATGTTCCTGGGGCTCACCCCTCACAGAACATGCCTGAGCCATGCGCGAGGGTGGTATCCGCTTCGAGCGGTACCGAGCCTCCGGCATCGGCACCGGTGTCGAGTACTCCACTCTTCACCAGGGATCGTCATCGGGCATCCTCGGTACCTTCGAGACCGATCGATATGCACCGCATTGACTTCCCTCAATCTCAGCCATGCTCCGGGACGGTCCCGGCGTCGATCGGTTCCGATACCCTAGCATCGGCATCGGGATGGATAGGTGCTCATCGGGTATCCTCGGTACTGTCGGTATCGATCGATGTCACCCAGGCTGCCTTAGTGGTATCGGCATCGCCGATACTGCCACCGGCGTCGGAACTATCGAGACATGCATCGATAGTCTCGCTCTCTTCGATGCCGAGCCTTGAATCGATATAGAGTCTCGAGGACTGCGTACCGACGCGTCCCGGAACCGACTCCTGTCGTTTCCAAATAGGTAGTTCCGAAGATCCTAGCCATAACTCCCTTATGATCTCGGTACCACTACAGCAGTTCCCGATGACTACTTCACCTGCTAGTCCTTTATCAGTAGCAAGGTTGATGCCTGTTCTTGCACCGATGCCTAGTTTGGAACCGATACCTGGCATTGGTGCGGTACCCTGTACGTCCTCTGATACTCAGGCTTTTTCTTTAGCCTTACCAGGGATAGTTCCCATAGGAGATCAGTCTTTCCAGGCTTTTCTCCGGGATATGGCAACCTTCCTTAATATTTCTATCCCTGGTTGTGATCCTACTCATGGCTCACCGGCACAACTGGAGAATATCAACTTTCCTTTACATCCTGCTCTCCAGGATCTCCTTCTCAGGGTTTGGAAATCGCCCTTACGACTTCCTCAAATTTCTCCAGACATTGAGGTTCGGTACCGAGTGCCACCCCTCCAGGGTTCCAAAAGCCTCAACTTTCTCATCGTTCCCTTGTAGTGGAATCGGCACTGAGGAAAGTTAAGAGCAAGAAGCAGCATTCTTCTTTTCCGCCAGGTCGTTCTTCACGAACACTCGATGCTTTTGGCCGTCAGGCCTTCCGAAACTCTATGCTGGCTTCTAGAGTTCTCTCATATATTTTTCACATGAGTCTAACACTCCAGGAAGTCACAGAGAAATTGTCTCTTTTGACCGCTTTTTTACCAGAGCCCAAGGCTACTGATTATACCTTGCTCATCAATCACAGCCGGAATATATCCTGGTTTCTGTCTCGTGCTTCTATAGATTCTTTTGAGTCCATTAGCAGATCCTCTGCTATTGCCATTGCAGCACGTCGCAGAGCCTGGCTTGAGGCTTGAGACTTGAGCAAATGGGCACAAACTATACTAGCTCATTCTCCTTGTACAGGGGAAGGTCTTTTTAATAAGGAGGCTTTACATCAGGTTGCTCAATGCTCCCCTGACTCTTCTTCCACTAGAAACCATTCTAAGCCACCTCCTTCTTCAAATAGTAGGAAATGTCCTACCAAACCTTCTTTTTCTAAGAAAAGAAAGTTTCATTCCTCTCCTGCCCATCATTCGGCTGTACCTAAACAAGAGACGCCTCAGCCTAGTCTGAAGTCCTCCAGTTCTGGCCAGTCTCAACATTCCCAGCAACCATAGGGGCCGGGAATTGTAACTTACACTTTACTTCTACATATTAAAAGTTTATTCACTGTGCTTTTCTTTTTCAGTGTACTAACCTGTCAAAAAATTACTTTGTTCAGGTACTACACACTTCTCCTCTTCTTACTCTCCAGAAGAGCAGTTGCAACTATCACCTGATAGTTTCTTTCCCAACTGAACATTTTTCCTTCAGTTGACTTGCCCCATGGGTACGTCACCCTCCAACTACTTGAGGGCTACCATACTGAACTACTTCTCTGGTCGTTCCCCAGATAGTGAGAAGAGATATCCCCTCTCTTGTCTGTTTTTCTTTATTCAGCACAGGACAATCTCTCTGCTGTTTCTGTCAGCAGCTCTGCCTGCAGGAGTTACAGTAATTGTATTACTGGGACTTTTCCAAGTTCCAGTCCCTTGTTCAAAATTTTGTCTAGCCTCAGTAGTGATTCCAAACTATCTTGGATCCTCCTACTAGTTAGGCTTTCTCACATTATTCTAACCATCTCCTTTTCTAGGATATGGCAACATAACTGATTTTCAGTCAGTTTATCTCATAGCTCTCCTGCACAATGCTCTCTGCAGTCTTCAGAGAAGCTTTCTACTATGAGGGCTTTGCTATAGAGCATTGTCCTTGTCTCTGAAGTTCCTCTATTATTAGAGAGAAACTTATCAACCCTTCCTATACCTGTGAGGGTTCTCCACACCCCCTCTAGCCTGGGGTGTTAACACGAGATATCAGTTCTTCTGCGTGAAAATCCAAGGCATCTACCATGTCAGTGTTCTGTAGAACTCCCTGCCTTGTTCCCTACAGATTCATATCTTCATCTGTTCTCACGCGAACATCACGGTTATCTCATTGGATTGCAGCATAAATGCATAACCTTGCATTTAGCATTAAATCTTAGCTGCCAAATTCTTGACTATTCTTCAAGCTTCTCTAGATTCCTCCTCATGTTATCTACACCTTCCTGGGTATCATCCTTAAAGAAGTATACCTTTCTGAGAGACTATCCAAAATATTGCTTACAAAAATGATAATAGGACCTAGGACTGACCCCTGAGGCATGCCATTGGTAAAGTCCTTATCTTCAGAGTGAACTCCATTAACTAGTACCCTCTGTTGCTTCCCATTCAGCAGTTTCTTACCTAGTCAATGACTTTCAAGAGCATTCAGTGTGCTTAAAAGTTATTGATGCAGAATGGTGTCAAAGTTCTTGCTAAAATCTAAGTATACCACAACTAGCGCTTCCCCCGAATTAATTCTCTGATCATCCAATCAATAAAATGAGATTCGTCTGACAAGATCTACCTCTACTAAAGCTATAGAGGCCGATTCCATACTAACCGTCCAGACCCTGTAAAGCTGATCAGAATCGGGGCGTACAGATGTAGACCTAATTCTCATCTCACAGTGCCTAGATGTGCCCGCTGGATCATAATCTAGTCTACGGCCTGGATGTGCAGGCCGGGCCCCGATTCTGATCGGCCACACGCCCAGCCCGCATACCTGACTGACAGCTGGTCTCCTGAATGGAGCCGTGGTGCCATGGTGTCCCTTTGCCATGGCACCATGGTTCCATTCAGGAACTGCGATCCCCAACTGACAGTGACACCGTCCTTTCACCACCGCCAGTCCCCGATGTGGCTTCCTATGACCAGGGTCGGGCTGCGGGAATCATCCTGCACCCCCTCATCTTCCATTTCTGCCCAGCGCCGCGGTCCCCCGACATCCAGGGGGATTTATTTCACCTCCGAGATGGAATAAGTCCCCCATCTCCATAGCCAACCCCAGGCATACAGGGCCAACCTTAGAATCAGCCCTAAATGTCCAGGGTTGCTCTCTGCCCACTGTTTGCCCTCACTTTGCTTCTGTCCTGCCCCTCCCTCCCATGAACAGTGCTCCCCATACAGATTGCCTGTTCGTACGGGGAGCTCTGTCCCCGGCAGGCTGCCCAGCCGTTTAGTGGGTGTGGATACCTGGATCTGATGTCCAGACCCACTGTAATCCCTTGGATTCCAGAAGCCACACCATCCTCTGTTTTTAAGCCCTCTGTGGACAGGGAAAATAACTACTGTACCTGAATGTAACTCGCCTTGAACTGCTACTGGGAAGGCATGAGCTACAGTAAATACTACCAAATAATTGAAAATTTAATTTACTCATCACAGAGGTTAGACAAACTGGTCTGTAATTACTATTCTCTGGTAACAAGCAGGAAGTCAGTCCTCACATATGGGTGACGTCGACACCGATGGAGCCCCACGCGGAGCACATCCACAGCTTTCAAAGAAAGCCTTTGGGAGTTGCTACCACCACACATGCGTGGTCCCCTTCCTGCCCAAGATTGCCATCTTGTCAGGCCTTTTTTCCACGGAGCCCATCGGATGTAGTCCCTTGTGTCCCCGAAAAAGTAGATTTTTTTTCTGTGTGCCTTTTTCTTCTGACAGGTCGACACCAGTATCCTGCCTGCCTCCGGCCTCGGTACTCTGGTATCGGGTTGGTCTTTTCTGCTTTTTGTTAGATTTTTTTCCGTTTGAGGCATCTTCGCGCCCTTTTTCCTTTTTTTCTTTTGCTGGCAGCCCGAAGGGTCTTCGATCTAGCCGGGGTCCTTTTTCCCCCGATGGCTACAAGCGGTTTAAAAAAATGCAATCAGTACGGGAAAATTATGTTCCTTACCGATACGCACGACTGCTGCCTCCGGTGCCTCCGGCCGGACCACAACCCGACGGTCTGCACTCTCTGTAAGAGAATGTCCTCTAAGGCCCTGAGGAGCTGCCATTAACAGCATGATAAGATTTTTCCCGAATCCCCCGTCCCTCCGACAGCCAAAACCTCATTGAGGCCTCTACGTCTCGGGGGGAACACTCCGAGCCCGAGCGTTGTCGGGGTTCCTCAGATAGGGGGTCTCCCTCGAGGGAACACAAGAGGAAGAAGAAATCCTCGATGGCAGAGTCTCTGGACAGCTCCGAACAACTGGGCTCCTCTCGGTGCCGGTTGCGGAGCCCCTTGCTCCTGCCCAGATCGTTGGAGAAGGCGTGCCCGGCCAAAGTTCCTCGTCGGGATGAGGCTCAGCCTAGGCAAGTACCTACTGTTCTTGTCGAAGACTCCCCTCTGGGGGAACCGGTGTTGGGACCGACCGTGTCGGTGCCCGATCCAGAGGCTGCGGAGTCTCCCAGAATCGGGTCCAGAATGGTGCTTTTGGAGCACAGTTTTACTGCCTTTATTGAACAGCAGCGGGCGCTGATGTCCGGCATGTCCGGTTCCTCCACCCCGACCACCGGGCCCTCGACGTCAAAGTCGACCCCGGAGACCGAGCCGATCCTTGAGACCTTCTGGGCTCGAGTTGATCCTTGGCCAAGGTTGCACTTGGCCTCCATTTCAGGACTGAGGTTGTCGCTGAGTCTGCTGGCATCAGGGCGGATGGCACCATGGCCCTCGATGGCCGAGGAGCCCCTCGGGTCTTCCTCAGAGGACTCGACTTGGGAGACGGAGGACGAGGAGTCCCTGGATACCCGAAGGCATAGGAGTGTCCCCTTATATTTCCCGGTATCTGAACCTCGGAGAAAGTCCCCACTGGAGGATATGGTTTTTTTGGACTTCGTGCAGGACATGTCTAAAGTGTTGGTCTTCCCCACGGAGTCCGAGGGGGAGCCTTGGGCCGACGAGCTCGAGATCCTCCAGTATGAGGCTCCCACTCGAGAGACCCTCATGGTACCTGTTCCTCTGATCCTGGAATGACTTATGCTCTGCATGTGGGAGATGCTGGTGTCGACACTGGTGATCAGCGAACAGCTCCACTCGATATATCGAGTCCGCCGGAGCCCTGGGTTCTAAAAGTCGCAACTGCCGCACAACTCCATGCGTTGGCTTAAGAGCCAGAAGATTCACTCCTTGGTGCCCCCCCCGGCAGGGAGGCCCACATCTTGGATGCCCTCGGAAGAAAATGTTTCCAGAGCTCGATGCTGAATTGTCAGATCCAGGCATACTAGTTGTACATAGGCATGTACCTGAGAGACCTGGCGAAGGAACTCGCCGGGTTCTCGGCTGGTCTCTCCAAGGAACTTTTGCAGCGCTTCAAGGGCCTATCCAAAGCTGTCCGTGAATGTTCCAAATTTATGTCTTGGGCGGCCCGGGTAGCTGCGGCTGGCATTGGTGCACGCCGCCAAGCTTAGCTGCAGTCGTCCGAGCTCGAGCAATAGGTTCAGGACAAGTTGATCGATGTCCCATGCCAAGGTGAGAATCTCTTTGGCAGACCCATGATCGACAAGGCCGCAGAGCTGGAGACCGAGTTCATGACGATGACACGGCTCTCTAAGAAGAACTCTGCCCCTTCCTGTAAGAAGGGCTTGAGTAAACAGCCCTGTTACCTGAGGAAGGGAGCTGCTTACCGATACTACCCCCCTTACCAGGCCTCCCCAGCTCCCCAACAGGGTCAGCAGGCCAAGGGACAGGGGCGTGGCCCGCGTAAGCAGAAGGCCCCTAAACCCCATGCTCTGGCTCCAGTCCTGCCTGGTGGGGTTTTTTGACTCCTGCAGCATGTCCCCTCTCCCAGCTGGAGCTGGGCAGCTCACAGGAGGTTGGCCCCCCTTTTATGCCCATAGGCGGGGAACCATCACTACAGATTCATGGGCATTACAAGTGGTCAGGGAGGGATACCTCCTCCATCTAGCCCAAGTGCATACACACTACTTCCCAGGAGAGCCTCCAAAGTCTCCCCTTCACTGGTACCTTCTTCTGAAGGAGTTGGTAGGTTTCCTCGAGGACCATGCCGTATAACCGGTGCCCCACAACCTCAAGTTCAAGGGGTTCTACTCCAGGTATTTACTCGTGTCAAAGAGCACAGGGGGCCTAAAGCTCATCCTTGACCTGCGCAACCTCAACAAATTCCTGGTGAGGGAGTAGTTCAAGATGCTCTCCCTTGGAATATTGCTGCCCTACCTCCGCCAGGGAGACTGGCTTTGCTCCTAAGACCTAAAGGATGCCCACACACACATTCTAATCCACCCAAGCCAAAGGCAATACCTATGCTTTGTGGTAGGGGACAACCACTGCCAGTACAGAGTGCTTCCCTTTGGCCTTGCTTCGGCCCCCAGGGTGTTCACAAAGTGCCTGGTGGTGGACGTCGCCTTCCTCAGGCTTCAGGGGATCTTCGTTTTCCCCTATCTCGATGACTGGCTCATCAAGGGCACTTTGGCCACTGAGGTGCAGCAGGCCACAACTCGCACCATCCAGGTCCTGCAGCACTTGGGGTTTGTAATCAACTACCCCAGATCCAGCCTTTGTCCGACTCAAGAGTCAGACTTCATTGTGGCAAGGATCAATACCCTTCATTCGAAAGCCTTTCTGCCGGCAGTCAGGGTAAGCAGGCTTATGGCCCTTGCAGGGCAAGTGAGCCACAGCTCCTCAGTGCCAGCGAGACAACTGCTGCGCCTCCTCGGACACATGGCCTCCACGGTCCATGTCATTCCAGATGCCCGCCTCCACATGCGAACTGCGCAGTGGTGCCTCACAGACCAATGGTCTTAGGCCACGGGACATCTCTAGGATAGGATCAAAGTGACCAGGCGCCTGATCTCCAGGAACAAGCAGGAATGTAGTCTTCACATATGGGTATCATCGGTACTGACGGAGCCTCCGCGGGAACGCTCCCCAGCGTCCAGTAGGAAAGCTTTTGGGAGCATCCCACAGCGCCTGCGTGCTGCCTTCCCGCCTTTCCAACTCTTCCTCCTCAGTTCTTCGTTTTCCGCGGAGCCAACAGGATGCATACCCTGTCACCTCAGAACATTTCTTCTTCTTTTTGTTTTTTGTGGTCGCGTCTGTCTTCATTCGACGCCTACTGGTACTGCCGGTTCTCTTTTCTTCTTTTTTAAAAAAAAAGAACCACCACCTAGCTTTCTAAAAGATTTTTCTTTCAGCGGCTTTTCCCCTCTCGGTGTTAGGCGCCATTTTGGGCACTAGGCCCACTTTTCTTCAAACATGGAGAAACCAGCTGCTGGTTTCAAGAAATGTTCCAAGCGTGGCGGTACCATATCTGTCACCGACACCCATGACTGGTGTCTCAAGTGTTTAGGTCCTGACCATTGTCCATTGAAGTGTCTCTCTTGCAGAAAGATGACTAAGAGGACCTGCAGAATAGAGCTGCAAAACTCGATATCCTTTTTGCTGCAGATACGATGTCAGTTGCATCGACGTCTTCCAGGGCTTCATCTTCCTCCCATGGATCTCAGGTAACTAAACTTAAGACTAGCCAGTCTCAAAGGGTAGATCTCCTTCCAGGTATCGAGATGCCACTGGCGTTGCCCTCGAGGAAAGTTCACCGGCAAAACAGCCCTGGCGGGAGGCCTCGGTCTCCAAAGCATTAATGGGACTCCAGAATGTTCCTTAGGCTTCCACCTCGGCAGAACTACTGGTACCATATTCTGGGGTCGTACCCGTTTCCACCGGTACTGGCACCCAGTCATTGGCAGGAGCAATGGATCAGAGAATCCTCGCTATTGAACGCAGTCTAGCGGCCCTTTTAGCAGCTTCGGTACCGCTAATTATGCTTTCCCCATGCCAAGCCTTGAGTCTATCTCAGGTATCGAAGGGCCGGTAGCGAGACACCCCGACACCGATTTTGAGCGGTATCGGTACCGTGCGTTGCAGGAACACCTGGCGTAGAGATACTTCGAATCCTCTGATTCCGATGACTCTGTCAGTACCAGAGCAATTCTGCCAGAGGATCCATCTCCTTCTCCTCAACGCAGAATGTCTCCTTCAGAAGACATGTCCTTCCAGGATTTCATACCTGATTTAGCTTGAGGTCTTTCAATCACGGTGACTCCACAGAAGGAACCCAGAGCAGAAGAATTAGAAATTCTTTAATACCCTACGGTTCCTATGGAGGCAGCTACCCTTCCCATTCACAGAATCTTGCATGATCTTATGCTAAGAATGTGGGAAGCTCCTTTAACGGTGTCTCCACACTCTCGACTACTCGATACCATGTACCGAGTTCCAAGCTGTTCTGGTTTTCAAAAGACTCAGTTACCACACCATTCAATAGTAGTGAAATCTGACATGCGTAGGATTAAGAGTGCTAAAACGCATTCTTCCAATCCTCCAGACTGTGAATCAAGGACACTTGATGCCTTTGGGTGTCGATGCTTCCAATCTTCCATGTTTATTTTATTTATTTATTTAACAGTATTTTTAAACCGCCTTATCTTATTAATCAAGGTGGTATCACAGCAAACAATCGGGTAAAGTGAGTGTGTTAATCATGCAGTGAGGGTGCAATTTAGTTGAGTGTGTGTTGTATCGTGTGCTAGATTGGGGTGAGCTATGTATAGGATCGGCTCCTATATTCTCTGTATGGGAATGTTCCTCAAAGAGGTTGCAAGAGACTTGGAGTCCATGAGCCCTCTTCTCCCTGAGGAAAAAAGGGGGGAATTCCTTACTCTGGTCAAACATGCCCAGAATGTGTCGAAGTTCATGAACTGTGCAACCTTTGATTGCTTTGAATGCATTAGCAGAACCTCTGCTATTTCCATTGGTGCATGTCGTATTGCTTGGCTTCAGGCATCAGACTTAGAACAATGGGTGCAAGATAAACTGGGAAACATTCCTTGCACAGGAGAAAATCTCTTTGGCAAGGATTGGCAAGACAAGGCCAATCAGATTGAATCTGAAAATACTAATTTGAACAAACTATCGAAGTCTACAGCCAACCTAGCAAAGAAACAGTCAGTCAAGAACAATGTTCCCTCTAATTTTCTGTATGCTGTGTGTGCATAAAATATCAGCTGTGCGCAGCTTTTGAAGGAAGGTTAAATTTTTGTGCGCCACATAACGACACTCGGAGTTATATACTTTAAAATTTGACTACACGTCAGAATACAGTATTTACACCACATTGATTTTAATCAAATTAAATGAAAATAGACAATTACTAAATGAAGCGGGAAATTTCTAGTAATTACAATCATAACTTATAAATTTTAAGAAGTCTGTGAAATTTTCTATCAGAATCAGAGCCATAATTTTTGTGCGCTTTGTTGTAAAGTATGTGCGCTCGCTCGGCGAGGTGTGTGTGCGCGCACGCGCGCACAGCTTAGAGGGAACAGTGATCAAGAAACCCTTTTTCAACAAGAAAAAGAGATTTTACCTATCTTACACCCATCCGGGCCACTGTCCAGGTCATGCTCCCCAAAAGGGGCAGCAACAAACCAGAAAGCAGAGGAAGCCACAAGTTCCAAAAGCTCAACCGGCTCAGCAGACTCAGCCCCCTCAGGGGCTTTGACTCCTTCCTTGAGAACTTGGTCATTCTGCCCCTGAAAGGTCCAGAACCCCTTACCATCCCGGGCAGGATATGCCATTTTGTTAAAAGACGGCAACAAATAACATCAGAAAACTGGACTCTGTCCATTGTACGAGAGGGGTACAGACTTCACTTTCACAGTATGCCCCCTCCTACAATCATAAGGCAGTTCAATTCTCAGGTCCCTGCCACCGATCTCTTGTATCAGGAGGTCGCATCACTTCTTGCTCAGGGAGCAGTAGAAGAGCTACCTATATCCCAACAGGGTACTGGGTTCTACTCCCTCTATTTTCTCATCCCAAAGAAAACAGGGGGACACAGGCCTATATTGGACCTCAGAGAATTAAACAGGTATCTGTTCCGAGAAAAATTCAAGATGATCTCCCTCAGAACACTCCTGCCATACCTTCAGAGTCAGGACTGGCTATGTTCTCTAGATCTAAAGGATGCATATACGCATATTCTCATCCATGCAGATCACAGGAAATTCCTTTGACTCCTTTTCCAGGGAAGACACTTCCAATACAGGGTTCTTCCCTTCGGTCTGACTTCTGCCCCTAGAATCGTCACAAAATGCATGGCAGTAGTAGCAGCATTCCTGAGAACTCTAGGAATATTCGTCTTCCCCTACTTAGATGACTGGCTCATCCGAGCATTAACAGCTCCAGAAGCCAGCTTCCCTCTTTCTCGCGCTATGCGAATCCTTCGGTACTTGGGACTGGTCACAAACCTCCCAAAATCTCATCTCACCCTTCTCAGTCTCTAGAATTCATATGGACTCGTCTAGACACAAGGCAGTCAAAGGCTTTCCTTCCACAACCATGTTGACTTCGTATAGTACAGCTGGCCTCCCAAGCAGCTATGAAAACTTTGCTAACTGCTCGGGAGATGCTTCAGCTTCTAGGGCATATGGCATTCACTGTCCATGTGGTTCCCTATGCTCGCCTTCACATGCGAGCAGCCCAGTGGACCCTATCCTCTCATTGGACACAGGCTTCGGGTCGGCTAATGGACAAAATCAGAAACTCCACACGTCTCATTTCGTCCCTGCAATGGTGGCAATCACTGGAAAACCTTCTTGTAGGCTCTTCTTTCCAGCAGCCTCTATAGCAAGCCACCCTAACAAAAGATGCATCCAAGTTGGGTTGGGGAGCTCACTTGCACGATCTCTCAACTCAGGGTCTCTGGACACCACAGGAGGCTTGTCTTCACATAAACCTCCTAGAACTCAGAGCCATTTTCCATGCTGTCCGAGTCTTTCATGCCCATCTCAGCTACAAGACAGCTCTGGCCCAGACTGACAATCAAGTAGCCATGTTCTATGTGAACAAGCAGGGTGTAACAGTCTTTCTGTCGTTATGCAACAAAACTTTACAACTGTGGGCCCTCGCAAGAGAGATTCAAATCCACCTTCTAGTGGTATATCTTCCGGCCATTCAAAATCTTTTGCAGACAAATTTGAATACTGCTGCCACACGAGTGGTCTCTTCAGTCAGACCAGCTTGCTCGAGTGTTTCGAATCTGGGGAATGCCAGATATAGACTTCTTTGCAAGTCCTCAGAATGCCAAACTTCCCCGATTCTGTTCCAGAATTCCGGCTCAAAACTGTCAGGCAATGGATGCTTTCCTCCTCCACTGGGGTCAGGGCTTCCTCTATGCCTTCCCACCCATTCGCCTCATTCCCAAAACTTTGTTCAAGCTTCAGAGAGACAGAGGTCATATGATACTCATAGCTCCACGTTGGCCACGACAACCATGGTATCCTCTGCTTCTGCGTATCTCTCAAGCCACAGCTCTGGAGTTGGGATATGCTCCAGATTTTCTTTCCCAAGAGAACGGGACTCTATTGCATCCGAATCCCCAGTCCGTGCACCTCATGGCCTCTTTACTGAAAGCCTAGGATTCCTGGATATCAACCTTTCTCAACAGGTAAAGGATACCCTTGTGGCTTCTAGAAAGCCTTCCTCAAGGCGATTCTACGCCTTTTAAGTGGAAGAGGTTCTCTTTATGGTGTTCTCAAAGTGGACTTAACCCCCTTTCAGTGCCTGTGGAATCACTACTGGAGTATCTCCTCCATTTATCAAATTCTGGTCTTAAAACCAATTCAGTAAGGGTCCATCTTAGTGCCATTGCAGCTTCTCGAAATCCTCTGGATGGACAACCTATTTCCTCTCATCCACCCATAGCGAGATTTATGAGAGGTCTACTCTTAACGAAACCTCCCATTAAGCCACCGCCGGTGGCATGGGATCTGAATCTTGTTCTCGGGCAGCTCATGAAACCACCCTTTGAACCTTTAGCCACTACAGCTCTAAAGTTTCTTTCGTGGAAGGTCATCTTCCTAGTTGCCCTCACTTCTGCAAGACGTATCAGTGAGCTACAGGCCTTAGTGGCGGGTCCTCCTTATACAAGATTTCACCATGATAAAGTAGTTCTTAGGACTCATCCTCTATGCCAAAGGTGGTTTTGCCTTTTCATTTGAACCTGAGGAGAAGGATGTTAACAGTGGTGTGCCCCAGTGATCTGTCCTTGTTCCGATTCTTTTTAACATCTTTGTTAGTAATATAGCAGAAGGGCTGTCGGGTAAGGTTTGCCTCTTTGCGGATGATACCAAAATCTGCGATACAGTAGACACCCAGGAAGGTGTAGATAACATGAGGAGGGATCTAGCTAAGCTTGAAGAATGGTCTAGAATTTGGCAGCTGGGATTTAATGTTAAAAAATGTAAGGTCATGCATTTGGGCTGCAGCAATCCAAGGGAGCAATACAGTATAGGGGGTGAAGTACTTTTGTCCACTAAAGAAGAGCGGGACCTAGGCGTGGTTGTGTCTGATGATCTTAAAGTAGCTAAACAGGTAGAAAAGGCGACGGCAAAAGCTAGAAGGTTGCTTGGGTGCATACGGAGAGTAACGGCTAGCAGAAAAAAGGAGGTGATAGTGCCTCTGTATAAGTCTTTGGTGCGACCTCATTTGGAGCATTGTGTGCAATTCTGGAGACCGCACCTTCAAAGGATGTGAACAGGATGGAGTCGGTGCAGAGGGTGGCTACTAAAATGATTAGTGGTCTTCATTATACAGCATATGAGGACAGACTTAGGGATCTTAATATGTACACCTTAGAGGAAAGGCGGGATAGAGGTGATAGGATTGAGATGTTTAAATATCTCCGTGGCATAAATGTTCAGGGAGAGAGCCTCTCAATTGAAAGCAAGTTCTGCTATGAGTGGACATGGGATGAGGGGGAAGGGAGAAAGATTCAGGAGTGGTATGCGGAAATATTTCTTTACGGAAAGAGTAGTGGATCCATGGAATAGTCTCTCAGTGGAGGTGGTAGAGATGAGGACAGTAACTGAATTCAAAAAAGCATGGGTCAAACACAGAGGATCTCTAAAGGTAAAAAGGGGACTGTTGTAGTTGTTGATATGGAAGGACAGACTAGATAGGCCATGTGTTTTTTTTGTGTCGTCATATTTCTATGTTTCTATGAACCAAACAGTTTACCTTCCTGTATTCTTCCCTAGGCCTCATGCCTCTAATGCAGAAAGGAACCTTCAGACTTCAGATTGTTAAAGAGCCTTGGCTTTTTACCTTCAAAGAACTAAGCAACATAGGAAGTCTTCTCAGCTTTTTTTTTGCTTTTGATTCTAGTCATTTGGGACTTCCAGTTTCCAAAAGAACTCTCTCTTGGTGGATTGCAGATTGCATATCGTTTGCATATGAGAGTAAGGGACTTTCTCGCGAAGGCTATGTCACAGCTCACAATGTGAGAGCAATGGCAGCCTCTTTGGCTAGCCTTCGTTCTGTGTCCATTGACGACATCTGTAGAGTGGCCACTTGTGCTTCGGTACACACCTTTACAGCCCACTATTGCTTAGACGAGGACTCCCGTCGGGATGCCTCGTTTGGCCAGGTTGTTCTCCAGCATCTCTTTCAGACTTAGTACAACTCCTACCCGCCATCCCGGGTTTCGATTCCAGAGATCCATGGGAGGAAGCATGACCCATCTCACCCTAGGTTCGCAGCTTGTTGTGATCATCCCCCTGGCGTCACTCAGCTGGGGAGCCCCCATATGTGAAGACTACATTCCAGCTTGTTCCTGGAGATAGTGTAGTTACTCACCTGTAACAGGTGATCTTCGGGGACAGCAGGAATTAAGTCTTCACAGTCCACCCACCTCCCCTGGGAGTTGTCTGTATCTATCTCTCTCTTTTTCTACTTCTCTCCTACTTCTCAGCTATAAACTCAACTGAGGAGGGAGAGTTGGAAAGGCGGGAAGGCATCACACAGGTGCTGTGGGATGCTCCGAAAAGCTTTCCTATTGGACTCTAGGGAGCGTTCTCGTGCAGGCTCCATCGATACCAACGATACCCATATGTGAAGACTTAATTCCTGCTGTTCCTGGAGATCACCTGCTACAGGTGAGTAACTTCGCTGTACAGTCCCTGACCTGGTGGCTCTCGCCCCAGCACTTGAAGACGGGTATGCCCTTCCAGGCCCCTCGCCACTCAAAAGTCCTCACCACCGATGCATCCTTGCTGGGCAGGGGAGCCCATTGCCAGGGGTACTGCACGCCTGGGGTGTGGTCCCCAGAAGAGAGTTCCCAACAGATCAACTTGTTCGGGCTCTGGGCCATCCGTGCCGCACTGAGGGTCTTCAGGCAGTATCTAGACCACAGGACAGTCCTGGTCCAATTGGACAACCAAGTGACCATGTTCTCCGTGAACAAATGGGGGTAGGGCATCACGTACCCTCTCTCAGGAGGCCCTGGACCTATGCTGTTTTGCAACCCGGCAGGGGATTCTCCTCAAAGCGGTGTATCTGCCTTGCCAGGACAACTGGCTGGCCAACAGACTCAGCAGGATCCTCCAGCTGCACGAGTGGCAGCTGTACCAGGTGGTGAACAATAGGCTTTTCCAGACCTGGGGCGAACTGGTGATGGACTTGTTTGCGAGCCTGGACAATCGCCGGCTACCCCATTTGTGCTCAAGGCAGCCGCACCCGGCCAGTGTGGCCTCCGATGCCTTCCTAGTCTCATGGTTGGTGGGTCTTCTGTATGCTTTTCCCATGACACCTCTGGTCACCAAGACTGTTCAACATCCTTCGGGACAGAGTTTTTGTCATCTTCATAGCTCTATGGTGGCCCCGTCAACTGTGATTTCCACTTCTCCTGCAGCTAGCGGTGGAGACTCTCATTCCCCTTGGTTAGTCTTCTTGGCTTTTCTCCCAGGAGGGGAGGTGCTCTCTCTTGCATCCCAACCTCAGCTCCCTTTTGCTGACAGCGTGGCTGCTGAGAGAGTGACTCTTGCCCCGCTCCTCCTTCCGAACGATGTTCAGGAGGGCTTGCTGGTTTTGCGTAGACCGTCTACCAGACAGACAGATGCCTTTAAGTGGCGCATATTTGCTCTCTGGTGTGCTGGGAAAGGGTGGACCCCTTTTCTTGCCCGGTGGTTGTGGTGTCGCAATACTTTCTCCACCTTTCCATGAGGGAACTTAAGTCCAGCTCCGTGTCAGAGTTGCATCTCAGTGCCCTAGCAGCGAACCACTTTCCCATGGACGAGAAGCCTCTCTCTGCTCACCCAATGGTATCCAGGTTTCTAAACGGTCTGTCCTCCAGAGAACGAATGGGACCTTAATGTGTTGGGGCAGCTTACCCAGCCGCCCTTTGAGCATATGGCCACATGCCATCTCCGGTATCTCTCCTGGAAAGTGGTATTCTGGGTTGCGCTCACTTCTGCCCGGAGAGTGAGTGAGCTTCAGGCTCTCGTGGTGGAGAGGCCTTTTACCCGGTTCTAGAAGAATAGGGTGATGCTTCGCACACACACCAAGTTCTTTCTGAAAGTGGTTTCCTCGTTCTACCTCAACCAAGAGATGGTTCTTCCTACCTTTTTTCCAAGGCCGCATGCCGGTCGGGCAGTGGCGGTCCTCCATACCCTGGACTGTAAAAGGGCTCTGTCCTTCTACATCCAGCATACGCAAACTCACCAGAAAGCCTCTCAGCTTTTCGTTTCCTACGACCTCAGTAAGCTGGGGGAGGCGGTGACAAAGCGTACGCTGTCCACTTGGGTGGCGGACTATATTGCCTGGGCTTATGAGGCTGTGGGGCTTCCGATAGAGGGCTATGTTACTGCTCATAGGGTCAGGCAATGGCTGCATCAGTAGCTCACCTGTGCTCTGTTCCTTTGGCGGACATCTACCGGGCCGCCACCTGGTCTTCGGGTCAGACCTTCGCGGCTCATTACTGCCTGGATAGAGAGTCCCGTCGGGACAGCGCCTTCGGCCAGGCTGTGCTCCGTAACCTGTTTGAGGTCTAGGTAACCCCTGCCCTTCAACTCTTCTGTGTTCAGGTTACTGGAGTGCTTCTTCTCTGGTTAAGATTTTTATTGCGGCTGCTTGTGGCTCTCGATGAGGGAGCCTTTTTTGGGCTATAGGTTGAAGGTAGCCTGTAGCTGTGGAGTCCCATATGTGAGGACTTACTTTCTGCTTGTTCCCGGAGAAAGCATAGTTACTCACCTGTAGCAGGTTTTCTCTGGGGACAGCAGGAATCAGTCCTCAAAACCCTCCCTTCTCCCCTTGGTGTTGCAGTCAAATTATGTTTTCTTTCATTTTTTTTTGCCGTCATTTTAGCTGTCATTTGACTGAGCAAGATGGCACCCTTGGGAGGGAACGGGACCATGCATGCGTGGTAGCAACTCCCAAAGGCTTTATTTGAAAGCTGGGGATTTGCTCTGTGCGGGGCTCCGTCTGCGTTCCCCATGGATTCCAAGGGGGATCCTTGAGCCGATGAGCTCGAGATCCTCCAGTATGAAGCCCTCCCTCGGGAGGCCCTTACTGTACCGTGCCTCTGATCCTGGAATGACTACTGCTCCATGTGTGGGAGACGTCGGCGCTGGTGATGAGCAAGCGACTTGACTCGATGTACTGAGTCCGCTGGAGCCCTGGGTTTCAAAAGTCACAACTGCCGCACAACTCCATGGTTGTGGAATCGGCCATGCGCAGGCTGATGAACCAAAAGACGCACTCCTTGGTGACTCCCAACAGGGAAGCCCTCAACTTGTATGCCCTCGGCAGGAAGTGCTTCCAGAGTACTATGCTGAATTGTCTGATCCAGGCATACCAGCTGTACATGGGCATGTACCTGAGTGACCTGGCGAAGGAACTTGCCGGGTTCTCGGCTGGTCTTTCTGAGGATCCTTTGGAGCGCTTCAAGGGCCTGTACAAAGCCGTTCGTGAATGCTCGAAGTTTATGTCTTGGGCGGCTTATGACGGGTTCGAGTTGGCGGCCCGGGTAGCTTTGACTGGCATTGGTGCACGCCACCAGGCTTGGCTGCAGTCGTCGGACCTCGAACAATGTGTTCAGGACAGATTGGCCGATGTCCCATGCCAAGGGGAAAACCTCTTTGTCAAACCCATGACTGACAAGGCCGCAGAGTTGGAGACGGAGTACATGACGAGAACAATGGTCTCCAAGAAGACCTCTGCCCTTTCTCGTAAGAAGGGCTCAGGTAAAAAGCCCTTTTACCCGAGGAAGAGTGCTGCTTACCAAAGCTACCCCCATTATCCGGCCTCCCCGGCTCCCCAAGGGACAGGGGCATGACCCGCATAAGCAGAAAGCCCCAAAACCCCTGGCACCGGCTCCGGCCCAGCATGGGAGTGGCTTTTGACTCCTGCAGCATGGTCCCTCTTGCAACCGGAGCCAGGCAGACCACAGGAGGCTGGCTAGCTTTGTATGCCCACAGGTGGACAGCCATTACCACCGATGCCTGGGCCTTGCAGGTAGTCCGGGAGGGCTATCTTCTTCACCTAGCTTAGGTGCCTCCTCATTATTTCCCAGGAGAGCCCCTCAGGTCTCCCCTTCACTGGGACCACCTTCTGAAGGAGTTAGCAGGTCTTCTCGAGGATCAGGCGGTAGAACCGGTGCCCCACCACCTGCAGGGCAGGGGCTTCTAACTCCAGGTACTTTCTGGTGCCAAAAAGGACAGGAGACCTCAGACCCATCCTCGACCTGCGCAATCTCAACAAACTCCTGGTGAGGGAGAAGTTCAAGATGCTCTGCCTTGGAATATTGCTGCCTTACCTTTGCCAGGGAGACTGGCTATGCTTCTTAGACCTAAAAGATGCATATACACATATCCTAAGACACCCAGGCCACAGGCAATATCTGCTTTTTGTGGTGGGGGCAATCACTACCATTACAGGGTACTCCCCTTCGTCATTGTCGCGGCCCCCAAGGTGTTCACAAAGTGCCTGGCGGTGGTTTCTGCTTTTCTCAGGCTCCAAGGGATCTTTGTCTTCCCCTACCTCGACGACTGGCTCATCAGAGGCACCTTGGTCATCGAGGTCCACCAGTCCACAACTCGCACCATCCAGGTGCTACAACAACTAGGGTTCGTGATCAACTACCCCAAGTCCAGCCTCACTCCGACTCAACAGCTGGTGTTCATTGGGGCCAGAATCAACACTCTTCAAGCGAAGGCCTATCTGCCTGCAGACAGGGTAGGAAGGTTTTTGGCTCTGGCAGGACAAGTGAGTGGCATGTCTGCAGTGTCAGCAAGACATTTCCTGCGCCTTCTCGGGCACATGGCTTTCACAGTTCATGTGACCCCGGATGGTTGCATCCACATGCTCAGTGGTGTCTCAGAGACCAGTGGTCTCAGGCCACAGGGCGCCTCTGGGACAGGGTCAAAGTGTCCAGGCGTCTGCTACAGTCCCTGGCCTGGTGGCTCCAGCCGCATCACTTGGAGGCGGGAATGCCTTTCCAGGCTCCTCTACACACGAGCATCCTTACCACAGATGCATCCCTGCTGGACTTGGGGGGGGGGGGGGCCCATTGCCAGGGTTTTCGTACTCAGGGAGTGTGGTCCCCTAGTGAGAGGACCCAACAAATCAATTTCATGGAACTCCGTGCCATTCGCCTAGCCTTAGACGTTTTCAGGCAGCTCCTGGCCATGTTCTGTGTGAACTAACAGGGTGGTACTGTGTCCCGTCTGCTATGTCAGGAAACCCTGGACCTGTGCTCTTTCACAGCCCGGCATGGCATTCGTGTCTGAGCAATCTACCTGCCTGGCCAGGACAACTGGCTAGCCGACAGACTCAGTAGAGTTCTCCAGCCCCATGAATGTTAGCTGGACCGTGGGGTAGCCGATTGGCTTTTTTGGACCTGGGGGCGGCCACTGATGGACCTATTTGCGAGTCCTGAGAATCACCAGTTGCCCCATATCTGCTCCAAGCAGCCACATCCGCACAGGGTGGCTGCCGATGCTTTTCTGATATCATGTTCCGTGGGCCTTCTGTATGCGTTTCCCCCAACGCCTCTGGTGGCCAAGACCCTGTTCAAGATTTATTTATTTATTTTATTTAACATTTCTTCTATACCGCGCTATTATAATCAGCGCGGTGTACATCGAACAAAAACATACTACAATGCATACAGGCAACATTGAGTTTACAATGAAACAGGAAATTAAACATGGGATAAACCGGGAAAACTATGTACAAATTAACTCTATACTATGTACAATACTCTAACTCATTTAGGTGTTACATGTGCATTTGTGGGTGGATAGAACACGTGTGATGGTTAGCGGTTGGGCTTATGTGTAGGCTGATCATTTTCTGTTTGTATTAAGGTGTTAGGGCAGCTGGGGCATGTGGGTAGCTTGCCAGTTGTGTGTTTACCTCGGATGGTTTCTGGGTAGCATTTTGTGAACAGGTGGTGTTTCAAGGCTTTTCTGAATAGGGCTAGACTTTTGATGCCACGGATTTCATGGGGAAGGGCATTCCAGTTTAAAGGAGCAAATATGGAGAAGGCCCTGTTGGAGGTAGTCTTTGTGCACTTAGTCGTCATCTTAGGGACTACTAAGGTGTTCATTGTTGTAGGTCTCCTGTTTCTTTTTTCCGGGGTACCGTGGATTAGCTTGCTGATTGGCGTAGGGGGGTGGTTATTTAGGGCTTTGAAAGTAAAGACTATTGACTTGTATTGGAGTCTGGCATGTAAAGGTAGCCAATGCAGATCTTTCATGATAGGCGTTATGTGGTCAGATCTTGACGATCCAGAAAGGACTCTTGCAGCTGCATTCATAGCTAGGCGGAGCGGATTTAAGGTTGATTGTGAGAGACCATGGAGGATGATGTTAGCGAAATCCAGATGTGGGAGGACTAATGCCTGGAAGGTTGTTCGGTAGTCGGTGAAATCCAGTAGGGGGCGGAGGTGACGCAGCGTTCTGATCTTATGATATATTGCCTTTGTGACGTGGCTTTGTGAAGATTCTCCAGAACAGAGCCTCAGTCATCCTTATCGCCCCACGGTGGCCCAGGCAACCCTGGTTCATGCTTCTACTGCAGCTAGCAGTGGGTGCTCCCATTCCCTTGGGGTCCTCCCCGAACCTCCTATCCCAGGAGGGGGGCTCTCTCCTGCACCCCAATCTCAGCTCCCTCACCTTGATGACGTGGCTGCTGAATGGGTAATTCTCCCTTTGCTGCTCCTTCCAAGGAAATCTGCGGAAAAAGGGAGACTGACCAAGATAGCAACTTTGGGCAGGAAGGGGACCATGTATGTGTGGTGGCATCTCCCAAAGGCTTTCTTTGAAAGCTGGGGAGATGCTTCCGCGAGGGCTCCATCGGAGTCAACATCACTTATTTGTGAGGACTGACTTCCTGCTTGTTCCTGGAGAACGCTTCTCCCAAAGCTCAGAAAACAAGTTACTCAACTGTAGTTCTCTCTAGACAGCAGGATAAGTCCTTCCTATAAGTCCCTCTTATATGGGTGACATCACCAGACAAAACCCACATGGGAACAGCTTCCCAGCTACCTTCTGCAAACTTTTATAAGCGCTCCACTGCGCATGTGTACCATCTTCCGCCTGTTGAAGCAACGCAGGACTGCCTCAGAATAGCTAAACAGAATACAACTCCAAGGGGAGGTAGCAGGGTTTTGTGAGGAATTATCCTGCTATCCACAGAGAACATCTTCTGAAGGCGAAAAAATTTGTTGTCTCTAAAAAAGGATAATGTCCTCACATATGGGAATCCCTACCTATAGGCTGTCGCAAAAGAAAAAAGGGGAATAACTGGTATGGCAACTAGTTGACAAAAGAAGCCAATTTTTTATGGCAATAAGCCTTTTGAGAAATTGGTGGGTGGGGGGGAATTCAGCGATAGCGACTAGTGCTTCTAAGGTGCACAACTCTTGCCGCTGAAGTTTAATCCCAGATATTCAATGCTGGGGCCATATCCGGACACTGGCACTGAATATCAGGGTTGCTGCATAACTCTGAAGTTAACCGGGCAGTGGAAATATTTTGTCACTGCCTGGTTAGCTCCCATGGACAAAGCTACGCCAGCCTTTGCCGTGCCTATCTTTAGCTGTGTGTTGCTAACTGGCCAGTGGCTCAATATCACCACTGTCCGGTTAGCAATCAGTGCCATCTCCACTCCACCCCAGAAGGCCCATAAAATGCTCCAATGCTATACGTGTAGCATCAGGGAGTGTACTGGCGGCACCTCCAGATATAGCGTAGTTACTCACCTGTAACAGGTGATCTCCGGGAACAGCAGGAATTTAGTCTTCACATATGGGTATCTTCTGTACCAACAGAGCCTGCGCGGGAACGCTCCCCAGCATCCAATAGGAAAGCTTTTGGGAGCATCCCACAGTGCCTGCGTGCTGCCTTCCCGCCTTTCCAACTGTCCCTCTCCAGTTGAGTTTATAGCTGAGACCAAAGAGAGAGAGAAAGTGATACAACTCCTAGGGGAGGTGGGTGGGTTGTGAAGACTAAATTCCTGCTGTTCCCGGAGATCACCTGTTACTGGTGAGTAACTATGCTATCTCCAGGTACAAGCAGGAATGTAGTCTTCACATATGGGGACTCCCTAGCTGCAGATGCCAGGGAGATGGCCCCAGGAAGTTGTTAGCCCTTGTGAAAGGGCTTTGCTTCCCCCCATGGATCTCTGGCATCCTACCAGGGATGGCGGGTAGGAGTTGACTAAGTCTGAAAAAGGTGTTGAAGAACAGCCTGACCAAACAAGGCATCCCGGCGGGAGTCCTTATATAAGCAGTAGTGAGCCGTGAATGTATGTACTGAAGCCCAAGTAGCTGCTCGACAGATGTCGTCGATAGACACCGAGTGAAGATGAGCCATTGAGGTTGCCATGGCTCTCACATTGTGAGCTGTGACATGGCCTTCAAGAGGAAGGTTCTTACTCTCATAGGCAAAAGAAATATACCATGCAATCCAGCTGGATAGTGTTCTTTTGGAGACTGGAAGTCCCAAATGACCAGGATCAAAAGCAACAAAGAGTTGAGAGGACTTTCTATGTTGCTGTGTCCTTTGCAAGTAAAAGGCCAAAGCCCTTTTACAGTCCAAAGTATATATACTGATGCAGCAACCCTGAGAAGCCAGTTTGTTTTTGTCTGCTACAGCACGTGACAAGGTACCTCTTTCTGGTGAGGGAGTGCAGACTAGCCTGACTCCTCTGACTTTACACCATGGTGTTGTGGCCTGAGTGCTTAAGTTTGAGTGCCCAACATTGCCTGAAGCGGGGTTTGCCTCTCTCTCCTTGAGCTGGAAGCTGCTCTAGGCCTAAAGAGGGGCAGGAGGATCCCCTAGGATTCCTGAAGAGGGGGGAGTGAGTTGGGCCCAGGTCCCACTTTTCTCTTGCTCTTCAGGTTTGTATGCTCCTTTGTTCAGGAAATTTTTTACCTAAGTCTCTCTTTTTTAGCCCCTTTCAGTGGGCTGTATTTGGTTCTCTAACCTCCCTTAATATAAAGCAAGTTAAAGAAGAAAAGGCTCCGATGCCAACAGGCCTTTGCTTCCTTTTTTTCCTACAGTTGGGCATCCTGGCCTGTATGGGCATTTGAGAGAAGTCTTGATCATGTTCCCCATCTGGCCTAAGAGTGCTGATACTTCCCTTTTGGGAATGTGTTTTTGCAGCGGTTGTCAAACTTTTTTATGTCTGAAGATTTTTTGGTAGGCTTTTCTTGGCCTGTGCATTAATTTTTCTATGCGCCGTTTTTCGTGGCCTAATTCACCTATGTTTGGTAGTTCTTTTTGGCAGTTTTTGGTGTGGTTTTTGCTTTTCAGACTGTGTTGAGCCTAGTCATCATGCCATGCGCCTGGTGTTGCACTTCATGTGGCACTCAGAGGGTTAGCTCAGTTGTAGGCTCACACTGAGCAATATGAGCCTACAACTGAGCTAACACTCTGAGTGCCACATGAAGTGCAATAGCGGGCACATGGCATGACAGCTAGGCTCATCACAGTCTGAAAAGCAAAACCCGCATCAAAAATTGACGGAAGAAATGCAAGCTCAGTATATCAGGGCACAGGCTGCCTTTCGGGTGGAGTCCACCTTGATGTCTCTAGAGTTCACCTGTAAGGTGACTAACTGGTCTTCCCTCAGTACTTTTGTGAGGCACCGCAATTTGTATTTGGGAGTTGGAACTGATGGCTTCTTTGTGAGGGCAGTTCTATCCAGTGTCGTCTTCTCACCTTGGGTCCTGACTGATTCGGTACATCCCATTCGTCTGGACTGGTCTAGCTGTATGATAATGAAGGAAAATTTTTAATCATACCTGATCATTTCCTTTCATTGTATAATATTAGACCAGTCTAGGACTCAGCCTGGAAAACTGACTACGGGTTGGGAAACTCTGCTGTTTTTCTGGCCGTCCCCTGACAGGCATTGGATCTGGTGCAGATTTATTCATTGTTAAACACAAATACTTGTTCCAAATGAATGCTTAAAAGCTGGTTGTTAGCCTTAAAAGCTGCTGAGTGTTTTTCAGATGTTTTGTTTGTGATCACTGCTTGGGAAGAGTCAAACTGGCTTCTCAGGGCTACTGCACCAATATGTATCCTACGAGGACATCAAACATTGCTTAAGTCTGCCTCCAGCTGCCAGCAAGGGGACATAAACCATTCATCTGGACTGGTCTAGCAGTATTCAAGGAAAGGAATGTATCAGATATGACTATTTTTTTCTATTTTTTAAAACAGAGTGTATAGTCATAATATAAAGTAAACACACGTTTTCTCAAAAATATGGAAACAGAGGGGTCTGGTTACTAAGGTGCGCTAATGTTAGTATGTGTTCATTCATCATGAATGAGCATTGTTATAACAAATACGCCATGTTATTCAATGAGACTTATTTACTGACAACACACATTAATGGTGTATTAGCATGCATTAATGTTAGCGTACCTTAATAACTAGATCCCTTAATAAAGGGGCCCCTTTACTAAATGCCACTAACTGTTAATGCACTTTTTAGCATGAACAGAAGCATGCATGCATGAAAATTACTAGCTGATAAAATGTACAGTAATTGACTATCGTGCTAGGGCGAAGAGTGGATCTATTGGGTGGATTGCAGGTATGGAGGGCACATTGCTGCTAGCATGAGTGCAATTGCCATGCTCTTAGTGGCAATGTGGCAGTTAGCGCCAGTACACAACAAGACCTCTGTGGGTGACAGGTGCACTTGCATTAATTGTCCTGTGTGTTAGGGTTTGCGATCATGCACTAATTGCCAGGAAATTGCTGGGCATGTCTTAATAGTGCACAATGGTTGCATTTAATACGTGTTGGTATTGCCTCTAATTGCATGGCAAGTGCACACATTGAGTAAAAGACCCCAAAATATCTTAGCTCCATGCCCCCACCCACCCAATCTATTGGTAAGACCTAATGAAGAATCAGTAGAGCCATGGTGCAATTAAATTGACGCTTTGAGGAATTCCCTGGAACAAACCCCAAAATATCTTAGCTCCCTGCCCCCACCCACCCAATCTATTGGTAAGACCTACCGGTAATGAAGAATCAGTAGAGCCATGGTGCAATTAAATTGACGCTTTGAGGAATTCCCTGGGACAGAGGTTCTCAACCCAGACCTCCGGACACACCTAATCAGTCATGTTTTCACGATAACCACAATGAATGTGCATGATAGAGATTTGCATACAGTGGAGGAAGTACATGCAAATCTCTCTCATTCATATTCCTTGTGGTTATCCTGAAAATCTTGACTTGCTAGGTGTGTCGTGAAGACTGGGTTGAGACCCTCTGCCCTAGAATTATTTCATGAATATACAGAGTTGCTAACAGGATCGTTCATGCAGCTAACTTTTTTATATTATGTTTTGTTTTAGTTAGAAAAAACAATATTATAACATTAAATATATCAAGACAGTTTTAACAATTTTTACATTTTAGCAGGATAAAATGTTAATATTTTACTATGTATTTTAATTCAGTGCTCTCATATTTCTGATTTATGGCTAAAACATGTTTTTTCATACAACATCACTATGATTGAGATGTTGTTTTAGTATTTGAGCTTCTATTCTTGGTACTTGTAGACGTATATTTTGTTGACGAAACTATGATTAAGTCTAAATTAAAAAGCCAGATCCAACATCTGAAATATAGCTTCTTTAATTGTGGCATATCAGATTTTGTCATCATAGCCTGATTCAGAGCAGAAATGTAAAGACAATTTGCTATTTATAGACCTAATCTAAGCAAATATGTCACTAAAAAGTTTTCCATTTTGTTTTTGTTTTGTTTTATCTTATTAGACTAATGAAAATGACCTCAGGAAGTTTTTTGCCCAGTATGGGAATGTGAAGGAAGTGAAGATAGTAAATGACAGAGCTGGAGTATCGAAAGGGTTAGTATAGTAGAAATATGTATAATGTGGAGTATAAGGAAATATTATACCATATGGGGGCTTGGAAACAATCTCTCAGTGTAGTTAATTCAGTGCTTCTAGTTGATATATGTAGTTCTGTAAGCTACATATGGCTAATGAATCTTTAACATTCCAGGTAGGAAACATACCCCTCCCCCACACTTTCTGTTGCTGTTCTTGATTGGAGGCACATTTAAATTTTTTTTAATCTATCAGTTTTTCCATATCGTCCTGCTAGACCATTCCAGACAAGTGGGTTGTGTTCCCCTAGGACAAGCAGACTGGTAGAGACAAAGAACCAATGAAAAGCTCAGGTATTTCCAGGAACAAGCAGGAATGTAGTCTTCACATATGGGTGAAATCGGGTAACGATGGAGCCCTCGTGGGAGGCTCCACAGCTACCCCACTGCGCCTGCGCTACTGCCTTCCTGCTCTCAGAACTCCCTCTCCTCAGTTCTAATTTTTCTCCTGGAACAAGCAGGAAGTCAGTCCTCACGTATGAGTGATGTCAGCACCGACAGAGCCCTCACATAAGTATCCCCCCAGCTTTCAAAAAAAGCCTTTGGGAGATGCCACCACGCATGCCCTTCCCACCCAAGGGTGCCATCTTGCTCAGTCTCCATTTTTCTGTGGAGCCCTTCAGACGTTCATCTGGCTTGTCTCCTGAAAAAGTTGATTTTTCTCTCCAAGTTTCATACTCGCCTCCGATATCGTACCAGTACTCATCCCGCCACCTGAACTCGCTGCCTCGGCATTGAGTTCGGATCTATTTTTTAAATTCTCTGATGTCTTCGCACTTTTTTCCCCCAACTGGCTGCCTGGCGTGTCTTCCACATCACAGAGATCCTTTTTTCCCCATGGCTACCAGTGGCGTTAAGAAGTGCGATTGGTGCTCAAAAATTATGTCTTTGACTGACACACACGACTCCTGCACCGCTGCCTCGTGCCAGAACACGACCCGGCAGCCTCTCTGCAAAAGGATGTCCAGCAGGGCCCTCAAGAGCTGCTAGCAGCAGCATGATAAGTTTTTCCCCGAGTCCACGGTGCTTCCGAAGGCCAGGGCCTTGTCTGAAGCCTCGATACCTCGGGCGGAACCTTGCGAGCCCGATCCCCATCGTGGGTCCTCAGAAAAGGAGTCTCCCTCGAAGGAACCTAGGAAGAAGAAGAAACCCTCGAAAGCGGCGTCCTTGGACGGTTCTGACCGGCTGGGTGCACCCTGGGCCAGGTCCCACAGTTTGAGATGCTTGTCCGAAGCTTAGGAGAAGGAGCGGCCTGCAAAGGTCCCCCGAAAGGACTTAGCCTTGGTCCCCAGACACCATCCTCATCGAGGATTCCCCTTTGGGGAAGCCAGCGTCAGGCTCGAGTTCCTCGGTGCCTGCGCCAAAGGCTGCAGAGCCTTCTGGCCTGTAGTCCAGAATGGCGGCCCTGGAGCGCAGTTTGTCTTCCTTCATGGACCAGCAGCAGATGCTGTTGTCCAGCATGACTGGTTCATCTGCCCCGACCATTGGGCCCTCGACATCCAAGACATCCCCGGAGGCCGAGCTGATCCTTGAGGTCCTTCGTCCTCGAGTTGATGCTTGGCCGAGGTCGTGATCCGATTCTCCAGGACCAAGCAGGAAGTCAGTCCTCACATATGGGTGTCATCGGCGCCGATGAAGCCCCAGTGGAGCATTTCCCCAGCTTTCTATGAAAGCTTTTGGGAATGCAGGCACGCATGCGCAGTTCCCTTCCCTCCTAAAGGTGCCATCTTACTTCAGTCTCTTTTTTTCTGTGAAGCCCACCGGACGTGTGTCCAGTTTTCCCGGATAAAATTAGATTTTTCAGCGATTTTTGCTATTTTTTCTCCAGGTTTGATGCCGATTCCCCTCCCACTGGGTTCGGTACACCGGTATCGAGCCCGATTCTTCTTTTTCGGTTTTTGCCCTTCGTGGCTGGCGTTCGCGCCCTTCTTCCCTTTTTCCCTTTTTTCCCTGGAAGGCCGGTCCTTTGACCTCGCAGGGACTCTTTTTTCCGCGATGGCTTCCAGCGGTTTTAAGAAGTGTGATCGGTGTAAGAAACTAATGTCTTTCGACCCCGACCACGATCCTAAGTCATGCGGGGCCTGTGGAAAGATGTCTTCCAAGGCACTACGAAGTCCCCAGCAGTAAAAGGAAAGGCTTTTCTCGGACTCAGCCTCCGGCCGGGCCCGGACCTCGTCTGAGGCCTTGACATCTCGGGATTCCGATCCCGAGCGCCGTCGAAGCTCCTCGGACAAGGGATCCCCCGACCGGGAACACAAGAGGAAGAAACGGCTCGCGAGGGCGTCGTTGGAGGAGGTCCCTGGCTCCTCGAGGGCCAGGTCGAAGACCCCTGACCGTCGCCCTGGGCCCGTGGAACCGGAGAAGCCTGCCAAAGTTCCTCGTGTGGAGCCGGAGTCTGCTGGATACGTAAGCCCCGTAGTCCTCGTGGACTCTCCTCCCAGGGAGCCGACGTCGGGCCCAGCGCCGCCGGGGCACGAGTCGGTGGCTGCTGCGTCTCTCGAGCTGGGTCTCAGGATGACAGCCCTGGAGAGCAGATTGTCTGCCTTCATGGAGCAGCAGCGGGCACTGATGGCCAGCCTGTCTGGCGTATCTGCCCAGACCACCGGGACATCGACGTCGAAGTCGACCTCGGAGACCGAGCCGATACTCGAGTCCATCGTGGCTCGGAGTCGACCTCGGTCGCGGTCTCCCTCGACCTCCCGTTCGGGACCGAGGCTGTCGACGCCGGTGCTTCTGGCGTCGGGGCGGGTGCTCCAGGGCCCGCGGGGTCGGACACCGACTCTTCCACGGACGAGTCGGCTTGGGAGACGGAGGACGAGGAGTCTTCTGATACCTTTAAGACTCAGTGCGTCCCTTCGGACTCACCGCAGTCTGAGCCCCGGAGTAGGTCCCCCCCGGAGGACACCCGGTTCTCGGAGTTCGTCCGGGATATGGCCACTGCCTTGGCTATTCCGGCGGACCCCGAGGAAGAGCCTCGATCTGAAGAGCTCGAGGCGCTACAGTATGACTCTCCTCCGAAGGAGGCCTTTACTGTCCCGGTTTCTCTGATGCTGGAATGGCTCCTCTTCCGTATGTGGGAGGCACCGGCCTCGGCGCCGGTTCTTAGCAAGTGAGTCGATTCGATCTATCGACTCTGGAAGAGCCTTGGTTTTCAGAAGGCACAGCTACCACACCATTCCATGGTTGTGGAATCGGCCATGCATCGTCTGAAGAGCCAGAAGATGCACTCCACGGTGCCTCCTGGCAGGGAGGCCCGAAACCTCGATGGCGTCGGTAGAAAGTGCTTCCAGGGCTCGATGCTTGCCTGCCGTGTCCAGTCCTACTAGCTGTACATGGGCATGTACTTGCGGGATCTGGCCAAGGAGTTGGCCGGGTTCTCTGCTGGTCTCTCCGGGGAACCCTTGCAGAGATTTAAGTCCTTGTCCTCGGGGATTTGGGACTGCTCGAAGTTCATGTCCCGCGCCGCCTACGATGGCTTCGAGGCTTCGGCCCGAGTCGCGGCAGCCGGCATCGCGGCTCAACGCCAGGCATGGCTGCAGTCATCGGACCTCGAGCCATGGGTTCAGGACAAGTTGGTCGATGTCCCTTGCCGAGGTCAAAACCTTTTTGGCAAGCCCATGACCGAGAAGGCCGCTCAGCTCGAGACCGAGCACCTCACACGGACAAGGCTGTCGAGGAAGACCTCTGCCCCTTCTCATAAAAAGAAGGGCTCTGGTAAAAAGCCCTTTTACCTGAGGAAGGGCACTGCCTAGAAACAGTACCCGCAATATCAGGCTGCCCAAGCTGCCCCCCAGAGTCAGCAAGCCAAGGGCCAGGGTAATGGGCCCCGTAGGCAGAGGACCCCCAAGCCTCAGGCCCCTGCTACCACTCAGCAGGGTGGGGGTTTTTGACTCCTTGATCGTAGCCTCTCCTCCACTGCTCTCCCAACCCTGCACAGGAGGTCGTCTCGCCCTCTTTGCCCACCAGTGGCCTCTTATCACCGGGGACAGTTGGGTGCTGGAGATAGTCCACAAGGGCTATGCCCTCCATTTTCACCAGCTGCCTCCTCCATACTTCCCAGGGGAGCCTCCCAGGCCTCCCCTGCACACAGACCTTCTCCTTCAGGAGCTTCAGGGTCTGTTGGTGGACAGGGCTGTGGAGCCTGTGCCTCCCCACTTGCAAGGTCACGGATTCTACTCCAGGTATTTCCTGGTGCCCAAAAGAACCGGTGGCCTTCGACCAATTCTGGACCTCAGGAACCTCAACAAGTTCCTAGTGAAGGAAAAGTTCAAGATGCTTACTCTTGGAACCCTTCTGCCCTACCTCCAGCAGGGAGATTGGCTATGCTCCTTAGATCTCAAGGATGCGTACACTCACATCCTCATTCATCCAGACCACAGAAAGTACCTCAGGTTCACTGTGGGAGGAAACCATTATCAGTACAGAGTGCTGCCTTTCGGCCTCACCTCCGCCCCCAGAGTCTTCACAAAGTGCCTAGCAGTGGTGGCGGCCTACCTGAGAAATCAGGGAATCTTTGTCTTCCCCTATCTAGACGACTGGCTCATCAGGGGTCAGACATGTCAGGAGGCCAATCAAGCCACCCTCAGGACTATTGCTCTTCTACAACGCCTGGGGTTTGTCATAAACTTCGCAAAGTCCACTTTGCTTCCCTCCCAGAACTTGGAGTTCATAGGGGCAAGGTCGGACTCTCTCCTGGCAAAGGCATTCTTGCCAGAAGACAGAGCCCAAAGGTTGATGGCCTTGGCAAATCAGTTTCTCTGCAGGTCCCTGGTCTCCGCCAGACTCTGCCTGAGGCTTCTAGGCCACATGGCTTCGACAGTGCATGTGACCCCCAATGCCAGGCTCCATATGAGGCCTGCACAGTGGTGTCTTCGGGCTCAGTGGTAACAGGCCACAGGCAGCCTCAGCGACAGAATAAGGGTGTCCAGACCTTTTCTGCACTCCCTCAACTGGTGGCTGCACCCACCTAATCTACTGAAAGGGGTGCCTTTTTAGATTCGAGGGTACACAGTAGTGCTAACAACAGATGCCTCCCTGCGAGGCTGGGGAGCTCATTGTCTGGGCAAGTGCACCCAGGGCTTCTGGTCTCCCTGGGAAGCTGCACCAGCAGATCAATCTCCTCGAACTCAGAGCTATCCGATTAGCACTCAAAGCTTTCACTCCTACCCTGGCTCACCAGTCTGTCCTGATTCAGACAGACAACCAAGTTGCCATGTTTTATGTGAACAAACAGGGCGGGACTGGTTCCAGGATCCTTTGTCGGGAGGCTCAGGACCTTTGTTCTTTTGCCCTCAAGCACAACATGCTCCTCTAGGCTGTGTACCTTCCAGGCCAGGACAACTACCTGGCAGACAGATTGAGCAGAATACTGCAGCCCCACGAGTGGCAGCTGCATCCTTCAGTGGTTCAGAAGATCTTCCTTAAATGGGGTCTCCCTTTGATAGATCTCTTTGCCAGCCCAACGAACAAGCAACTGCCAAAGTTCTGCTCCAGGCAACCGCATCCTCTGCGGATAGCAGCGGTTGCTTTTCTGATATCCTGGTCTCAGGGCCTCCTGTATGCGTTTCCTCCCACGCCCTTGGTGGCCCGAACTCTCTTCAAGATTCTTCAGGACAAGTCCTCGGTCCTGCTGTTGGCTCCCAGGTGGCCGAGACAGCCTTGGTTTCCTTTTCTACTTCAAGTGGCGGTGGATCCTCCACTACATCTGGGGTTGCAACCCGACCTTCTCTCACAGGAGCAAGGTTCCCTTCTGCACCCCAATCTCGAAGCTCTCAGTTTGCTGGCCTGGAGGCTGCAAGGGTAGTCTTGGCTCCCTGGGGCCTGCCTCAGAAGGTTGAGGAGGTTGTCCTAGCCTCTAGGAAACAGTCCACTAGGAAAACCTATGCTCTCAAATGGAAGAGGTTTTGTGTGTAGTGTCAGCTATGTACAGAAGATCCTTTCTCCTGTACTGTGCCAGTAGTCCTTCAGTACTTACTGCACTTGTCAAATCAAGGTCTTAAATCCAATTCTTTTCGGGTCCACCTCTCAGCTCTAGCAGCTCACCACTCTCTGGTGGAGGGACATTCTCTGGCTGGTCACCCCTTGGTGTCTCGCTTTCTTAGGGGCTTGCTTTTGCTCAAGTCTCCTATCCGTCCTTCTGCCCTTGAGTGGGAGCTGAATGTGGTCTTGCAGCAACTGACTCGCCCACCTATTGAGCCGATGGCTACTTGTCCACTATGCTTCTTCTCCTGGAAGACACTCTTCCTGATAGCTCTTACCTCGGCTAGGCGAGTAAGTGCGCTTCAGGACCTGGTCTGTGATAGGCCTTACACCAGGATTTATAGGAACAGGGTAGTCCTTAGGACTCATCCAAAGTTCCTCCCTAAGGTTGTCTCCTCTTTCCACCTCAACCAGGAGTTGGTTCTTCCAACATTCTTCCCTAGGCCTCATGCAAGCCAGTCTGAAGCAGTCCTGCATACCCTGGACTATAGGAGGGCCTTATCCTTCGACCTTGACCGTACGCAGGGGCATAGAAGGGCTACCCAGCTCTTCATCTCCTTTGACCCCAATAAGTTGGGGTTGGCTGTGTCCAAGCGTACCTTGTCCATCTGGGTGGCTGACTGTATCACCTGGGCTTACAAGGCTGCTGACCTTCCTTTGCAGGGTAGGGTTACGGCCCACCGAGTCAGGGCAATGGCTGCCTCAGTGGCTTATCTCCACTCTGTGCCCTTGGTAGACATCTGCAGGGCTGCAAATTGGTCTTCAAGCCAGACTTTTGCGGCCCATTACTGCCTGGAGAGGGAGTCACGTAGGACAGTGCTTTTGGCCAAGCAGTACTCCGGAATCTCTTTGAGGTTTAGGCAACTCCTGCCCTCCTGCCCTCTGTTGGGCTACCGGTGGAGGTTGTGTCCTTTAAAAGCCTTTCTTTGCTGCTGAGACTAGAGAGAGTTCTCTTGTTCAGCCTGGGTTCCTCGTTAGTCCAGAGCAGGGGAGTCACCCATATGTGAGGACTGACTTCCTGCTTGGTCCTGGTGAAAGAGTAGTTACTCACCTGTAACAGGTGTTCTCCAGGAGCAGCAGGAATCAGTCCTCACAACCCTCCCTCCTCCCCTTGGAGTTGGAGTTGTACATAGTTTATTTTTCATTTTTGTTTGCTGTTCTTAGCTATGTCATTTGACTGAGGTAAGATGGCACCTTTAGGCGGGAAGGGAACCGCTCATGCGTGCCTGCATTCCCAAAGGCTTTCATAGAAAGCTGGGGAAATGCTCCGCTGGGGCTTCATCGGCGCCAATGACACCCATATGTGAGGACTGATTCCTGCTGCTCCTGGAGAACACCTGTTACAGGTGAGTAACTACTCTTTCCCGCTCGAGGGGACCTCGATCATCCACAGCAAGTATGCCGGTCACCGGCCGCAGAGCATCGGGAGCTCCTAGGTCCACAGAGCAGGCCTCCTACGAGTCCTCGATGGACTACTCCCATTGGGAGACGGAGGATGAGGATTCCCCCGACACCCATTGCCACCGCGACGTCCCAACCGACTCTCCTGTCTCAGAGCCTCGACGGCTTTCCCCGCTGGAGGATATGGACGTCCTTGATTTTGTCAAAGACCCTGGCTTTCCCTATGGAGTCGGAGGAGGATCCTCGGGCAGATGAGTTAGATGCTCTGGATGTGGGAGACACCAGCATCGGTACAGGTGGTGAGCAAACGGCTCGACTCAATGTATTGAGTCCCCCGGAGCCTGAGCTTCCAAAAATCACAGCTACCACGTAACTCAATGGTGATGGAGTTGGCCATGTGTTGGCTGAAAAGACAGAAGACGCACTCCTCGGTGCCCCCCGGCAGGTAGGCCCACACTCTGAACGCCCTCAGCAGAAAGTGTTACCAGGGCTCAATGCTCCTCTGCCGCATCCAGGCCTACCAACTGTACATGGGCATGTACCTGAGAGACCTGGTGTAGGAACTCACCGTGTTCTCAGCTGGTCTTTCCGAGGAACTCTTGCAGCAGTTAAAGAACCTGGCCAAGGCAGTCCGTGAGTGCTCCAAATTCATGTCTCAAGTGGCCTATGACGGGTTTGAGTCAGCGACTCGAGTAGCGGCAGCGGTCATCAGTGCACGTCGCCAAGCTTGGCTACAGTCGTCCGACCTCGAGCAGTGGGTTCAGGACAAATTGATTGATGTCCCATGCCAAGGAGAAAACCTTTTTGGCAAACTAATGACCGACAAGGCTGCCAAGCTGGAGACCGATTTCATAATGAGGACCAGTCTCTCAAAAAAGATCGCTGCCCCTCCCCGACAGAAGGGCTCAGGTAAAAAGTCCTTCTACCTGAAGAAAAGGGCTGCTTACAGAAACTACCCACCTTTTCAGGCCTCCCCAGCTCCCCAACTCCCCTACAGGGTCAGCAGGCATGGCCCTCGTAAGGAGAAGGCTCCAAAACCCCAGGTGCCAGCTCTGGCCCAGCCAGGGGGGGAAGTCTTTGACTCCTTGAGGATAGTCCATCTACCCAAAGGAGATCAGCAGCCCACAGGGGGACGTCTGGTCCACTATGCCCAGAGGTGGTTGACTATCACCACTGACTCCTGAGCACTTTGGTTAGTCAAGGAGGGTTACCTCCTTCACCTGACTCAGACACCTCCCCCTTATTTTCCATGAGAGCCCCTCACATCTCCCTTCTACCAGGACCTTCTACTGATGGGTTTGGCAGGTCTTCTCGAGGACAAAGCGGTGGAACCGATGCCCCACCATCTTAAGGTTAAGGGGTTGTACTCGTGCCAAAAAGAACAGGGGGCCTAAGGTCCATCGTCAACCTGCGTAACCTCAGCAAATTCCTGGTGAGGGAGAAGTTCAAGATGCTCTGCCTTGGAACATTGCTGCCCTACCTCCAGCAGGGAGATTGGCTATGCTCCTTAGACCTTAAGGATGCCTATACCCACATCCTCATCCACAGGTAGTACCTGCATTTCATAGTAGGGGAGCAGCACTGTCAGGACAGAGTGCTCCCTTTTGGCTTGGCCTCTACCCCAAGGGTCTTCACAATATGATGGCTGTCTTGGCCACCTTCATCCATCTCCAGGGGATCTTTGCCATCCCCTACCTGGACAACTGGCTCATAAATGGAGGCATGGCCTCAGAGGTGCAGCAAGCCACCGTGCACACCATCCAGGTTCTGCAGCACTTGTGTTTTGTCACAAACTACCCCAAGTCTCACCTCTTCCTGGCACAGTGTCTGGAGTTCATCGGGTCAAAGCTTGATACTCTCCAGTCGAGGGCCTTCTTGCCCAGGGGCCGAGCCGAGTATCTCAGGACTCTGGCATGGGACATACAGTACTGTGTCTCTGTGCCCACTCAGCTTTCTCTGTGCCTCGGGCACATGGCCTCTATGGCCCACATCACCCCAGACGCTTTCCTCCACTTGAGGGCGGCACAGTGGTTTCTCCGGGGCCAGTGGTCTTAGGCCGTGGGATGCCTCCGAGACAGTGTCTCTGTAACCCACCAACTGGCATACTCCCTGGTCTGCTTGCAGTCTCTCCAGCATCTCGAGGAGGGCATGTATTTTCAGGCCCCGAGCCCTTCAAGAGTCCTCACCACGGATGCCTCCCTGCTCTGCTGGGGAGCCCACTGCGGGGAGCTCCGTACCCAGGGTACCTGGTCGCTAGGTGAGAGCACCCAGCAGATAAATCTCCTGCAGCTGTGGGCCATATACTTAGCCCTGTGAGCTATCTGTCACCACCTTCGTCACCAGCCGGTGCTGGTCCAGACGGAGTTTCGTACCCTCTGTCGGGAGGCAGTGGTCCTCTGCTTGTATGCAATCCATCATGGTATCCTCCTGTGGGCAGTGTACCTACGAGGCCAGAACAACCTTCTGGCCAACAGGCTGAGCAGAGTCCTCCAGCCGCTCGAGTGGCAGCTGGACCCCAGGGTGGCTGAACGGCTTTTCCAGATCTGGGGGGGGAACCTGTGATGGTTCTTTTCGCCGGCCTGGTCAACTTCCAGGTGCCCCACTTCTATTCCCGGCAGGCTCACCCTTCCAGATTGGCAGTGGACATGTTTCTTGTCTCATGGTTGGAGGGTCTCATGTACTTCTTCCCTCCCCATGCGGCTGATTGCCAAAACCTTGTTCAGGACCTTACGCGACAGGGTCTCGATCATTCTGATAGCCCCTTGGTGGCCCTGGCAACCATAGTTCCCATTTCTCCTCCATTTTACAGTGGAGACCCCCATCCTCTTGGGGTCCTCTCTGGGACTGGGGTCCCTGTCACTGACAGCGTGGCTGCTGAGAGGGTGACTCTAGCCCCTTTCATCCTCCCGGTTGAGGTGGAAGAGATTCTGCTGTCTTCTCGCAAGGCCTATACTAGGAAGGCTTATGCCCTCAAATGGCGCAGGTTTTCGGCCTGGTGTGCCGAGCTCAGAGCTGATCCGTTTTGCTTCCCGGTGGGACTAGTGATACATTACCTTCTCCACCTTTTGCATTCCAGACTGAAGTCTAACTGTCCGGGTGCACCTTAGTGCCCTGGCGGCACACCACCACCCAGTGGATTTGCAAACCCCTCTCGGTCCAGCCACTGGTAACCCACTTTCTTAGGGGCCTGCTCTTATCGAAGCCCCTGGTTCACCCTCCGGCAACCGAATGGGATCTCATCGTAGTGCTGGGGCAGCTCAATCGCCCTCTCTTTGAGCCTCTGGCTACCTGCCACCTTTGCTACCTCTCTTAGAAGGTGGTGTTCCTGGTTGTGTTCATCTCTGCTCGCATAGTTAGTAAGCTTCTCCAGGACCAAGCAGGAAGTCAGTCCTCACATATGGGTGACGGCGCCGACGGAGCCCTCATGCGGAGCATTTCCCCAGCTTTCAAAGAAAGCCTTTGGGAATGCAGCGCGCATGAGCGGTCTCCTTCCCGCCCAAGGGTGCCATCTTGCTCAGTCTTCTTTTTTCCGCGGAGTCCGACGGACATATGTCTTAGTCACCCAGTTAAAAGTTGATTTTTCTTTCGAAGATTTGTGGTTTTTTGCCGGTTCGACACTGGTTCCCCTTCCTGCCTGGGCACGTACACCGGTATCGAGCCCAGAGCTACTTTTTCGGTTTTTGTCCTTTGAGCCTAGCGTTCGCACTTTTTTTCCCTTTTTCACTGGCAGCCCGGTCTTTTGACCTTGCAGAGGCCCTTTTTTCCCCAGTGGCTGCCAGTGGGTTCAAGAAGTGTGATCGGTGTAAGAAACTAATGTCTCTCACCGACACACATGACTGCTGCCTCCAGTGCCTCGGTCCCGACTATGACCCAGTGGTCTGTGTCCCGTGCGGCAAAATGTCCTCTAAGGCGCTGAGGAGCCGTGAACATCAGCGTGAAAGACTCTTTTCTGACTCCGCATCTGGCCGGGCCTGGACTTCGTCAGAGGCCTCGACATCTCAGGAGTCCGACCCCGAGCACTGTCGAGGTTCCTCTGAAAGGGGGTCTCCTTCGAGGGAACACAGAAGGAAGAAAACACCCGCGAGGGCGTCGTCGGTGGATGCTCTTGGCTCCGTAATCTCTTTGAGGTTTAGGCAACTCCTACCCTCCAGCCCTTGTGTTGGGCTACCGTACGGGGACATTCTCAGAAAGGATTTTTTCACGGATGACATTCTAGAGGGAGCTTATTTTTCAACTTGGGTTCCTGGTAGCCTAGCGCTGGGGAGTCCCATATGTGAGGACTGACTTCCTGCTTGGTCCTGGAGAAATGGTCCTGGAGAAAGAGTAGTTACTCACCTGTAACAGGTGTTCTCCAGGAGCAGCAGGAATCAGTCCTCACCACCCTCCCTCCTCCCCTTGGAGTTGCAGTCATATATAAATATATATATTTCATTTTGGTTTTTGCTGTCTTTTATCTATGTCATCAGACTGAGCAAGATGGCACCCTTGGGCAGGAAGGGGACCGCGCATGCGCGCTGCATTCCCAAAGGCTTTCTTTGAAAGCTGGGGAAATGCTCCGCATGAGGGCTCCGTCGGCGCCGACATCACCCATATGTGAGGACTGATTCCTGCTGCTCCTGGAGAACACCTGTTACAGGTGAGTAACTACTCTTTCCCTTGCCATCTGCTTGGTAGGGCTTGAGCTAAGGAACCTGACTGAGCAAGATGGCACCATTGGGCCGGAACAGGACCACGCATGCGTGGCAGCAATCTCAAAAGCTTTCTTTGAAAGCTGGGGAATTGTTCCACACGGGCTCCGTCAGTGCCTACGTCACGCTTAAGTGAGGACTGATTCTTGCTGTCCCTGGAGAACACCTGTTACACGTGAGTAACTACTCTTTAGATTCAGATTTCTGATGTGGATCGTGAGGAGGTAATATTATCTGCTAATTCTGTAAGGAGGAACTAGAGGCGTTGATTCACAGGGTCTTATATACCTTAAGCTTGGCGGATGCCCCAGGCATGGAGCAGGAATCAAAGATGCTTTCTCTCCTGCAAGGGATGTAGAAATCAACTGCTTTCTCCTTGAACAAGCAGAAAGTCAGTCCTCACATATGGGTGATGTCGGCGTCCATGGAGCGTAAGCATCTCCCCAGCTTTCAAAGAAAGGCTTTGGTAGATGCCACCACGCATGCGTGGTTCCCTTTTCGCCCAAGGGTGCCATCTTTTATTTTATTTATTTATTTAAAAGGATTTATATTCCGCTTTATCCTGAAATCAAAGCGGATTACACAGCAAATAAATCAAGTAGTTGGGTGTGCGGTTGTGGGCATGCAGTGAAAAATCGAGGCGTGTGTGTGTGAATGGTGTGAGGAGGTTGATTGCTTGGTGAGCTGTATACAGTATGAGCTATGTACAGGAACTATTTACATTTTTTCATTTATGTTTACATTTAAATTTTTACATTTTGTTTGGGCAGTTCATGTTATATCATTGTAGTGTTTGGGCAGTTCATGTGATGTCATTATAGTGTTCTGTGAAAAGCATTGTTTTTAGCATCTTCTGGACCTCTTTGAGGTCTTCTGTTGATCTCAGGTTGTCGGGGAGTGAGTTCCAAAGCGCATGAGCGGCCAGGGATAGTGCTCTTCTTTAAGTGTCTTTTCTTGTTTTAGCAAAGAGACTGGGTATGATGATAGTGTCTGATGTGCCTTGCCTTCTGGCTCCCCCGGCTCTACCCTGATGTAGGAGGTTCATAATGGGGTTGCATATATCAACTTATTCCAGGAACTTGAAATATCAACAGTAACATTAAGAGTAATGGGGTGTTTGTTTGATGTTGTTGTCATGGCTTAGGTTTGCTTGTGGGGTGATTTGAGTGGTTGGTGATTGGTGATCTTCATTGAATTGTTCGATGAATATTGAATTGTTTGATGAATAGGGTGGTTTTGAGTAGCTTCCGGAATTCTTTTATATCTTGCTCAGTCTCCTTGTTTCTGTGGAGCCCACCGGACGTTTGTCTGATTTTCCTGTAAAGTGTTGATTAAATTCCCTGTAAAGTGTTCCCTTTTTTCACTGGTTGCAATTGGTTCCTTTCCCGCCTTCAAGCTCGCTTGCTCTGGCATCGTGGCTCAGACCTGTTTTTGTAGTTTTTTTCCTTGGTTCAGATTCGCGCCCTTTTTTCTTCTTGCAGTTCCTTTGGGTCTTCGACCTTGTGGGGGTACTTTATTCCCCATGCCTGAGCAACATACACGATTGCTGCTTCAGGTGTCTAGGTGCTGACCATGACTCAGAGAGCTGCAGCCTCTGCAGAAAGCCATCAAACTCCATCAGCAGAAGCATGATGAGATCTTCAAAAGGACAGAGTCTGCCCCAGAGTCCCCGGTGTCTCCATGCTTCAGGGCCCCATCTGAATCCTGGGAGTCATGCAGTGACCCCTCGGCTATCGATCGGGGCTATGGGGCCTCTGGCAGGTGTTCCCTGGATTGCGAATGGAAGAAGAAGAAAAAATACTTGAGGAACTGCTCTCGGAACTCTGACAAAATGGGCAAGCTTTGCCCTAGGTTCCGCAGCTCGTGCAGAGAACCTGAGGAGTCGGAGCAGGAGCAGCCAGCCAAGGTCCCCCAGAAGGATTTGGAGGCCTCCGGCGATTGGCATCGTATTCCCGAGGCCATCCTCATTGAGAACTCCCTCTCTTCGCCAACACTGGTCCCGGTAATGCTGGTGTCCGGTTTGAAGTTTGCGACACCTCTTGAGTTGGAAACCTGAATGTTGGCCTTGGAGCGCAGTTTGTCGTCTTTACTCACTACGCAGCAGGCACCAATGCCCGGCTCCGCCGGTGCATCTGCTCAGACCACTGGGACCTTGAAATCGAGGACTTCCTGGTTGCTGAGCAGATCCTCGTGAGCCCACAGCCTCGAGTCGATCCTCGGCAGAGGTCTTGATCATGGTCCTGCTCCTCGGGAATGAGATCCTCACTGGCAAGTGCTCGCAGCTCCTCCTGCAAAGCCGCCATGATCCATCATCCGTATCCTGTTCTGCCCTGCAGGCCCGACTCGGCTCCGAATCTTCCACCGACTATTCTGACTGGGAGTCCAAGGATGAGATATCACCAGACACTCGCAAAGGCATCCCCTTTGGCAACCTGGCATCGGTTATCGCCCGAGGACATCTCGTTCCTCGACTTCGTGTGGGACATGTTGAGGGCACTGGCCATCTGCACGTTGTTGGAGGAGAATCCTTGCACAGAGAAGCTAGAGATTCTCCAGTATGATTCTCCGCTCAAGGAGGCACTGTCGATTCCTGTCCCCACCATACTCGAGAGACTTCTCTGTATGTGGGAGACGGCGGCATTGATACCCATAGTCAGCCATCATCTTGATGCGAGGTACTGAGTCTGGCAAGGCCCCGGCTTCAGAAAGCCACAGTTGCCCTATAACTCCATTATAGGAAGTTCTATCAGGGCTCGATGGTTGCCAAGCGTACCAGCTCTATATCGGCATGTACCTTCGAGACTTGATGAAGGAGCTTACTGGGTTCGCCACTGGCCTCGGGGATGACCATCTCCTCCGGTTCCGGAATCTGACCAAGGGCATTGGGGAGTGCTCGAAGTACCTGACTCGAGCGGCCTATGATGGCTTTGAGTCAACCACGAGGTTAGCTGTTGCAGGCATCGGTGCTCAACACCTGGTGTGGCTGCAGTCATTGGATATGGAGCAATGGGTGCAGGACAGCTCATCGATGCCCCATGCCAAGGAGAAATGTTCTTTGGCAAACCCATGGCAGAGAGAATGGTAGAGAATGAGTCTTGAGTTCCTTACGAGGACTCAAAATCTCCAAGAAGACTGCTACCCTCACCAGGAGGAAAACTCCGTGGAAAAAGCCTCCATAATCAAGGATGGGTCAGGCTTAATGGTGATAGCCACAGAATCAGGCTTCTTCAGCTCCTCTACAGGACCACCATGCCGAAGGAGCAGGTCAGGGCCCCCGCAAGTAGAAGGGCCCCAAGCCCCCAGCTCCAGCACAGCCTCGGGTGGAACTTTTGACGTCTGTGGCATTGCCCTTCCACCCTCAAGAAATCAGCTACCCACAGGGGGATGTCTGGTCCACTTCACCCACTTGTACTCTGCCATCATCACTGGTGCATGGGTACTCCAAGTAGTCAGAGAAGGCTACCTTCTCCAGGAACAGCAGGAAGTCAGTCCTCACATATGGGTGACATCGGCGCCGACGGAGCCCTCGTGCGGAGCAATTCCCCAGCTTTCAAAGAAAGCCTTTGGGATTGCATCACACATGCGCGGTCCCCTTCCCGCCCAAGGGTGCCATCTTGCTGAGTCTCCCTTTTTCCGCGGAGCCCAACGGACGTTGTCCCTAATTCCTCACAGAAAAAGTGCATCATAACTTTAGTAGAATTTCTCTCTTCGACCGGTTCGACGCCGGTTCCCCTTCCCGCCTATGACTCGGTGCACCGGTATCGAGTCCGGTGAATTTTTTGCGTTTTTGTCCTTAGTGACTAGCGTTCGCTGTCTTTTTTCTTTTCTCTGGCAGCCCACTCCTTCGACCTTGCAGGGGCCCTTTTTCCCCCGATGGCTGCCAGCGGGTTTAAAAAGTGTGATTGGTGTAAAAAGTTAATGTCCCTCACCGACACACATAACTGCTGTCTCCGATGCTTTGGGCCCGATCATGACCCGAAGGTCTGTGGCCCATGTGGGAAGATGTCCTCTAAGGCACTTCGAAGTAGGCAGCAGCAGCGTGAAAGGATTTTCTCGGAGTCCGCATCCCCCCGGATCCGGACCTCATCAGAAGCCTCGATGCTTGGGAGCTGTCTGAACCCGAGCACCGTCAAGGGTCTTCTGTGAGCAGGGGTCTCCCGGGAACACCGGAGGAAGAAGATACCCGTGAGGGCATCGTCTTTGGATGCCTCCGATTGCCCTGGGCCCTCAAAGGCCAGGTCGCGGAGTCCTGACCCCCGTCCCGGGTCCTCGAAGCCGGAGCGGCCTGCTAAGATTCCTCGCACGGAGCCGGAGACGCCGAGGAGGGTAAGCGCTGTTATCCTCATGGATTCCCCTCCAGGAGAGCTGGCGTCGGGCCCAACGGTGTTGGGGCCCGAGCCAGAGGCTGTGGAGTCTTCTGAGCTCGGTCTCAGGATGACAGCCCTGGAGTGCAGCATGTCTGCCTTCATAGAGCAGCAGCAGGCACTGATGGCCGGTCTCACCGGTCCATCCGCCCCAACCACCTCTTCGGATTCGAATCGATCTCGGCCAAGGTCTCCCTCGACCTCCCACTCGGGACCGAGGTCGTCGACGCCAGTGCTCTCGGCGTCGGGGCGGTCGGGGCCGAAGTCCTCGCGGCCGGAGCTGCTCGATTCCTCCTCGGAGGGATCGGCATGGGAGATGGAAGATGAAGAGTCCCCAGACACCCATCGGACCTGGTATGTCCCTTTAGACTCACCGGGTTCGGAGCCTTGCAGAAGGTCCCCTCCGAAGGATAGCCGGTTCTCGGACTTCGTCAGGGACATGGGCAAGGTTTTGGCATTCCCGGCAGATACCGAGGAAGAGTCTCAAGCTGAAGAGCTTGAGGCCCTCCAGTATGACTTTCCCCTGAGGGAAGCCCTTACTGTGCCGGTTCCTCTGATGCTGGAACGGCTGATGCTCCGCATGTGGGAGTCGCCGGCCTCAATGCCGGTGCTCAGCAAGCAAGTCGATTCCATCTATCGAGTCCACAAGAGCCCTGGGTTCCAAAAGGCACAGCTGCTGCACAACTCCATGGTTGTGGAATCGGCCATGCACAGGCTCAAGAGCCAAAAAACGCACTCTTCGGTGCCTCCTGGCCGGGAGGCATGGAACCTGGACACCCTTGGCAGAAAATGCTTCCAGGGCTCGATGCTGTCATGCCATGTCCAAACCTACTAGCTGTACAAGGGCATGTACTTGAGGGACCTGGCAAAAGAGATTGCCGGGTTCTCAGCTGGCCTCTCCAACACACCCTTACTGCGCTTCAAGAACTTGTCCACCGGGATTCGGGAGTGCTCGAAGTTCATATCTCAAGCGGCCTATGATGGCTTCGAGGCTTCGACCCGAGTAGCTGCAGCCAGCATCGGTGCACGCCCCCAGGCCTGGCTAATGTCGTCGAATCTGGAGCCATGGGTTCAGGACAAGTTGGTCGATGTCCCTTGCCGAGGTGACAACCTCTTTGGCAAACACATGACTGAAAAGGCTGCTGAGCTCGAGTCCGAGTACTTGACCCAGACAAGACTCTCAAAGAAGACTTCTGCCCCTTCTAAGAAGAAGGGCTCGGGTAAAAAGCCCCTTTTCCTGAGGAAGGGTACTGCTTACCGCAACTACCCCATTTACCAGGCCACCCCAGCTCCCCAAAAGTGGCAGCAGGCCAAGGGACAAGGGCATGGCCCACGTAAGCAGACGACCCCCAAGCCCCAGGCCCCGGCTCCTACCGAGCCGGGAGGGGTTTTTTGACTCCCAAAGCATAGTCTCTTCCTCTAGTGGTATGGCCATGCACAAGAGGCAGGCTAACCCTGTATGCCCACAGGTGGCCAGCCATCACCTCAGATATCTGGGTCCTGAAAATAGTCCAAAGTGGCTATTTGCTTCACTTCAGCCAGATACCAACCTCCTTCTTTCCAGGAGAGCCTCTCAGACCCCCTTTTCACAGGGACCTCTTCTTGCAGGAGTTGGCAGTTCTTCTAGAGCAGTGGTTCTTAACCTTGTTGGAGGTACTGAACCCCACCAGTTTCATATGCACATTCACCGAACCCTTCTTTATTGAAAAATAAAATATGATTTTTTTTCAAATTCAAGGCATAGGTATATGTTTTACTGGTTCACAAAATGAATCGTGCATTAACATCACTTCAACACAGCTGGTTTTATGAGTGTTTCACCAATGGTGTGTGGTTTGCCCTGCTTTGCGATCAGATAAGCAACTTTGTACGATGCTGTGAGGATCGGTTTGTTGATGGGTACAAAGCTGAGAGCAGGCAGAGTAGCCTTTTCATCGAATCTGGCTCTCTTCACCTTGAATTCAGCAAGCGTTGTGTTCTTGTATTCCCCAACTCCATGCAGGTTAAGGAAGTGTTCCTTTAGTTTTGCCGGTACTAGACTAGAATTGCTTAACTTGGCATTGCAAATCATGCAGATAGGACGCTGACTCCCATCACGTTCTGTTATATATGCGAATCCATGTTGTACATATTCGTCCGACCACTTTATTTTTTTGCTCGACATAGTTAGTATGGATTAAAATATTAAGAAAGAAATCACACGACATACCATCTCGACAGTTACAAGTCGACTACTGAGTGCACCAAATTCCCTGCAGCACAGATTGGCCAAGCAATGTAGCGTGATCACCTGCAGCCAGTGATGGCCAAGCGGGGCGTGTCATCACGAATCATATGAGTTGGGTGCGTCTTGACCTCCGCCGAACCCCTGAGACTGACTCACCGAACCTCTAGGGTTCGATCGAACCCAGGTTAAGAACCAATGTTCTAGAGGATCAGGCGGTGGAACCGGTGCCCCACCATCTGCAGGGCAAGGGCTTCTACTCCAGGTATTTTCTCATATCAAAGAGAACAGGAGGCCTCAGACCCATCCTCGACCTAAGAAATTTAAGCAATTTCCTGGTGAGGGAAAAGATCAAGATGCTTTCCCTTGGAATGTTGCTGCCTTACCTCCACCAGGGAGATTTGCTATGCTCCTTAGATCTTAAGGATGTCTATACACACATCCTCATACATCCAGACCACAGACAATATCTCAGATTTGTAATGGTTGGAAAACATTTCCAATACAGAGTTCTACCCTTTGTCCTAGCCTCTGCTCCCAGAGTGTTTACAAAATGTCTGGCTGTAGTAGTGGCCTTCCTCAGAAGTCAAGGAATTTTTGTCTTCCCTTACCTGGACAATTGGCTCATCAGGGGCCAGTCGCCTCAGGAGGCCCAACAGGCCACTTCTCGCACTATCAACCTGTTGCAACGTCTAGGCTTTTTCATAAATGACGCAAAGTCTACTTTGCTCCCCAGTCAGAACTTAGAGTTCATAGGAGCTAGACTGGACACCCTTCAGGCGAAGGCTTACCTGCCGGAGGACAGGGCACAGAGTCTGCTAGCACGGGCACAACAGTTGAGGCTCAGGTCTCAGCGAGACACTTCTTACGCCTCCTGGGCCACATGGCCTCCATGGTGTATGTGACCTCAAATGCCCGTCTTCACATGAGAACAGCTCAGTAGTGCCTCAGAGATCAGTGGACACAAGCCACCGGCAGCCTCAGAGATAGGATAACAGTATCCAGGCGACTGGTGAAATCATTGCAGTGGTGGTGTCAGCTTCCCAACCTGCTTGAGGGAGTGTCTTTTCAGACTCCCTCGCACACAAGAGTGCTAAGGCTGGGGAGCCCATTGCCAAGGATCATGCACTCAGGGGTTATGGTCTCCTCAGGAGTCTGCACACCAAATCAACTTCTTAGAGCTGTGGGCGATTCGCCTAGCTCTTCAAGCCTTTTGTCATGTCCCCTCACATCAGTCTGTATTGATACAGACGGACAACCAGGTAGCAATGTTCTACGTGAACAAGCAGGGAGGTACGGGGTCTCGTATCCTATGTCAGGAGACACTGGACCTCTGCTCCTTTGCCATCAGGCTGGGTATGTTTCTCAAAGCAGTGTACCTGGCTGGTTAGGAGAACTGCCTAGCAGACAAATTAATCAGGATTCTCCAACTTCACGAATGGCAACTGGATCCGGTGGTGGCCCAGCGTATTTTCCACCGCTGGGAACATCTTTCCATAGATCTATTTGCCAGTCCGCGAAATCACCAGCTGCCCAGATTTTGCTCCAGACAGCCACATCCTCTGAGGGTGGCTGCAGATGCTTTCCTGATCTCCTGGTCAGGGGGCCTCATGTATGCATTTCCTCCAACGTCTCTGGTGGCCTGAACTCTGTTCAAAATCCTTCAGGACAAGGCCTCTGTCATTCTGGTAGCCTCCAGATGGCCAAGCCAGCCTTGGTTTCCGCTTCTCCTCCAGCTGGCAGTGGAAACCTCCCACTGGGGACGCAGCCCGACCTCCTGTCCCAGGAGCAGGGCTCTCTCTTGCACACCAACCTCAGGTCCCTCAACCTGATGGCATGGCTGCTGAAAGGGTAGTGCTGTCTCCTCTCCTCCTACCTCGGAATGTAGAAGAAGTGTTACTGGCCTCAAGGAGGCAGTCCACTAGGAAATCCTATGCTTTCAAGTGGCATAGGTTTGAGGTGTGGTGTTAGCAGCACAATGAAAACCCTTTCTCTTGCCTTGTACCAGTGGTAGTGCAGTACCTGCTTCACCTCTCAGAATTAGGTCTCAAGTCTAACTCTGTCAGGGTCCACTTGAGTGCTTTGTCAGCAAACCACTCGCCAGTGGAGGGGCAACCTCTTTCAGCTCACCCCCTGTTGTCCAGATTCCTCAGAGGTCTGTTTCTGCTGAAACCCCCAGTTCGTCCTCCGGCATCTGAGTGGGATTTAAATGTGGTCTTGCAGCAGCTTACTCGCCCACCTTTTGAGCCGATGTCCTCTTGCCATCTGCGCTTCCTCTCCTGGAAGGTGCTCTTCCTGGTGGCACTCACATCAGCCAGATGTGTGAGTGAGCTGCAAGCTCTCATAACTGATAAACCATACATACAGTTTTATAGGAATAGGGTGGTCCTCCGCACTCACCCTAAGTTCCTTCCAAAAGTGGTCTCTTCTTTCCACCTTAACCAAGAGATGATTCATCCAACCTTCTTTCCCAGGCCGCATTCACGCCGGGCAGAGACAGTTCTGCATACCCTGGATTGTAAGAGGGCGTTGTCCATCTACCTGGAGCGTACAAGGGGACATCTGAAGGGCTACTCAGCTCTTCGTCTCTTATGACCCCAGTAAATTGGGGTTACCTGTCTCCAAGTGCACCTTGGTGGCAGACTGCATTGCCTGGGCGTACAGGGCAGCCGACCTCCCGTTGCAGGGTCGAGTCACGGCCCTCCGTGTCAGGGCTAAGGCCGCATCAGTTTCTCACTTCCGCTCTGTTCCGCTGGCAGACATCTGCCTGGCCGCAACTTGGTCTTCAAGCCAGACGTTTGCGGCCCATTACTGCCTGGATAGGGAGTCCCGACAGGATAGTGCTTTCGGCCAGGCGGTACTCCGTAACCTATTTGAGGTTTAGGCAACTCCAACCCTCCGACTCTTTGGTGTCAGGCTTTCAGGGGGTGTTGCGTTCGCGGCTAAATTCCTATTGCAGCTGCTGTGGCTCTTCTAAAGGGAGCTATTTTTCAACTATGGGTTCTCAGTAGCCTATAGCTAGGGAGTCCCATATGTGAGGACTGACTTCCTGCTTGTTCCTGGAGAAAGCGTAGTTACCTGTAACAGGTTTTCTCCAGGGACAGCAGGAATAAGTCCTCACGACCCTCCCTCCTCCCCTGGAGTTGCAGTCCTGTTATTAATTTTTCCTATTTTTGTCGTCTTTTTAGCTATGTCATTTGACTGAGCAAGATGGCACCCTTGGGCGGGAAGGGGACCGCGCATGCGCGATGCAATCCCAAAGGCTTTCTTTGAAAGCTGGGGAATTGCTCCGCACGAGGGCTCCATCGGCGCCGACGTCACCCATATGTGAGTACTGATTCCTGCTGTCCCTGGAGAACACCTCTTACAGGTGAGTAACTGCGCTTTCTCCACCTGGACTATTCTTTCCGGGAGAACAGTCTCGGACTCCCCTGCACCAGGCCTTGCTACTGCAGGAACTTGCAGGTGTTCTCACGGACAAGGCCGTGGAAGCAGTACCCCATCACCCAAGGGGCAAGGAGTTCTACTCACGTTACTTCCTATTCCCAAAACAAACTGGGGTCTTAAGGTCCATCCTAAACCTAAACAAATTCGTGGTGTGGAAGAAGTTCAAGATTCTCTCCCTTGGAACGTTGCTGCCATAGCTCCAGCAGGGAGACTGGCTATGCTTCTTGGATCTAATGGATGCGTATACCCACATCCTCATTCATTCCAGCCTACAGGCAGTACCTCAGATTCATGGTCAGGGGCGACCACTACCAGTACATGGTGATACCCTTTGCTCTTGCCTCTGCACCCAAAGTTTTTACCAAATGCCTAGCAGTAGTGGTGGCCTTTCTCCCTCTCCAGGGCGCCTTTGTCTTCCCCTACCTAGATGACTGTCTCATAAAAGGGGACACGGCTGCAGAGGAGCAGCAGGCCATGGCCCGCACTTTCAGTGTCCTGCAGTTCACGGGGTTCACAATAAACTATCCCATGTCTCACCTTACCCCTACACAGGATCTGGAGTTCTTAGGAGCTCGACTGGACACTCTTCAGGCCAATGCCTTCCTCCCCCTAGACAAAGCAAGTTGCCTCATGGCTTTGGCCACCGAGGTACAAACCCACCGCTCTCTGTCGGCTTGCTCCCTGTTCTTTCTACTCGTCCATTTGACATCAACAGTTCATGTTGTCCCCAAATCCTGCCTTCATATGAGGGTAGCCCAGTGGGGTCTCTGCTCCCAGTGGACTCAGGCTACAGGCTGGCTTCGGGACAGAGTGGGAATGACCCATCAACTGGCAGAGTCACACAGCTGGTGGAAAGCCACAAAGAACCTATAGACAGGCATGCCTTTCCAGAATCCAGTGTCCCAGAGGGTCTACAACATGGATGCTTTTTTGCTGGGGTGGGGAGCCCATTGCGGGAGTTTCCACACACAGGGCAACTGGTCCTGGGTGGACATCCAGCAACAGATCAACCTGCTAGTGCTCAGGGCCATATTCCTGCCACTCAAAGCTTTTCACCACCACCTACAACAGTCAGTCAGTATTGGTCCAGACGGACAACCAGGTCACGATGTTCTACTTGAGCAAGCAGGGAGGCACAGGGTCTTACACCTGCCAGGAGGCAATAGCCTTCTGCTCATATGCGATCAGTCAAGGAATGCTCCTGATGGCGGTGTAACCTCCGGGCCAGGACAACACTGTGGCGGACAGACTGAGCAGGGTCCTACACTCGCAGGAATGATGGCTAGACCCCAGAGCGGCCCAACAGTTCTTGTGCCTCTGCAACCGATTAGTGGATCTCTTTGCCAGCCCAGCCAATGCTCAGCTGCCCTGCAACTGCTTTCGCCAGCCTCACCTGTCCCAGTTGGCAGCGGTTGCCTTCATCATCCCGATGTCTGAGGGCCTCCTGTACGCCGTCCTGTCCATTCCACTGGTTTCCAAGACCCTTTTCAAAGTCCTCTTGGACAAGGCATCACAAATCCTGGTTTCTCTGAGGGGGCCCAGACAGTCTTGGTTCCTGCTGCTGCTCCGATCTATCAACAGAGCTTCTGGTCCCTCTGGGGAATGCCCCGCAATTTGTGACTCAGGAGAATGGCTCCCTCCTTTATCCCAACCTGGGTTCTCTGGCGCTAATAGTATGGTTGCTGAATGGGTAGCTTTGGTTCCCTTCAGCCTTTCGAGGGAGGTGGAGGTGGTCCGCCTAGCTTCTTGTAAGACCTCCACGAGGCAGGCCTATGACTTCAAATGGCACAGATTCTCTGTGTGGTGCACAGAGCAATGGGTCAACCCGTTCTCCTACCTGCCGCAGACTGTGCTGCAATACCTGCTTCATCTTTCGTAGGCTGGACTTGTCGATTTCCGTATGGTGCACCTGAGTGCTCTTTCGACACACCACCACCTTATCGATGGCAACCCCCTCTCTGCGCAGCCTTTTCTCACCTGGTTCTTATGGGGCCTTCTGCTATCGAAGCCTCCATCTGCCCACCTCTGTGCAATGGGACCTTAATATACTGTCATGGATTACTGGGCTGCTATTCGAGCCCCTCGCTTCTTGCCAACTACGCTTCCTCTCCTGGAAGTTGTTATCCTGGTGGCACTCACATCTGCTCACAGAGTCAGCGAGCTTCAAGCCTTGTTGGCAGAGCCACCCTACATCAGGTTCTATAAGAAGAGTTTCTTTGCATGAACCCTAAATTCCTCCCGAAGGGGTGTCCTCATTCCACCTCATTCAGGAGGTGGTGCTCCACACTTTCTTTTCACGGCCTCATGTCGACAGGGTGGTGGATGCCTCCATACCTTAGATTGTAAGAGGGCCCTGTCCTTCTACTTGTGGCGTACCTAGGGCCATTGAAAAGCCTCCCAGCTCTTCGTCTCCTATGACCCCATTTGGCTGGGGGAGGCGGTAACCAAGTGGACCCTGTCCTCCTGGGTGGCGGACTGTATTGCCCTGGCCAACAAACAGGTAGAGTTTCCGCTGGAGCGTCGGTTTACGGCACACAGTGTTAGGGCTGTGGCGACCTCGGTTGCAATCTTGCACTCTCTCCCCATGACAGACATCTGCTGGGCTGCCACCATGCCACACCTTCGCAGCTCACTACTGTCTGGAGAGGGAGTCCAGACGGAACAGCACCTTCAGGCAGGCTATATTCTGTTATCTCTTTGGGATCCAGGCAACTCCTACCCTCTGACCTTTCTTATTCAGGCTATCAAATTGATGGTTCTCCCTGGATACAGGGGTCCTTTCAGAGTCTGCCCTTTTGGATTCACGTGCTGCTGCTCATGGCTTACAAACATGAGAACGTAAGAAATGCCATACTGGATCAGACCAAGGTCCATCAAACCCAGTATCCTGTTTTCAACAATGGCCAATCCAGGTCACAAGTACCTGGCATTTATCCAAAGTCCAGAGCTTCCACAATGCTTGTCCTGGGATAAGCAGTGTATTTTCTGGGCCCTCTTTAATAATGGTTTATGGATCTTTCCTCTAGGAACTTGTCAAAATCTTTTTTAAACCCAGCTACACTAACAGCTTTTATCTCATCCTCCGGTAATGAATTCCAGAGTTTGATTACGCGTTGTCTGAAAAAGTATTTTCTCTTATTAGTCTTAAATGTGTTACATTGTACCTTCATTGCGTGTCCTCTAGTCTTTCTAGTTTTTGATGGCGTAAACAACCGATCTATGTTGACTCGTTTCACTCCATTCATTAATTTATAGACTTCTATCATATCCCCCTTCAGCCTTCTGTTTTCCAAGTTGAAGAGCCCTAACCTTTTACGCCTTTCCTCAAAGGTGTATCTTTCCATCCCCTTTACCATTTTGGTGACTCTTCTCTGTACCTTTTCTAATTCTGCTATATCCTTTTTAAGATACGATGACCAGAATTGCACATAATATTCAAGGTGTGGTCGAACCATGGAATGAAACAGAGGCATTATAATATCCTTGGCTTTATTCTTCATTCCTTTCCTTATGATTCCTAGCTTTCTTTTTGCTTTCTTGGCCACTGCTGCACACTGGGCAGATGGTTTCAACGTATTATCTACGATGACTCAGTCTTGACCATGGTTTTCTACAGCTTTGCTGTAGCCTGTAGCTAGGAAGTCCCGTTCTTAGTACTGACTTCCTGCTTGTTCCTGGAGAAAGCGTAATTATTCACCTGTAACAGATGTTTTCCAGGAGCAGCAGGAATCGGTCCTCACAACCCTCCGTACGCCCCGTGGAGTTGTCATATTTTGCAGGAAGTCAGTCCTCACTTATGGGCGATGTTGGCATCGACGGAGCCTGTGCAGATAATTCCCCAGCTTTTAAAGAAAGCCTTTGGGATTTCTGCCATGCATGCATGGTCCTCTTCCCGCACAAAGGTGCCATTTTGCCCAGTCTCTCTTTTTGCGCGTAACCCTTCGGACGCACGTCCTCGTCCCTCGGAAAAAGTGTTTTGTTTTTGGCCCCTGGGCCTTGGTTTTTTCCAGTTGTACCTGTCCTCTTTCATCCTCCCCTGCTCTCCTTTTATCCTCAAGCGAGGGGATAGCCTTCATTAAAAGTTTTCCCCAGTTGTGGTCTCCCAACCGCTGGCCGCAAAAGTCTTCGACCTAGCAGGGGTCCTTTTTGCCCCTATGGCCACCGGTTTTAAAAAATGCGACAGATTCTCCAAGAACATGTCGCTCATGGACAACCATGACTGTTGTCTGGTGTTTTGGCGCTGACCATGATCCAGAGCTCTGCTCTCTGCAAAAAAAATGTCCTCCAAGGCCCTGCTCAGCCATAAGCAGAAATCCGATGACATTTTCCGGAAGGTGGCCCCAGAATCCTTTGCGGCACCCTCCATCGTCCCTCTGCTGGTATGGTCCCCCACTTCGGTTCCCCGTTCTCGGTGGCACTTCTACGGCTGTCCTGCGCCTCCAGACCAAGGTTCCCTCGAGAAGAATACCAGAATCTGCCCTGGAAACCCCTGAGAGCCACGGGCCTCGTGAGGGTCCTCAGCATCGGTCTCGGTTGCCTTCCCAATCCTCGGGAGCGCGATCCTCCAAAGCCTCTGGCTGCAAGTGGACCTCGGCCCCTGGACGGGGCAACCTGCCCGAGTCGGACTCCTCCTCCTCGGACCTCTTGGGCTGGGAGTCAGACGAGGATACTTCCCCAGAGACCTGTGCCCTCAGGGACCTCCCTTCATATCCGTCCCCACCCACCTATCAGAGGCGTTCGCTGCCTGAAGACACATCGTTACTGGCGTTCGTGTGGGAAATGGCACGGGCCGGTTCGCAGAATGAAGAGGAACCGTGAGCTGAGGAGCTCAATATTCTACAGTATGAGTCCCTGACTCAGGAGTCTCTTTCTGTCCCAGTTCCACCCATATTGTCAAGGCTGCTCCTCCGCATGTGGGAGACACCTGCTTCGGTCCCTATTGTGAGCAAGCACCTCAATGCCGTGTATAGAGTTCAGTGTGGCACGGGGTTCCGGAAGACCCAGCTCCCGCACATTTCAGTGGTTTTGGAGTCGGCAATGCGGAAGCAAAAAAGCCTGAAGTCTCACTCTTCGGTCCCCCCTGGTAGTGAGTTGAGAGCTTTCAACACCCTGGGGCGTAAGGCCTATCAGGGTTCCATGTTCTCTTGCCATATCCAGGCATACCAGCTCTATACGGGCATGTTCCTGTGTGACCTCGCCAAGGAGCTTGGTGGTTTTGCCGTGGGCCTCGGGGGTGAACCCCTCCTAAGGTTCCAAACCCTTTTGAAATCCATTACGGAGTGTTCGAAGTACCTCTCCCATGCCGCATATGACTGGCTTGAGTCCTCCTCCCTGGTGGCGGCTGCCAGCATCAGGGCCCGACGCCAGGCATGGTTCCAGTCTTCGGACTTGGAGCAGTGGGTCCAAGAGAAGCTCCTGGACACCCCTTGCCTTGGCGAACAACTGTTCGGTAAACCTATGTAGGATAAGGCCGCTGAGATAGAAATGGAGTTCGTGACTTAAACTCGTCTCTCATTCAAAACCTTCTCCCTCCCTAGGAAGACGTAGCAGCCCAAGAAGCCGTTCTTCCAAAGGAACGGGCTCCCTTACCGGAGTTACCCGACTTTCCCGCCCACCTCAGTACCAGCTCCCAGCACGCAGTTTAAAGGAGGTGCACATGTCTATCGTATGCCTAAAGGACCTAACGCCCAGCCAACTGTGCCGCCCCAGCCTATGCAGGGTTTTTTACGCCATCGGCATAACCTCTTGCCCCGCCGGCAGCTCTTCCGCCGGTGGGGGTACGCCTGTCCCTGTTCGCCCCATAGTGGGCGTCGATCATGTCTGACATTTGGGTCCTCCAGGTAATCCGGGATGGATATCGTCTCCATCTGGACAGGTGCCCTCCTCCCTTCTCCCCAGCGGAGCCTGCTCGGCCCCTCGCACACCAGACCTTCTTGCAGCGGGCACTGTCCAATCTCCTCGCCCAACAGGTGGTCGAGAAGGTTCCATGGCATCTTTGAGGTCAGGGTTTCTTCTCCTGCTACTTTCTCGTCCTGATAAAGATGGGGGGAGGGGGCCTGTACCCCTTCCTCGACCTCAGAAACCTCAACAAGTTCCTGTTGCAGGGGAAATTTAAAATGTTATCGCTTGGCATCCTGCTGCCCTTCCTTCATCAGGGCGATTGGCTATGCTCCTTGGACCTCAAGGACGCTTACGCCCACATCCTTGTTCATCCCCAGCGCATGCAATACCTGTGCTTCAGGGTGCGGGTGGAACACTACTGATACAGGGTGCGCCCCTTCGGGCTTTCGTCCGCACTGTGGGTTTTCACAAAGTGCCTCTCCGCAGCCGCCACCACCTTCAGACGGCAGGGCATACCCATTTTCCCTCCCTCGACGACTGGCTCATCACGGGGTCCTTGATCGGCGAACATGCCTGGCGGCATCACACACTATCCTTCTCGAGCCCCATGGCTTCCTGGTCAATTACTCCATGCCCCACCTATAGCCGGTGCAGACCCTGGAGTTCATCGGCGCACGCCTAGACACGGTGCAGGCGACCACCTTCCTTCCCGCTGACTGAGCAGACCACCTTTGGGCCGTGGTGTCCCAGGGTCCTAAACAAGACTTGGGTTACGGCACTGGTGATGCTGAGCCTTCTCGAGCACATGGCCTCCACCATCCATGTGGTCCCCCACGCCCGCATGCACATGTAGACAGCCCAGTGGTGCCTCAGGGCACAATGGAGCCAGGCCTTCGGCCACCTCAGAGACCCTATCCGGGTCTTCCACAGTCTCCACGACTCCATGAGTTGGTGGCGGGACCCCCCCGAAGTCTCCTTCGGGGAATGTGCTTCCAGACCCCGTAGCACGATCTTGTCCTAACGACAGATGCTTCCCTGCTTGGGTGTGGCGCATTGTGTACCCAGGGGCAGTAGTCGCCTGAGGATTCTCGTCATTAGATCATCCTGCTCGAGCTTCGGGCTGTCCGATGGGCCCTGAGGGCCTTCGAGGGCTATCTGAGGGGGAAGTCGGTGCTTGTATAGACCGACAACAGGGTAGCCATGTTTTACATCAACAAGGATGGGGGAACAGGATCATGCCTCCTCTGCCGAGAGGCGATCCTCCTTTGCGTCTCGCCAGGGATTTACCCTACAAGCGGTCTACCTTCCAGGCCAGGAGAATGTCCTCGCGGACAAACTCAACAGGCTCATCCGCTCACTCAAGTGGCGCTTGAATCCGGAGGTTGCTGGTGTCTTGTTCCATCAGTGGGGCACCTCATCCATGGACCTGTTTGCCTGACCAGCGAACGTGCAGCTTCCCCTCTTCTGCGGCCCGGTTCCATACCTGAGCAGTGTGGCCCTGGATGCGTTCCTCTTGAGCTGGATCTCTGGCCTTCTTTACTCGTTCCCTCCCACTCCTCTCATTGCGTGGAACCTCCACAAGGCTCAGTGGGACCAAGCTTTGGTGATCCTCGTGGCGTCGACAGCCTTGGTTCCCGCTTCTGCTCCGGCTCGTGTCCAAGCCCCCAGTCCCCCTTGGCTGCACCCCGAGCATGTTGACACAGGAGGAGGGTCAGGTGTTCCACCCGAACCTGGCCTCGCTGTCCCTTGCAGCCTGGCATCTGAGCGGGTCGCCGTAGCTCCACTGCGTCTCCCAGAGGACATCGAGGAGATCTTCCTTGCGTTAAGGAAGTACTCAACGAGATGGGCGTACGCCTTTAAGTGGCATAGTTTTTCGACCTGGTACTCCGAGCTCCAGATCGACTTGTTCTCCTGCTCTACCTGGTGGATCCTCCAGTACCTCCTCCACCTCTCGAAGGCAGGGCTGAAATCCAATTTGGTCGAGGTACACCTGAGCGCCATTTCGGCGAACCACCTCCCCGTCAAAGGAAATCCCCTCTCGGGGCAGCCCTTGGTGTCTCGCTTCATGCGAGGTCTATTGCTTTCCAAGCCTCCCATCTGGTGTCTGCCGGCAGAGTGGGACCTGTGTCCCATACACAGGGCCCTGAAACAGATGATTGACCTTGAGTGGAAAGTCCCAGAGGCGCGTCTCAGAGGTAGGAGGGTCATGCAGCACCTTTATCCGGCCGCAGCCATTAAGAAAGACTTGTTGCAGTTGCCCATGTTGGATTCTTAGTAACTGCAGTGACCAACAAGACCACCATTCTAATTGAAGTCAGAGCAGTTCTAAAGGATCCGCAGGATAAGAAATTGAAACCCGGCTGTAGCAGGCTTTTGAAATTAACACACTCGCTCTATAGACTTCTGTCTGGGGGGCTTACGTGACCCGCACATATTTGCACTGGTCTCAGTCCTTGGGTGGCACAGAACCAGCATCGAGTCTGTCGGTCGCCGCTCACCTAGAGTCAGGAGCAGCCTTCCTTGCCGATACCTTCTGTGATTTACTGTTGGCCACCGCCAAGTTCATGGTATCGGTGGTCGTAGCTCAGCGACTGCTGTGGCTACGCAACTGGGCAGTGGATGTTTTCTCAAAATACAGGCTCACTAAGTTTCTCTTTAGTGGTAGACTTTTGTTTGGAGTGGATCTGGGCAACCTGGTGAAAGCGCAGGGGGACACAAGGCAGTGGAATTGCTGGAAGATAGAGTCAAAGCTACAAAGGCAACGCTATCCATTAGGGTTTGAGTCGTGATTTCAGATGCTTTGCTCCTTAGCAGAGCCAGGGTATCTGTAGAGGAGACAGCCCATTTGTGGAGGAAGGGGTTCCGGGAGGTGTTTCTTCCCTGGTTCTGGTCCCGACCCTAAAAAGTCTATGAATCGCGGTGTACCCAGTTGGAGACGGAGATGGTGCCAGTATGTGGTTGATTTTGGCAGTTTTGCTCAGACTGCTTCCAGATTACCACCGACCAGTGGGTCCTGGAAGTCATTTGGAGGGGTATGTGCTGGAGTTCACACGTCCCCTTTTGGAGGCTTTTCGTTTTTCCCCATGCAAGGTGCCTGCCAAGATGCAGGCAGTCCTTGTAACCTTCCATCGGTTGCGGATGTTGTAGGTGATGGTGCCTGTGCCGCAAGACCAGTTAGGTCAAGGACAATACTTCATTTATTTTGTGGTTCCCAATAAGGTGGGGTCCTTCCGACCAGTTCTTGATCTGAAGTATGTCAATTGCAAATTGTGTGTACCTTATTTTTGTATGGAAACTTAGCATTTGGTGATATTGGCAGTATGTCGCAGGGAGTTTTTAAAGGCCTTGGACCTATGGAGGCATATTTTCATGTCCCCATTCGACCAGATCATCAGAGGTTCCTCAGGTTCACAATGTCTATGGGCCTTATTCAGTTTCAGGCCTTTCTATTTTGGTTGACAACAGCTCCCTGCACTTTCACCAAGATAATGGTGGTAGATGCAGCTTCCTTACGAAGTCAGGGGATATAGGTTCATCCCACATTTGGATGATTGGCTGATCCAGGTGAAGTTGAAGGTGGACATCAAACAGGTTACGCAAACTGTATGCCGGGTTCTCCGAAGCCTCGGCTGGGTGGTGAATGTGGCCAAAAGTCATCTCACCCTCTCTCAGAGCCTTGTCTACCTGGGAGTGTGGTTCGATATGGCCAGAAGACTGGTGTTTCTGCCGGAGGAGCACAAAGCAAAGCTTCAAAGCAGATTCGGAAGTTTCTATGTCAGCATAGTCTGTCCGTGTGGGCTTATTTCCAAGTGTTGGGCTCGATGGTGGTGATCCTAGAATTGGTGCCCTGTGCAAGAGTGCACATGCACTCTCTATAAAGAGCATTGTTGTTACACTGTTCGCCACATTGACATCTTCTGCATCATCGTCTTCTTTGTCCATTGGAGTTCCGCAGCAGTTTGACTTGGTGGTTGCGCGAGGCCAATCGGGGGAGACGAATGCCTGTAGAGGCACTGAACTGGACACTAGTAACTATGAATGCCAGCCTCTCCAGTTGAGGGGCACTCTGCCTAGTACAGGTTACTCAGGGGACTTGGTCACAAGTACAGAATCAGTGGTCCATCAGTTGCCTGGAGATGAGATCTGTTTGGTTGGCTCTTCTGCAGTTTCTGTCTCTGATAAGAGTTCTGGCATTACGAGTCCTCTCAGACAATGCTGTGATAGTGGCTTATATCAATTGCCAGGGAGGCATAGGCAGTGTGCTCCTGGAAAAGGTGGTGTCTCTGCTTTTTCATTGGACTGAGAGCAATCTCCAGCAGTTATTGGTGGTGCACGTAGCAGGGAAAGAAAACGTGCAGTCCAATTTTCTCAGTTGATTTCTGCTGGATCCAGGGGAATGGTTCCTGGAAGTGAAGGGTTTCCAGGCGCTGGTGCGTCAGTGGGGCCAGCCAGTGATGGATCTGATGGTGATGAGGGACAATGCTCAGGTGGAGCGCTTCTTCAGTCACCGAAGGACTCGGTACATTAGCCCACCATGGGTCTTCTTTATATCTTCCCATTGTAGCCTTTGATAGACTGATGGTGCAGTGCATCGGGCGGTCGTGGTGATCATTGCACCAGACTGACATTGGCATCTGTAGTACGCAGATATTATAAGTTGCGGCTACCGAACAGACCTGACCTTTTGTCGCAGGGTGGGTGGATCGATTGTTGCTTATGGCTTGGCTCTTGAAAGTACACGCCTGACTAAGCGGGGCTATTCCGCGCCTATTATTGCTACTTTGCTGAAGTTGAGATGTCAGTCTACATCGTTAGCTTATGTGTGAGTTTGGCGCATTTTTGAGCAGTGGTGTGCGGAGAGGGAACTACTCCCTCTGAAAGCTTCCCTTCCGGAGATTCTGGCCTTCCTCCAGGTGGACATGGAGAAGGGCTTAGCTTTGAATTTTCAGAATCCCACATTGAAATGTTATGGGGCCCACGTGCAAGAGTCTCTCTGGTTGCTCATGCCGATGACGTGTGCTTCTTCCGAGTATTGAAGCAGTTGAGACCTATGCGCAGGCAGACTGTCCCGCTGTGGGAATTGAACCTGATCGTGTCTATGTTAGGCAGGCTCCCTTTGAACTGGTAGGCACGGCCACTTGAAGGATCTCACATTAAAGGCATTGATTCTGGTGGGCACTTGCTCAGCTCGGTACATTTCTGAGTTGCAGCCGCTCTCGTGCCATGAAACTTATTTGATTTTCTTCAAGGATAAAGTGATGTTGTGTACCGTTTTTTTTTTTTTTTTGCTCAAGGTGGTCTCTGATTTTTATCTCAGTCAGGTGGTGCATTTGCCTGCCTTTCCAGGAGAGGTCGCAGGTCACGTTCATTGTTTGGACATCCATTGGACCTTAAGGCGATATCTGAAGCAGATGGCTTTCTTTCGGACAACAGATCATTTGTTCGTGTTTTTTCGGGGTCTGCGCAATGGAGAGGCAGCATCCAAGGCTTCCATTGCCCACTGGCTTAAAGAAGTGATCGCATCAGCCTACATCTTGAATTATAGGATGGTGCCAGTAAGGGTACAGGCTCATTCCACCAGGATGCAAGCGACTTCCTGGGCAGAGTGTGGTTTGATTCCGCCAGTGAACATTTGTTGGACAGCAACATGGGAAGCCCTGCACATGTTTGCACATCATTATCGGCTGGACCTGTATGCTCAATCAGATGGATGCTTTGATGCTCGGGTTTTAAGTGCTCAGCTTGCAGATCCTGCCCAGGTTTGAATACTGCTCTTTTACATACCTGGAGTTAGTCCGGACTGGACTGAAGGGATGCTATGGAAGGTGAAATTAGTCCTTAGCTGCTAATTTGCTTTCCTTTAGTCCCTCCAACCCAGTCTGGAACCTGCTTGTACTATGGTAAGTGGCAAACCCAGTTCAGAATGTCAGCATTTCTAAGAGGTTTGCCTTGCCTCCAATAGCAGCAAAGAAGCCTGGCGGGTGCCTAAGAATTTGGTTCTACAGAGCTCTAAGATCGGCTGCAGGCTTGAGTCTCGTATGCTGTTCTTTATTACCACATTGGTTGTACATAGTTCGTTGGTTTCAGTTTAACTGCTTGGTTAGGGGAATGCTGGCTTGGTGAGAGAAACGCTGGCTCCTTATACGGTGACATCACCAAAAGTATGCTCAGTCTCCATCTGCTGGAAGAGGGACAAAGCCAAGAGTTAGTCCAGACTGGACTGGAGGGACTAAAGGAAATCAAATTAGCAGGTAATGACTAATTTCTCCTTTTTGTGCCCTTCAGAGTGCATCATGCTTCTGCCTTTCCGTCGACGACAGTTCAGTCGAATCAGACACCAGTCCTGATATTTTTCCTTTTTATTTTCAATTTTTCTTTTCTCTTGATTTTCATAGCAGTTCTCACCTCTGAACTAGACCTCTAGGCCTCCATAGCCTTATCTTCAATCTTGAAGACATCTTTTCAGGCATGAAAAAAACAGTCAGTGGTTTTAAAAGTCGTACCAAGTATGCCTGTGCCATTTTGGCTACTGATAAACATGACTGGTGTCTAAAATGTTTGGGTCCTGAACATGAACCCACTTCTTGTCCTTTGTGCCAACAAATGACAAAGAGGGGCCTCAAGAGCCGAGCTAGACAGTTTGTATCATGGTTTGCCTTCGACTTGGTCTCAGTGGCTTCCACTTAATCGAGGGCATCGACTTCATCTCCAGGAACAAGAAGGAATGTAGTCTTCACATATGGGGTATCATTGGTACCGACAGAGCCTGCGCGGGAATGCTCCCCAGCGTCAAATTAGATAGCTTTTGGGAGCATCCCACAGCGCCTGCTTGCTGCCTTCCCGCCTTTCCCAACTGCCTCTCTCCAGTTCTTCGTTTTTCGCGGAGCCAGCAGGTCATGTTCCTGTCTCCGCAGAAAATTCTTCCTTATTACTTTCTTTTTTTGTGGTCGCGTCTTCCTTTCCCAACGCTTTACCGGTACCGCCGTTTTTTCTTTCTTTATTTCTGTTCTTTAAAAAAAAAAAAAAAAACGTAGCACTTTTTCCTTTTTTCCCAGGTGCACGCGCCATTTTGGGCCTTAGGCCCCCAATTTTTCCTACAATGGAGAAACCTGCTTCGGGTTTCAAAAAGTGCATCAAGTGTGGCGGTACCATCTCCATCACCGACACCCATTAATGGTGTCTAAAATGTTTAGGTCCTGACCACTCCATCACGGATTGTATGTCCTGTGCCATAATGTCTAAAAGAGGTCGGCAGAACCAAGCTGCTAAGCTCAGTACCCTGTTTCCCTCTGATGCAGCTTCGGTGGCATCGATGTCTTCCAGGGCTTCTTCTTCCTCCCGTGGATCTCAGGTAACTAAACATAAGTCCAGCTGGTCCTCAAAGGGTAGATCTCTATCTCCAGGAACAAGCAGGAATGAGTCTTCACATATGGGTACGTCGGTACCGACGGAGCCTGCGCGGGAACGCTCCCCAGCGTCCCAAAAAAGGAAAGCTTTTGGGAGCATCCCACAGCGCCTGCACGCTGCCTTCCCGCCTTTCCTAACCGCCTCTCTCCAGTTCTTCTTTTCCGCGGAGCCAGCAGGTCGTGTTCCTGTCACCGCTGATGAAGTTCTTTATTTTATTTTATTTCTTTAGTAGCGTGTCTGACTTTTTCGACGTCGGACCAGTACCGCCGGTCTTTTCTTTCTTTTCTTAAAAAAAAAAAAAAAAAGAATACTCCTTTCCACTTCATTGTATTTTTTCTTCTTTGGGCCTTGGGCCTAACAGAAAAATTCCTCATGGAAAAGCCCGCCTCCGGGTTTAAAAAATGCACTAAGTGCAGCAGTACCATCTCTGTTACCGACACCCATGACTGGTGTCTTAAGTGTTTGGGTCCTGACCATTCCATCACGGATTGTGCGTCCTGCTCCATGATGTCTAAAAGAGGTTTACAGAACCGAGCAGCCAAGCTCAGTACACTGTTTCCCTCTGATGCAGCTTCGGTGGCATCGACGTCGTCCAGGGCTTCTTCTTCCTCCTATGGATCTCAGGTAACCAAACATAAGTCCAGCCGGTCCTCGAAGGGTAGATCTCCCTCTAAGCATCAAGATGCCTCCGGGCTTGCCCTCGAGGATCCTGCACCGGCAAAAGTACCCCGGAGGGAAGCTCCGGCTTCCAAAGCTCCTCCTATGGGGTTACAGGTTGACATCGATGGCACAGCCTCGACCGATCACCTGTTGCAATGTTCTGGGGTACCGGTGGAATCTGCCGGTACCGACCTCCAGACATTCATGGCGTCGATGGATCAGAATGTTCTGACCATGCAGCGTGCCATCACGGCATTCATTCAAGCTGCGACGCCGCTGGTACTGCAACTAGCTTCGTTGTCGGTACCGGCTCCGACACCGGCTCCGATATCGATTCCGGTGCCGGTACCGGTTGCATCGACATCGGCTTCGGTGTCGACTGCAGCGGTACCCTGTCCAATGATGCCTATCGGTACCAATTCGGTACCGGTGACTCCCGATGTCGATACCACAAGGTATGCGTATCGGGCTTTACAGGAGCATCCAGAGAGGCGATACTTCGATTCCTCCGAAGACTCTGATGCATCGGAGGCCTCTGTCGAAGCATCGGTACTCCTTCCTCAGGAGCCTTCTTCTCCAAAAAGAAGAATGTCCCCTGCAGAAGACTTGTCTTTTCAAGACTTCATAAGGGAAGTGGCCAAGAGGCTTTCTATCTCAGTAGCCCCTGAGACAGAGCCTCGAGCCAAAAAATTGGATATTTTGCAATATCCCAAGGCTCCTAAAGAAGCAGCCACTTTGCCAATTCATGAGATCCTTTATGACCACATGACGGCATATGGGAGACTCCTCTCACCATCTCTTCTCTTTCTCGTAGGTTGGACACCATCTATCGTGTCCCTCCTTGTCCTGGATTTCATAAAACTCAGCTTCTTCACCATTCTATTGTGGTGGAGTCTGCTATGAAAAAGTTAAAGAGTGCAAAGAGGCACTCATCTGCTCCTCCAGGAAGAGAATGTAGTACCTTAGATGCTTTTGGCAGGAAAATCTTCCAGGCCAGTATGCTTGTTGCCAGAATCAACTCCTATAGTCTCTATATGGGGATGTTTCTGAAGGAAGTTACAGATCATCTGCAAACTTTCCTCCCTTTTCTTCCAGAAGATAAAAGGGAGGACTTTCTTAACTGGCTTAAGCATGCCCAGGATGTTTCCAAATTCTCTAACCGTGCAGCCTTTCACTCTTTTGAGGGGGCCAGCAGAGCCTCGGCCATTGCCATAGGTGCACGCAGAATTGCTTGGTTACAAGCTTCTGATTTGGAACCCTGGGTCCAAGATGGATTAGGCAATCTTCCTTGTACAGGTGAAAACCTGTTTGGCAAAGATTGGCAAGCAAAGGCCACCCAGATGGATGCAGAAAACTCTGCTTTGGATAGGCTTTCAAAGTCTACCTCTAATCCTGTCCAGAAGAGGTTGTTCAAAAAGACATATTTTCCCAAGAAGGGAAGATATTATCCTGTTTATGGTCAGCAGACATCTTCTGCAGGTCGTTTTGCTGCAAAGCGTCAGCAACCTAAACAGGCCAAGTCTAAGGCTGCAAGGCCTACTGTAGCCCAACAGCCTCAGCCTCCTCAGGGCCTTTGACTTGCAGCTAGAAAACTTAGCCTTTCTGGCTCTAAAAGAACCAGAGCCTTTCACCATTCCAGGAAGGTTAGCTCACTTTGTTCCCAGATGGGAGCAAATTACAGCAGAGCAGTGGACCCTTTCCATCATAAGGGAAGGGTACAAACTTCATTTCTTAAACATTTCCTCCTCACACCATGGTGAGACAGTTCAGTTCTCCAACATCTCTCCTCGACCTTCTAGGTCAAGAGATTTCTACCCTTCTTGCCCAAGGGGCAATAGAAGAAGTGCCTCTTCTTCAACAGGGCTCAGGGTTCTACTCCCCCTATTTTCTGATTCCAAAGAAAACAGGGGGTTACAGACGCATATTAGATCTCAGAGAATTGAACAAATTCCTATTCAAGGAGAAATTCAAGATGATTTCTCTAGGTACTCTCCTTCCATTCCTTCAGAGTCAGGATTGGCTTTGTTCTCTAGATCTCAAGGATGCGTATACCCATATACTCATCCATCCAACACACAGAAGATTCCTTCGGTTCCTTTATCAGGGAAAGCACTATCAATACAAGGTGCTTCCCTTTGGTCTGGCCTCTGCTCCAAGAGTGTTCACAAAATGCATGGCAGTAATAGCTGCATTTCTATGCACTCTAGGAATATTCGTATTCCCATATCTGGACGACTGGCTCATCTGAGCTCCATCCCAGTCAGAGGTCCAGACTTCCCTAGTCTGCACAATGCGTGTCCTGCAGTATCTGGGACTGGTTATAAACATTCCAAAGTCCCAACTCACCCCTTCTCAGTCTCTAGAGTTCATAGGGGCCTTGCTGGATACCACAACTGCAAGGGCCTATCTTCCCCAGGCCCGTTGCCTACGCTTAGTGCAGTTAGCCTCTCAGATTCAGTTAAAAAACCCACCTAACTGCTCGAGAGATGTTTCAACTGCTAGGCCACATGGCATCCACTGTGCATGTGGTCCCTTATGCTCGCTTTCACATGAGGGCAGCTCAATGGACTTTGTCCACCCAGTGGACCCAGGCATCTGGAAGTCTGTCAGACAAAATAGCAACCTCCAGGCGCCTCTTTTGGTCTCTCCAGTGGTGGAAGTCACTCAAAATCTGTTGCTGGGGTCCCCCTTCCAACAGTTGTTACCCCAAGCAATCCTTACAACAGATGCCTCTCCAAAGGGTTGGGGAGCTCATCTTCAAGACCTCTCCACCCAGGGCATTTGGTCCCCACAGGAGACCTCCCTACATATCAACTTCTTAGAGCTCAGAGCAATCTTCTTCGCTCTCAGAGTCTTCCATACGGACAACCAAGTAACCATGTTCTATGTGAACAAGCAGGGAGGAACTGGCTCTCTGTCGCTTTGCAACAAAGCTCTGAGATTGTGGGCCTTCGCCAGAGAGCATCAAATTCATCTTCTGGCAGTATACCTTGCAGGAGTTCAAAACTCTTGGGCAGACAGACTCAGTCGAGTTCTGCTTCCACACGAATGGTCCCTTCATATGGACCAGATAGTCAGAATCATTCAAATTTGGGGAACCCCGGACATAGACCTCTTCGCAAGTCCGTGGAATGCCAAACTTCCCCGATTCTGTTCCAGAATTCCGTGTCAGGGAGTTCAGGCCAAGGATGCCTTCCTCCTTCATTGGGGTCAAGACTTCCTGTACGCCTTTCCACCCATTCCCCTAATTCCCAAGACCCTGTTCAAGCTTCAGAGAGATCGAGGGACTATGATCCTCATAGCTCCACGTTGGCCACGCCAAGTGTGGTACCTTCTACTTCTGCATCTTTCCCAAGCTCCCTCCCTGGACTTAGGGTCTGCTCCAGATCTCCTGTCTCAGGAGGGGGGAACGTTGTGGCACCCAAACCCCCAATCTCTCCATCTCAGGGCTTGGTTGCTGAAGGCTTAGACCTTCAAGATTGGCATCTTTCTCAGCAAGTAAGGGATATCCTTCATGCTGCCAGAAAGCCTTCTACCAGACGTTCCTATGCTTTTAAATGGAAAAGGTTTACCATTTGGTGTGCTGAGAAGGGTATTAACCCTCTAGCAATACCTTTGAATTCTTTACTAGAGTATCTCCTGCATCTTTCCAATGCAGGCCTCAAGACGAATTCAGTAATTCAGTACCGCAACACATATAAAAGGAGGAACACTAGACCTGATCTTTCTCCCCGATTCACTCTTCAAACTATTCAACCCAAATTCCATAGCACTCACAGAGACACCCTGGTCTGATCATTATATTATCAAAATAAACATCACATATCATACTGCCAATGTCAAAAGCTATACATTAAGTGGCCCCACATCAAAATTTAAAAAATTTAATGAAATGGAATTCCTCGATTCAACAATCCCCCACCTCTTACCATCCACATCAGATCTAGATGATGCTGTCAACAACTGGTATGAAACCATCAATAATGCAGCCAAAATCAATCACACAAATAAACAAAGGACACACCCCAAAACAAACAGCACACCATGGTTCAATAACACATTAAAACATATGAAAAAAGAACTAAGAAAACACGAAATTAAATGGCGAATATCTAAGTTGACTATACATAAGGAAATATACAATAACCATCTCTTAAAATATAAAGAAACACTCGATAGTACAAAGAAAAACTACTACGCTGCAACCTTATCAAAATCATATAACAGACCTAGAGAACTATTCTCTATTGTCAGAAACCTTACCAATAACGCTCAAACTTCTAGCAACGAAATCACTGACATCTCAGCACAAACACTAGCTAATCACTACCAAAACAAATCAAAAAAACCTCAAATGTCTTTTGATACAATTAACAACTCTCACCAATCTGTTGACGCATGGTCAGACTTTTACCCCATTTCAAGAACGACATTAAAAACTATCATATCTGGACTCAATACCACAACCTCTTATTTAGACCCATGCCCAGTGTCATGGATAAAAAACACACTGCCTACCTTACTATCCTTCATTCTCCCAATAGTCAACCTCTCATTATCCCAAGGCTACCTCCCACAATCACTCAAACATGCACAAATACGCCCAATCCTAAAGAATGGCAAACTAGATAAAACATGCCCAGCATCATACAGGCCCATTTCTAGCATACCATTTTTGGCTAAAATAATAGAAAAAGTAGTACAATTACAGACACAGGAATACATAGACACATCTTACCCGCTTGACGAGCAACAATATGGATTTCGGCCCCGCCACGGAGTAGAAACACTACTAACAGTATTAATTGATACTCTCCTAAGAGGAATCGACAATCATAAACAAGCATTCATCCTCCTCTTCATCGACATATCAGCAGCCTTTGATAGTGTACATCACTCAATAATGCTCAGCAACTTAAGACAGATAGGCATAAACTCCACAGTACATAATTGGTTCACTTCCTATTTAAACAACAGAACACAAAATGTACGAATAGGTAATCAAACTTCAACTACATATAACCAAGAAATAGGTCTACCACAAGGATCTGCACTATCAGCCCTACTTTTTAACATTTACATAAAACCGGTTTGCAATATCTTTAAAAAATTTGGAGTACAATATCACCTCTATTCAGACGATATTATGATGTACATTCCATTTACAATCCCTAACATACCGTTACAACTCCTCTCAGACTGCTATTATGAAATCACAATTTGGCTAAAATCTCAAAACCTCCACATAAACCATGCCAAAACCGAAGTCCTAGTCGTAACAAAAAATCAATCATTTATCCCCCCAACCCATATAACACTACAAGATCAAGAAATTAAAATAAAAAATGAAATAAGATATCTAGGTGTTATCCTAGATACACACCTTACAATGGAAACCCACATTAGAAACACTATAAAGAAAATCTATTTCAAACTTAAAATTCTCAAACAACTACGCCCGCTTGTATTTGTTCAAGATTTCATTAATATAACACAAGCTATCATAACCCCTCACTTTGATTTCGCCAACCTAATACTTATAGGCATTTCAAAACAGAACATTAAAAGAATTCAACTAGCCCAAAATGCAACAGCAAGAATTATACTAAAAATAAGTTCACTCCAACACATAACACCAATACTTGCATCTCTTCACTGGTTACCAATACAAAGCAGGATAATATATAAAACAATAATAACCTCATTTAAAGCATTAAACGACATGGCGCCAACTACACTATGTAATCTAATATGCAAAGAAACACCTAAGCCTACTAACAGAAAAGAACAGTTAAATAAACTAAAGATTCCGAAGGACTTCATAAAAGCACACAAATTAACCAACAATAGAGCCTTCTCACACATAGCCCCAACTATCTGGAATTCCCTACCAGAGGATCTACGTTCACTAACAGAGATCATGGAATTCCGCAAAAAATTAAAAACGTATCTATTCACTAAACACTACAATACCATGGAAAACCTTGCACTCAACTTAGATAAAGGCTAAACAGGTAACTGACCACACAAAGCACAAACCTCCCACCTAAATGGACAACACACAGCTCTAACGAAATGACGATCCTATCTCTTATGCCCTAATACCTACGCATGTATATAGTTGTATCACTTATGTACTATCTTATGTATATAGACACTACACTTTGTTAGTTAAATTGTTTTCACATGGTTCCAGTGTAAACTCTCTTTGTTTAATTTATGATATTTTAAGATGTTCTATGTAAAATTAAGATGTTCTATGTAAAACAAACTTAGCTTTGTTAATTGTTGTTATTTGTACACCGCAACTGATCTCTGGAAGATGCGGTATAAAAATGAGTGTTAAATAAATAAAAATAAATAAATAAGTAAGCGTCCATTTGAGTGCTATTGCAGCATCTCTCAAGCCTCTCAATGGACAACCTGTTTCCTCTCATCCTCTTATTGCAAGATTCATGAGAGGCCTTCTTTTAACTAAACCTCCCATTAGACCACCTCCAGTGGCATGGGACTTGAATCTGGTTCTTGGTCAGCTCATGAAGCCATCCTTTGAACCCTTAGCCACTACCTCCTTGAGATTTCTTTCCTGGAAGGTTATCTTTCTTATTGCAGTCACCTCAGCTCGCCGCATCAGTGAACTGCAAGCCTTAGTGGCTAATCCACCTTATACAAGGTTCCATCATGATAAGGTAGTCCTTAGGACCAATCCACACTTTATGCCTAAAGTCGTCTTGCCCTTTCATCTTAACCAAGAGGTATATTACCTGTCTTTTTTCCAGGTCATCATGCATCAAGTGCAGAGAGGAATCTTCATACCCTGGCTTGTAAGAGGGCTCTTGCCTTTTACTTGCAAAGGACACAGCAACATAGAAAGTCTTCTCAGCTCTTTGTTGCCTTTGATCCCTCTCATTTAGGACTTCCAGTCTCTAAGAGGACACTGTCAAATTGGATTGCTCAGTGTATTTCTTTCGCCTACCAGAGTAAGAACCTTTCTCTGGAGGGTCATGTCACAGCTCACAATGTGAGGGCCATGGCAACCTCTATGGCTCATCTAAATTCTGTGTCCATCGACCAGATCTGTCGAGCGGCCACCTAGGCCTCGGTTCATACCTTCACAGCCCATTACTGCTTGGACAAGGACTCCCGCCGGGATGCCTTGTTTGGTCAGGCTGTTCTCAAACACCTGTTCCATGCTTAATCAACTCCTACCCTCCATCCCTGGTTGGATGCCTGAGATCCATGGGAGGAGGTGGAGCCCTTCTCAGGGTCTCACAACCTTGGGGATCTCCCGGGCATCTCTAGCTGGGGAGTCCCCATATGTGAAGACTCATTCCTGCTTGTTCCTGGAGATAGCACAGTTACTTACCTGTAACAGGTGATCTCTGGGAACAGCAGGAATAAGTCTTCACAACCCACCCACCTCCCCTAGGAGTTGTATCTCTCTATCTATCTTTCCTTTCCTCTCTCTCTTCTTGTCTCAGCTTTAAAACTCGAACTGGAGAGAGGCGGTTAGGAAAGGTGGGAAGGCAGCTCGCAGGTGCTGTGGGATGCTCCCAAAAGCTTTCCTTTTTTGGGACGCTGGGGAGCGTTCCCGCGCAGGCTCCGTCGGTACCGACGTACCCATATGTGAAGACTTATTCCTGCTGTTCCCAGAGATCACCTGTTACAGGTAAGTAACTGTGCTTTCTAAGCATCGAGATGCCTTCGACGTTGCCCTTGAGGATTCTGCACCGGCAGAATTGCCCCGGCGGGAGGCTTCGGCTTCCAAAGCATTATCGGGGTTCCAGGATGTTCTCAAGGCCTCGACCTCGGCAGAACCTCTGGTGCCATTCTCTGGGGTACCGGCGATTTCCTCCGGTACTGACATCCAGGCATCGGCAGCATCGATAGACCAGAGGATCCTGGCTATTGAACGCAGTCTGGCGGCTCTCCTTGCGGCATCGACACCCTCGGAACCGCGTCAGACAGTTCATCCGGTACCGGTACTGACTCCGGTACTGGTATCGGTACCAACAGCATCGGCATCGATATCGGTGTCCGCATTGCCGGTACCTAGTCATGCGATGTCTTCCGATACCGCTACACCGGTACCGATTCCACTCGGTACCGACTTCGGTCGATACGGGTATCGGGCTGTTCTAGAGCATCCGGACAGAAGGTACTTCGAGTCCTCAGAGGAATCTGAGGATTCTGACAGTTCTGTCGATGCGGGGATACTTCTCCCAGAGGAGCCTTCCTCCCCTAAACGCAGGATGTCTCCTCCAGAGGACATTTCCTTTCAGGATTTCATCAGGGAGGTGGCTCGAGGTTTGTCCATTACTGTGGCTCCTGAAACAGAGCCCAGAGCAAAGGAGTTGGAAATTTTACAGTATCCTAAAACTCCTAAAGAGGCAGCTACCCTGCGTATCCATGAGATCTTGCATGATCTCATGCTAAGAATGTGGGAGACACCTCTTACCATCTCTCCTCCTTCTCGTAGACTGGATACTCTGTATCGAGTCCCTCCTTGTCCTGGTTTCCAGAAAACTCAGCTTCCTCACCACTCTATAGTAGTGGAATCAGCTATGAGAAGGATCAGGAGTGCAAAGAGACATTCCTCTAATCTTCCAGGACGTGAGTGCAGAACTCTGGATGCTTTTGGACTTCGTGTCTTCCAAGCTTCCATGCTTTCTGCCAGGATCATTTCCTATAGTTTACATATGGGAATGTTCCTGAAAGAGGTCACAGGAGATTTAGAGATTTTCAGCCCTCTTCTTCCTGAGGATAGAAGGTAGGATTTTCTCACATTGGTCAAACATGCCCAGGATGTTTCCAAATTTGTCAACCGTGCAGCTTTTGACTGTTTTGAGTGCATAAGCAGAACCTCTGCCATTGCTATAGGTGCACGTAGAATTGCTTGGCTCCAGGCATCTGATCTGGAGCTCTGGGTACAAAACAAACTAGGAAACATTCCTTGTACTGGTGAGAACCTGTTTGGCAAAGATTGGCAAGAAAAGGCCAATGAATTGGATGCTGACAACTCCACCTTGGATAGACTATCCAAGGCCACAGCTGATCCTGCAAGAAAGAAATCTTTCAAGAAACCATTCATTTCTAAAAAGAAAAGGTTTTATCCTGCTTATTCTCAGCAGGAACGTTCTGCAAGTCAACCTGTTCGGAAAGGTCAGCAACCACCCAAACAAAGGAAAGCAAAGACTGTTAAGCCTCAACCCTCTCAGCAGTCTCAGCCTCCGCAAGGCCTTTGACTTTCAGCTAGAGAACTTAGCCTTCCTGGCTCTCATTGGACCAGAGCCTTCCACCTTTCCAGGAAGGTTGTGTCACTTTGCCCCCAGATGGGGACAGATAACAGCAAAGCATTGGACACTCTCCATCATAAAGGAGGGGTACAAGCTTCATTTTGTGAGCATGCCCCCTCCCACAATGATAAGGCAGTTCAATTCTCAGACCTCTCTCACCAACGTGTTAGATCAGGAGTTCACCATGCTTCTTGCCCAAGGGGCAATAGAAGAAGTACCCATTCATCAACAGGGTACAGGGTTTTACTTCCCCTACTTCCTTATCCCAAAGAAAACAGGGGGATACAGACCTATTTTAGACCTCAGAGAGTTGAACAAATTCCTATTCAAAGAGAATTTCAAAACGATTTCTCTAGGAACTCTGCTGCCATACCTTCAGAGTCAGTATTGGCTTTGTTTTCTAGATCTCAAGGATGCGTACACCCATGTTCTCATCCATCCAACTCACAGAAGGTTCCTTCAGTTCCTTTTTCAAGGAAAACACTACCAATACAGGGTGCTTCCTTTTGGCCTGGCCTCAGCACCAAGAGTGTTCACGAAATATGCATGGCTGTGATAGCAGCATTTCTCCGCACTCTAGGAATATTCGTCTTCCCCTACTTAGACGACTGGCTCATTCGAGCCCCAACAGAGTCAGAGGCCAGGACTTCTCTGTCCGGCACAATGCGTATCCTTCAGTATTTGGGTCTGGTAATAAACATTCCAAAATCCAGTCTAACTCCCACTCAATCTCTAGAGTTCATAGGAGCTGTCTTGGATACCAAAAAAAGCAAGGGCTTATCTTCCCCAGGCCCATTGCCTTTGCATGGTGCAGTTAGCTTCTCAAGCAGTGCTAAAGCCTCATCTCACTGCCTGAGAAATGCTTCAACTACTAGGCCACATGGCATCCACCGTGCTTGTGGTTCCCTATGCTCGCCTCCATATAAGGGCAGCCCAGTGGACTTTATCCACTCAATGGACCCAGGCATCAGGATGCCTGTCAGACAAAATAGCAAACACAAGTCTCCTTATTTTGTCCCTCCAATGGTGGATGTCCACTCAAAACCTGTTGCTGGGGTCCCCTTTTCAGCAACCCTTACCCCATGCAACTCTCACAACAGATGCTTCTCCGATGGGTTGGGGAGCTCATCTGCAAGACCTCTCCACCCAAGGCAGCTGGACTCCACAGGAGACCGATCTACATATCAATCTCTTGGAGCTCAGAGCAATCTGTCTTGCTCTTCGAGTGTTCCACAGCCTGCTCAGCTACAAGACAGTCCTTATTCATACGGACAATCAAGTAGCCATGTTCTACGTGAACAAGCATGGGGGAACAGGCTCTCTGTCGCTTAGCAACGAAGCTTTGTGATTATGGGCCCTCGCCAGAGAGCATCAGATTCATCTCCTGACAGTGTATGTTCCAGGCATACAAAGCTCTTGGGCAGACAGACTCAGTCGAGTTCTGCTTCCACATGAGTGGTCTCTGCATGCAGACCAGGTGGCCAAGATTTCTCAAATTTGTGGAACCCTGGACATAGACCTCTTTGCAAGTCTGTGGAATGCCAAACTTCCCAGGTTCTGTTCCAGAATTCCGGTTCAGGGGGCTCAGGCCAGGGATGCTTTCCTCCTTTACTGGGGTCAAGACTTCCTGTATGCCTTTCCACCCATTCCCCTAATTCCCAAAACCCTGTTCAAGCTTCAGAGAGACAGAGGCCATATGATTCTCATAGCTCCACATTGGTCATGGCAAGTGTGGTACCCTCTGCTTCTACATCTCTCTCAAGCTCCCTCCCTGGAGTTAGGGTCTGCTCCAGATCTCCTATCTCAGGAGGACGGAATGTTATGGCGTCCCAATCCCCAGTCTCTGCATCTGAGGGCTTTGTTCCTGAAGGCCTAGATCTACATGATCTTAACCTCCCTCAGCAAATAAAGGATATCCTTTATGCTTCCAGGAAGCCTTCCACAAGACGCTCTTATGCTTTCAAGTGGAAAAGGTATCTCCAGGAACAAGCAGGAATGAGTCTTTACATATGGGTACGTCGGTACCGACGGAGCCTGCGCGGGAACGCTCCCCAGTGTCCACTCAGAAAGCTTTTGGGAGCATCCCTCAGCGTCTGCGTGCTGCCTTCCCGCCTTTCCAACTGTCTCTCCTCAGTTTTCAGTTTTCCGCGGAGCCGACAGGACGTCTTCCTTTCACCGCAGAAATTTTTTTTCTTTAAATCTTTTACTTTTTGTTTTCTTGTGGTCGCGGCTGTCTCCCCGACTCCACTGGTAACACCGGTGGTTTTTACTTTTCTTTTTTCCAAAACTCAGGGAGTTTTTTCCCCTCTGTTTTCTGTCTTGAATTTTTGGGCCTGTAAGGCCTCTCCATTATGGAGCCTTCTTCTCCTAAGAAGTGCCTTAACTGTGGAAATACAGTTTTCTTTTTAGACTCCAATAACTGGTGTCTAACCTGTTTGGGTCCTGACCCTTTTCCTCCAGAGCCATCAGGCTACAATTTTATGAGAAGAAATTCTCCATTTCGAGTTTCCCTCGATGCAGTTTTCCCTTCCAGTGTAAGGGCACCGACCATTTCTTCTCTACAGGATCAGGTAACCCACAAACAATCTGTTAAGACTAGCCAATCCTTGGGTGGTAGGTCTCATGCCAAGCATGATGACGGCTCCGGCCTTGCCCTCAAGACCCCATTGGCTTCAAAACCCCGGCGGGAGTCTTCGGTCTCCAAAGCCTTTCAGGGGTTTCAGGTTGTTCCTGGGGCTCACCCCTCACAGAACATACCTGAGGCATGCTCGGGGGTGGCATCCGCTTCGAGCGGTACCGATAACCCGGCATTGGCACTGGTGTTGAGCAATCCACTCCTCACCAGGGATCGTCATCTGGTGTACTCGGTGCCTTGGGGACCGATCGATACCCAGATTGACTTTCCAGTATCGGCAGCTCCGTCGATACGACCCCTGACGTCGGTACCATCTAGACCTGCATCGATAGATTCGCTTCCTTCGATGCCGAGTCTAGAATCGATATCTAGTCTGGAAGACTGGGTACCGACGCGTCTCGGAACCGACACGCACCGATTCCGGATGCCCGGTACAGAGGATATTCACCGAGACTTTCGAGTTTCCTCGGTACCGTTTGAGCAGCCTCCGATGACTGTTTCGATGTCGGTATCGCCTTCGATTCCGGCTCAGCTACCGGTATCGGTGTCGATGCTGGTACCTGCAATAACATCGGGACCAGCTCCATCCAGGCTTTTTTCACCAGGATCGCTCCTTTCTATACCTAGTTTGGAGTCGATACCTAGCATGGACGATACCGTACTGACGGTTTCAGGTCATACCCACCTGTCCCAGTATCCATTCATTAGAGATCTTGTTTTGCACCGCACAGGTACTGGTGCCCAGCCTAGTTCTTCGAGTTTAGCCTGTCCAGGGATTGTTCCCATTGGAGATCCTTCTTTTCAGAAATTTCTCCTTGACATGGCAACATTCCTGGCTATTCCTATCCCTGGCTATGATCCTACACAGGGCTTTTCTGGGAAAAAGGAAAATATAATGCTTCCTTTACATCATTCCTTACAGGATCTTCATCTGAAAATATGGGAAACACCTTTAAGGGCTTCCTCACCTTCTACAGCAACTACTCTTCTGTATCAGGTGCCCCCCTCTCCAGGGTTTCAAAAGACTCAACTTCCCCATCATTCCATTGTAGTGGAATCAGCAACGAGGAAGGTAAAAAGCAAGAAGACGCATTCTTCTTTCCCGCCAGGTCGTGCATCTAGAACACTGGATGCCTTTGGACGTCAAACCTTCCAAACATCTATGCTGGCAACAAGGATTCTCTCATATATTTTTTATATGAGTCTATCCCTTCAGGAGGTCACAGAGAAATTATCTCTTTTGACTCCTTTTCTTTCAGAGCCCAAGGCTGCAGACTATTCCTTGCTTCTTAGTCATAGCCAGAATATCTCTAGGTTTCTTTCTCGTGCTTTCCTAGACTCCTTTGAGTCTGTTAGCAGAACCTCTGCTATAGCCATAGGAGCACGACGTAGAGCCTGGCTCCAAGCTTCAGACTTGAGCAGATGGGCACAACAAAGACTGGGTAACACTCCTTGTACTGGAGAAAATCTCTTCAACAAGGAGTCTTTGCGTCAGGTTGCTCATTGCTCCACTGACTTCCCTGCTTCTGAGGGCCATCCTAAACCTTCTCCTTCCCCAGCAGGTAAGAAATGCCCTATCAAACCTCCTTTTCCTAAAAGAAGAAGGTTTTATTCTTCTCCTGCCCATCATGCCGATGTTCCCAAACAGGGGAAACCTCGCCCTGGTCTGAAGAATCTAAACTCAAGCCAGGAGAATTAACCCTCAATGGGGTTCTAATTGATCTCTTATAACATACAGTTCACTTCTTCTCAGCAGAAGTTTTTTCACTGTTTTTTCATTTAAAACTCTACGCTTGGATTCCTGTTTCCAGGACATCCACTTGCTCTCAAGTAGGCTGAGCTGTCAGGAGATTCATGTCTGTGGGTCACAAGGTTTTCCTCCTCTTCCTTCCATGAAGAGAGGTTTTCCAACTATCTCATGATAGTTTCCCTGTACCACCATGAATTTTTCCTTCTACAGACTTACCATATAGCAAGTCTCCCTTCAGCTCCTATTTTTTCTTTACCCTCTTTTTCAGGGACTCTCCTGTAAGAGTGCTGCCATACCACTGGAAGACTTTCTTAGCCTTTCCAGTCTTCCTTTCCTTTCCAGTGTAGAGTTTTTCTCTGGAGTTACCTCCCTGCTTTCATTGGGCAGCTCATCAGACATGATCAGGATTTCTCCTCTTGTTCTGTCTGTTCTCTCTGTTACAAACAGAGGAAGTCTCTCTGCTGTTCTCTTCAGCAGCTGCCCATGCAGGAGTTCCAGTGCTTTGACTACTGGTACTTTCTATGAGTTCCAGTCTTGTCTTCCACTACTTTCTCTAGTCTTAGTAGTGCTTCCAAGATAGTGCTCATCTATCTTGGAAAATCCTTATCGCTTCTTTTCTGTCATCTCCAAATCCCTGGAGTTGCCAGCATAACTGAGGTGGCAGCTGGTTTCCTCCAACAGCCACTTTTATTCCCCAATTCTCCTGCATAGTGCTCTCTGCAATCCTACTGCGAAGCTTTCCACTATGGGCCCTTGCTAGAGAGCATGAGGATTTTTTCTTTAATTTCTATCCTATATGGTTGAAAAAGGCTTCCTCAGTCATTCCTCATGACTGTAAGGGTTCTTTATACCCTTCTGTTTCCTTTTAATAAAGGACTTTAGCCTTCTCTATGTGACAGTCTAATGAGTCACCCAGTTTCTACAGGAAATATGCTCTTTTTCCTTGCAGCTTGTCCTCATGGTATCCTAATCCTTCATGGACAGCACATATTTCATTAAACAACACATGATACCCCCCCTTGTTCCGCAAGTGGGTCAACCTGGTATCTCATCCTATCCGTTTTCTGTGCATTTACCATGCGAGTGTTCTATAGGACTCAGGACTTGCTGTTTACAGACGGATATTATCCTCTGTTTTTTCCCCGTAACCATCCTGGTTATTCCACTGGATAGCATTCCTGCACCATCTTAGCCAGGGGGAAAAGATTCTCTAGATATCTTCTCAAGTAGGTTCCACCTTCTTGTTCTTAGATGAATCTTTCTCCTTCACATTTCCCATGTGAATCTTCTTATGGGCATATCTCTATCTGCTTAGTTGCAGACATTTATCTTTAGACATCTATATACATGTATATATTTCTATATACTTCTCTATAGATACATATGTCTATAAACTGCGTGTGCATATCTTATGCCCCTCCAGATCTCACTATAGACATATATCTATATCTACCCCTGTATATCTATATATATACACATATATCTATATATATGCTTATATATATGTGTATCTTTCGAGATGCTTCCTTATAGTTAGATATGTATTTACATACTTATCTCTCTAACTGTCTATACTTATAAAAGGTTTTCACCTTCCTATAGGTTCCAGACAGTGGGCTTGCATATCTTCATACTGTCCCTCAGTATGTCTGAGGTATTATGCACACAACCACTACTGTGGTGCTGACAGCTCCTACTTTAACCCTAGGTCTAGGTATCCCTGAAGCTCCATGCTTCACTATCTTTCCTATCTCTCGAAAGATAGGAAAGACAGGGTGGATCTTCAGTAGATCTGAAGTTTCAGCCCTTCAGACATCTGTCCTCCTTGGGAATATGGGCTTTTTTCCATACCCCTTCTTCCCTCCAGGACTGGGCTAGTTGTCCAAATCAGTCAGTCTTCCTCTTTTGTTCCTAAATGTTACTAACTCTGTATCCAAAAGAGTTCCCAGCTTTTTCCAGAAAGCTTCCACTAAAGACCTGACGTTTTGGTACTACCCCAGTTGCCACCTGGGTCACCTGTCAATTCCAGTTTGAACCTTCGCCTTCACTTCAGTGAGATCACCTTGAACATTCTTCTGCTGGATCTCCAGTAGACTCCATCAGCCTCTCTACTTCCTGCAATCCAGTAGGTGAGGTCCATATTGTGTTTGTTCATGTCAATATTTTTCATGATAATTATCATACATACAAGGACTCCTTACTTGTAGTCCTTAGGTTAGCTGTTTTTCCTACAGCTCCTCTCTTTTCAACTCCTACCCTCCATCCTCAGGATGCCTGGCCATATGAGGTGTAGCATGTTCCAATCCCCACCATGCTGGGGCTCCAGGCATCTTATCTTGGGAGTCCCCATATGTGAAGACTCATTCCTGCTTGTTTCTGGAGATAGCACAGTTGCTTACCTGTAACAGGTGATCTCTGGGAACAGCAGGAATAAGTCTTCACAACCCACCCACCTCCCCTAGGAGTTGTATCTCTCTATCTTCCTTTCCTCTTTCTCTCTTTTGTCTCAGCTATAAAACTCAACTGAGGAGAGACAGTTGGAAAGGCGGGAAGGCAGCACGCAGGCGCTGAGGGATGCTCCCAAAAGCTTTCTGATTGGACGCTGGGGAGCGTTCCCGTGCAGGCTCCGTCGGTACCGATGTACCCATATGTGAAGACTTATTCCTGCTATTCCCAGAGATCACCTGTTACAGGTAAGTAACTGTGCTTTACCATATGGTGTTCGCAGAAGGGTCTTAACCCCATTGCCATACCTCTGGAATCATTACTGGAGTATCTCCTTCATTTATCCAATGCAGGACTTAAGACTAACTGAGTAAGGGTCCATTTGAGTGCTTTTGCAGCTTCCTTCAAGCCCCTAAATGGACAACCTGTTTCCTCCCATCCTCTTATAGCAAGATTTATGAGAGGCGTTCTGCTGACTAAACCTCCCATTAAGCCACCATCTGTGACATGGGACTTAAACTTGGTTCTTGGTCAGCTCATGAAGCCACCTTTCGAACCCTTAGCTACTACCTCCTTGAAATCCCTTTCTTGGAAGGTTATCTTTCTCATTGCAATCACGTCAGCACGTCGCATCAGTGAGTTGCAAGCACTAATGGCTGATCCACCTTATACAAGGTTTCATCATGACATGGTAGTCCTTAGGACTCATCCACACTTTATGCCAAAGGTGGTCTCGCCTTTTCATCTAAACCAAGCGGTCTACCTACCTGTCTTCTTTCCAAGGCCTCATGCATCAAATGCAGAGAGGAATCTTCATACTTTGGACTGTAAAAGGGCTTTAGCTTTTTACTGACAAAGAACACAGCAACATAGAAAGTCTTCTCAACTCTTTGTTGCTTTTGATCCTTCTCATTTGGGACTTCCTGTCTCCAAGAGAACACTATCTAACTGGATTGCTCAGTGTATTTCCTTTGCCTATCAGAGTAAGAATCTTCCTCTGGATGGCCATGTCACAGCTCACAATGTAAGAGTCATGGCAGCTTCAATGGCTCATCTGCACTCTGTGTCTATCGACGACATCTGTCGAGCAGCCACCTGGGCCTCGGTTCATACCTTCACAGCCCACTACTGCTTGGATAAGGACTCGCGCTGGGATGCCTTGTTTGGTCAGGCTGTTCTTCAACACCTGTTTCATACCTAATCAATTCCTACCCGTCATCCCTGGTTGGATGCCAGAGATCCATGGGGGGAAGTGGAGCCCTTGTTCAGGGACACACAACTTCTAGGGTCTCTCCCTGGCATCTAAAGCTAGGGAGTCCCCATATGTGAAAACTACATTCCTGCTTGTTCCTGGAGATAGCATAGTTACTCACCTGTAACAGGTGATCTCCGGGAACAGCAGGAATTTAGTCTTCACAACCCACCCTCCTCCCCTAGGAGTTGTATCTCTCTATCTATCTCTTTCCCTTTCCCTCTCTCTTTCTTTGTCTCAGCTTTAAAACGCAACTGGAGAGAGGCAGTTGGGAAAGGCGGGAAGGCAGCATGCAGGCGCTGTGGGATGCTCCCAAAAGTTTTCTAATTGGACGCTGGGGAGCATACCCACGCAGGCTCCGTCGGTACCGACGATACCCCATATGTGAAGACTAAATTCCTTCTTTTCCCGGAGATCACCTGTTACAGGTGAGTAACTATGCTTTCTCAGGCTTCTTCAAAGACCAAACAGAAGAGTAAGTGAAAGTTTGGGGCTGTTTCAAAATCTTCGGCACTGAAGATCGATTCCTATGTCAGGTAAACGTCCCAGCATAAGCATCCATACTCCACCAGAGGATCTGTCCTGCAAAACACAAGTGGAACTCTTGGTCGCTCCCGAGTCATTGACCTTTGAAGAGCTACCGGTTCCATGTTCTGAGACGGTGGCTCAGAGCCCTGTACGTGATTCTATCCAGACATCTGTCATCTCCCTAGAGCAGCGCATGCTAGCTCTCGAGAGGAATTTTGCAGCACTCCTGGCAGCCTCGGTTCTGATAACATTGAGAGCTTCATGCGTGTAGACATCGGCACCGAGCCTACAGCCAGGCATATCTGGCCCAATGCTGACCCTTGAACCAGCATCGTCAGAGCTCCGTTGGAGCCGCTTGATGCCCCCGGTATCCAACAGAACCAGGCTCCCATTGCTCTCAGTTCCGATACCTCTGAGTATCGGCATTGGAATCATAATCAACCATAGAATTCCACGAAGCCTCGAGGTCGAACCCAAGAGCGCTGATACTTTGATTTCTTGCTGGTCTCTCATTCAAGTTCTTCAGAATCTGACAACGGGTCACGCGCTTCCCGAAAACTTTCCAACATCCCATTGGACCCTTCTCCGCCTCAAAAATGGCGGCGGTCCCCACCAGAAGATATGTCCTTTGAGGACTTCATACTTGACATGGCAGCAGGGCTCTCCGTCACAGTAGTTTTTGAGAAGGAACAAGGGTGGAAGAATTGCAGATACTCCAATACCCTCCCACCCCCAAGGAGGTGGCTACCTTACCAATGCATCATATCCTGCAGGATCTTATACTCCAGATATGGGAGACCCTGCTCATGGTTTCGCCTGTCAGCAAGAGACTCCATACCATGTATCAAGTACCAGTGCCCAGTTTTTGAAAACCTCAGCTCTCGCATCATTCTGTGGTGGTGGAAATGGCGATGCGCCAAATAAAGAGCTCAAAGAACCATTCATCCATGCCTCTTGGCAGAGACTTGACACTTGGTGCCTTCGGTCGCCTGTGTTTCCAAGCATGCATGTTGGCCTCCAGAATCAACTCTTACATGATATACATGGGCATGTTTCTCAAGGATGTCAGCAGGGATCTGGAGACTTTCACTCCTCTCCCCACCTTTTCCTAAGGATAAGCGGAATGCATTCCAGACACTTATCAAGCAAGTCCAGAACACTTCTAAGTTTCTTACCAGGGCCTCTTGATGCTTTCAAATCCACAAGCAGAGCTTCAGTAATATGCATTGGGGCTCACAGAATGGCCTGGTTACAGGCATCTGACCACGAAAAAAGGGTCCAGACTAGCCAATATCCTATGTGCTCGAGAGAACTATTTTGGCAAAGATGGGAAAAAGCAGGGGAGATTGAAACAGATGTTCTCACTCTAAAACGCCTTTCCAGGAAAACTACTGACCCATCCCAAAGGAAGGCTCTTCTCAAGAAGTCATCTTATTCTAAAAAGAAGAGATACTATCCTTCTTACCCGCCTTCAACTGCCTATCAACCTCAGCATCCTCAGCAGAGGTAGCAGGGTCATCGCCAACCTAAGAAACCCAAGACTCCTAAGCCTCGACCAGCTTCACAGGCACAGCCTTCACCTGATTTTCAACTCTTTCCTACAGTGCATTGCCAGTCTACCCTCGAAGGGCCCCCAGCCCCTCCACATAGGAGGCAGACTTTGTCGCTATGCTCACAGGTGGCACTTCATAAGATTATAGCAGTAGACACTCCAGATTGTCCAAAAGGGTTATGAGCTTCACTTTGAAACCCTACCCTCCATCAGCTTCACAGGGGATTATCCTGTACAATCCCTTTAAAGCACTCTCTTAAAAAAAAAAAAAAGAGGTGACCACCCTTTGTCCCAGGTGCTATAGAATGAGTTCCTCCTCCTCAAGAAACGTTGGACTTCTACTCTCCATATTTTCTCAATCCAAAAAAACCAGAAGGCTTCAGGCCCATCTTGGATCTCAGAGACCTAAACAAGTTCATGGGACACAATGGACTATGTTCTCTAGACCTCTCGGTCTAGCCTTTGCCGTAAAGGTCTTTACAAAATGCATAGCAGTCGTCGCTGCCTACTTATGCACCTTGGGAATATTCGTCTTTCCTTACTTAGACAATTGGCTGATCAGGGGAGATTCCCCTCAAGAGGTAAAACTCTCCATCACACTATCATAGTGCCCCAACACCTGAGTTTGTCTTAAACTTTCCAAAGTCCCACCTCACTCCGACCCAAAGTATAGAGTTCATTGAAGTACTCTTATACACACAAGCCAGAGTTTTCCTCCCACAGGATCGCTGTACCCACCTCATCGAGCTGGCAAAGGGGGTACAACAGGAAAGCCGAGTAACAGCTTGAGAGATACTATGACTATTAGGACACATGGCCTTTCTGGTCCTTGTCATCCAATATGCTCGATTACACATGCGACAAGCGCAATGGACTCTGTCTTCTCAATGAATGCAAGCAAAAGTTGGTCTCAGAGACAGAGTCCACATCACCCCTCAACTGATCAAGTCCCTTCAGTCGTGGTGTCTCCCACAAAACCTTCTCGTTGGGTCACCTTTTCAGATGCCTCCACCTCGATGCACCCTGATGATGGATGCTTCCAAGCTGGGTTGAGGGGTGCATCTGAACAACCTGACTTCACAGGGACTATTTACACAACAGGAATCTGCCCTGCAGATCAACCTGCTAGAGCTACGGGCACTGACAAATGCTCTTTGGGTTTTTCAACCCCAACTATCAGGGCAACCTGTTCTAGTCCTTTGTCATCTCTCACTGCATCCACTTCAGAGCGGTGTAGCTCCCTGGCTAACTCAGTGTCCTAGCAGACATGCTATGCCATATCTTTCATCCACATGAATGGACCTTTCATTCTGATATGGCTGCTTGGATGTTCCAGACTTGAGGGAATCCCACTCATAGATCTTTTTGCCACTCTGAAAAATACACAGCTTCCATTCTTCTGCTCCAGGGTTCCGTCGCTGCACAGACAGGCCCCGGACACCTTCCTTTTCTATTGGGGACAGTGACTGCTCTATGCATTCCCTCCCATCCCCTGATACCCAAGATGCTCTTCAAGGTACGTGCCGACAAGGGCTCAATGATTTTCATATTTCCCATTTGGCCCCATCAACTGTGGTTTCCTCTGCTTCTTTGCCTTCTGCAGCCTCAACCACTCAACCTGGGATGTGCGCCCAACCTCCTCTCTCAGGTTCATGGGACGCGTCTCCATCCCAATCTTCACTCCCTACTCCTGAGAGCATGGCTGCTGAAGGGCTAATGCTCACTGACCTCGACCTACCACAGGAAGTCAAGAATGTCCTCCTTGCATCTCATAAGGATTCCACCAGACGATCTTATACCTTCAGATGTCATAGGTTTGTCCTCTAATGTTCCCAAAGGACATTGATTCCTTTTTTTGCCCAGTGGAGACGTTTCTACAATATCTCCTTCACTTATGCTTAACAGGTCTTAAGACTAACGCAATGAAAGTTCACCTTAGTGCCATTGCGGCCTCTTACAGACGAGTGGATGGACAGCCCATCTCCTCACACCCCTTAGTAGCACACTTCATGCTGGTTCTCCTGCTGTCCAAACCATCGATTAAATTGCCTCCGGTGGCCTGAGATCTGAATTTGGTTGTGGCGCAGCTTCTAAACCTTTCAAACCTTTAGCCACCACTTCTCTGAAGTTTCTATCTTGAAAAGTCATCTTCCTTATTGCCCTCACTTCAGCTCGACGCATCAGTGAGCTGCAGGCTCTAGTGGCGGATCCCCCCTATACTCGTTTCCACCATGACAAGATGGTTCTGTGTACCCATCCGCATTTCCTATCAAAGGTATTTTCCTCCTTCCACCTAAACCAGTCTGTAATCCTTCCGATTATATCTCATAGACCACATGCGTCTCGGGCTGAAGCAGCACTACACACTTTAGACTGCAAGCAAGTGTTGTCCTACTTAGCTCACAGAAAATCCTCTCTATTATTAATTTCCTTTGATCCTAGTCAGCTGGGCCTACCAGTGACAAAACATACTCTATGTAGATGGATATGGATAGCAGATTGCATTTCTTTTCCTTATGGACAAGCAGGATTCTCATTATAGGGTGTCACAAGCACAACGCCAAAACCACTAGTCTTCTAGTTGTTGAGGGTGTGGTGGTTGAGAACCTTTTTCTATCAGCTGTTATATTTATGCTTTAAGTAGAAGGATTGTAGTCGTGTTAAACCAAGGGTAAGGCTTATGACAGAAAAATAATTTATTTTGAACACAATAGATCAGATGAGGTTCCTGGTACCATTTACAGAATTTCAAATTATAGGATTTTTGCTTAAGGTTCAGCAAGTTGGTGGCAAAACAAACAGAACTCAACATTGGCTTTAAAAGTCCTCTTCACTGCAGAAGCTTAGCCTTTTCACATATAACAAGATGCCACTTTTCTTATTGTCCTTTGTCAATCAGAGCAATAGAAAAACAAACGTTACTTCTTCTATGGCAAATTAATCTTCACTCAGCCATAATTCTCTCTAGGCTGCACTTCCAGGTTATGAAATAAGCATTCACAGTGTCCTCAAGACTCTTAAAGCAGGCTTTTCTTATAAACAGGAGCAAAGCACAAACTCTTATAGCAGGTTTTTTCATATAAGACAGGAGCAAAGCACAAACATTTCTAGCAGCCAATTAACTTTCTCTCCGTTGTGGAGTTTCATCGCAGCTGACACAGAAGCATGAATCACAGCCTTACTTCATTAGCTTATGCTGCAGTAAATTCCTCCTTGCAAATCACACACAGGAATTTACTTTCTCACTGCTTAGCTCTGAGGTTACTTCAGCAAGAGGAACAGTTCTTTCCAGGCTGGCCTTTCTTCAGACACTTTAAGTCTAGAGCTTGGCATAAAGAACAATCCATCAACATATCTTCTTCTTCCCCTAGCTCTGACACTGGTTCTCCCAATTGCATAGGTTCTGACTCACCCACTTGATCAGAGTGCCCTGCTGACAACCTCTCTGGTGGTCTGAAAGCTTCTCTCCTTCCTGGCTCCCACCTTTATTGCAAACGTGATTCAGGGAAATCACCTTTCTCAGCAATGAGTAGCTCAGCCTGTCTCCAGAGGTTAGCACCTGTTCTGACTTCTCCAGCATTCCATCGTCCTTGCTGCTCTGAAGTCTGTCCTCTGCTGCTTCCTCTGCTCCTTCTCCACTCCTCCAGCTACTCTCTCCATAATTTAACCAAGGTTTATACTCACTGGGATCCAACCCCACCTCTTTCTGTCCCAGGTGTTTGTAATCCCCCTGCCTTCTGACATCAGAATAATCAGTGCAGTTTAGAGTGAGGGTTTTTGTCCTCGTGCTTGCAATCTGTTAGGTGTGCATGGTCAAAAGGCCAGAGCCACCGTTCAAAGGCAGAAAAACCCCAGCTGGAACAAGTTACAGGAAATGCTTGGCATTTCCTGTAACTTGTTCCAGCTGGGGTTTTTCTGCCTTTGAACGGTGGCTCTGGCCTTTTGACCATGCACACCTAACAGAGGCCCCTTGATTAAGGTGAATTCCTTATGCTGTTCACCTCCCCCATGCTCAAAATGGTTGACTTTGCCACAAGGGTCATTCACTGCTCACAATGTTAGGGCTATGGTGACATCTGCAGCTAATCTCCTTTCAGTAGCCATTGAGAACATTTGCTGGGCAGCTACCTGGTCATCCATTCACACTTTTGCTGCACACTAGTGTCTGGACAGAGACTCCTTTCAGGATGCTGTCTTTGTACAAGCTGTACTCCAGCACCTCAATGGGACTTAAACTCAACTCCTGCAGTCCGTCCTAGACTTCTACAAGATACGAGACTATCAGTGGTGGAGTATGGCCTCCTCGAATTGAATCCAATGGCCCACAAGCTACATATTTTTTGCCTTAAAGATCGCACTACTCTTCCCCCCATATCAGTCTAGTAACTGGGAGCTAGTGAGTCCCGTATGTGAAGACTGCATTCCTGCTTGTTCCTTGGGATAGCGTAGTTACTCACTGGTAACAGGTGATTTCTGGGAACAGCAGGAATCAGTCTTTGTATCCTGCCCTCTTCCTCTAGGAGTTGTAGGGTTCTTTTTCTTTTCAGCTACAAATTCAACTGAGGAGAAGTGTTGGGAAGGCAGGTATGCAGGCGCAGTGGAGTTCTCCCAAAGGCTTTCTTATTGGACGCTGGGGAGCATTCCTGCTTGGACTCAGTTGGTGATGTTCACCCTTATGTGAAGACTGATTCCTGCTGTTCCCTGGAGATCATCTGTTATATGTATGTAACTATGCTTTCCTGTCCATAGTTCTCTACCGTTGCTTACTCATTGTTGCCCACAATTGAGGTTGTTTGAGGATTGCCATGTTTCTCTCATATGCTTTGGAACTAATATTGAAGAGACCTCTGGTGGATGAGGTGGATAGAAGCATGGGAGTGACGTCATTGAAACCTGGGCTTTTCATTGGTTCTTTGTCTCCACCAGTCTGCTGGTAGGAGTGGAAAACCCACTTGTCTGGACTGGTCTAGGAGTACTCAAGGAAAGGACATTAACTTTTAAGTGAACTATTACCTTAATTTTTCACAACAGTCGAAATACTAGAAAATCAAAACAGAGCTTTTGAAAAACAGACCAAAATATAAAGGAAAATAAAAATCCAGGAAATATACAAATCAAATAAGTGCTCAAATGAGACCTGAAAATTTAAGTGAAAATTAAGCAATGCAATACAGAATAACCAGGGGAAAAAAAGAGAAGTATTCTTGAAAGAAAAAGCACTCCTATAAAAACTAAGGGGTATGTTTACTAAAGTTTCTTAACGTGCGTGGCGTGCACGAGTGCGCGCTAAGGCACCTTAGCGCACGCTAATGATGCTTTATGGGGCAAAAATGCGCTTTAGTGTGTGCTCATGCGTGCAGCGGCGCACACGAGCGCTAAAGGCGGGGAAAGGCTCCCGGAGGGCGAAGGAAGGCTCCCCAGGGGTGGAGAGAAGGGGTCAATGGGTGGAGAGTGGGAGGGGAGAGAGTCCCCGCACACTAGCGAGGTGAAATTCGAGGCCAAAAATAACGCAAGTGAAAACCGCGCGTTAGAGCCGATTTAAAGGGAAGAGAAACCATTTCTGTCAGCAATGTACAGCAAAACCAGGGAAACCTACAAAAAAGTGATAAGTGTGATACATGTGCACAGAACAAAAGTACAAATAAACATTGAAAAGGACCCCAACAAAATTTTAAAAAATCATAATCAAGCTGGGCAATAGTGATAGTAATGGGAAACATCAAAACACACTCCCAAGAAAGCCCCAAAAAATAAATATGAATTTTGGAAGGGTCTACGCTCCGTCCCCATACAAGGTGAATGATCCCATAGTGAAATAGCACTGATCAGGGTTTCCCTCTCCATTGGACAGGTTACCTATGGCATGCACATGTTCCATAACAGCAGGGCGAGCATGTCAGAATGGGCAACTGGACAGATGCTGGGAAAGGGGATACAGAGGGCTGCAGGCGGCACATGCTGTGGTGCAGCTGGGGCACAGCGCGGACTAGGCAGATGCCTAGTTGGCACTTAGGAATGCCGAAACTGAACAGCAGCCAGACAGCAACTGATGAGGGCCCAACATGGGCACGAGAGTGTCTGTCACAGTGTCACAGGGGATAGTACCCAGCAGGTACCCCCAAGGGCACAGAAAAATGGCTGGCGGTGTTGGGGGGAAGCGTGAACGCCTATGCAGGCACCCCTACCCCAGAACACGCACCATAGGCAGCCGCCTATCTGCACACTGGATGGCTTGAGACTGCACACCACCAGCAGAAGGGCATGTCAGCATGGTGGCAGAGGGGTACTGGTGGTGGAGGGGGGCAGTGGCAGCTGCCCAGAGCCGACCATGGCCCTAGCCCTGTGTAGGTGAGTGCCATGCACTGCAACAGACAGGCTCTGTCTGACAAACAACCATGGTATCTCCAGGGACTGCACTGTCTCTGTGAGCACAGTGTGGTGCGGTGAACACAGCCAGTGTGTTCAGGAGCAGAAGGTCACAAGTTCAAGTCCCAGCTGGGGCTACTGCCAGTCCAGTCCCCATATTTTACCCGCTACTAAACCGTGATAGTAAGGACAAACCTTTATTGCAGAGAACATACGCATGGTTCAAACGCCTATATTTTACCCCACCGAGCACAGACACCAGAAACATGCGCATTACCTAGAGCAGAGTCCCCCAAATGCAGTCCTGGAGGGCCACAAATCATTCAGGTTTTATGCTGTCTCCAATATAAGGCCATGTCAGCATGGTGGCAGAGGGGTACTGGTGGTGAAGGGGGCAGTGGCAGCTGCCCAGAGCAGACCATGGCCTAGCCCTGTGTAGGTGTGTGCCATGCACTGCAACAGACAGGCCCTGCCAGACAAACAGTCATGGTATCACCAGGGAATGCACTGTCTCTGTGGCAACAAGGTGGTGCAGTGCACACAACCAGTGTGTTTGGAGGCAGAAGGTCACAGGTTCAAGTCCCAGCTATGGTGCCTGCCAACCCAGTCCCCATATTTTACCCACTACTACAACATGCTAATACAGACAGAACGTTTAGTGCAGATGACGTAAACATGCCCAAAACACCTACATTTTACCCTACAGAGCAAAGACACCTCATTCTCCCTCTGAACTACTGTTGCCATATTTGCTGCTATTACCTCTCTCAGCTCCGCCCCGGAAGTTGCGCAATTGCGTACAGCGCAGTTGCGCGCGCGCACCGAGCAGGTCGCCATTTAAAGACGCTGCCTGCCTGCGTTCCCTCATTCTCCCTCTGAACTACTGTTGCCATATTTGCTGCTATTACCTCTCTCAGCTCCGCTCCGGAAGTTGCGCAATTGCGTACAGCGCAGTTGCGTGCGTGCACCGAGCAGGTCGCCATTTAAAGATGCTGCCTGCCTGCGTTCCCTCATTCTCCCTCTGAACTACTGTTGCCATATGTAAGCTGCTTTCTGTGGATGTGCTTTGGCCTTTACTGTTTATGATTTGCCTTTTTGTTACCTTGATTACTCTCCTGCTGAGCTATCTGCCTATCTATCTGTCTTCTCTTCTTCCTTCTCATTAATGCCTCATTTCTTTTCTTTTTAGTTGCTGCTATTACCTCTCTCAGCTCCGCCCCGGAAGTTGCACAATTGCGTACAGCGCAGTTGCGCGCGCGCACCGAGCAGGTCGCCATTTAAAGACGCTGCCTGCGGCGTCTTGCGCCGTTGGCGTTTGCTGAAGGAGCGCGCCCAAGGAGCAGGATGTGCTCTTTGGGCGACGACTGGGGCGACGACGGGGGTTGTTTCAACCTGCTTCCCCGCCAGTCTCCGGTGTTCTGTTTGCATATTATTTCCTGTCTGCGTTTTGCACCAGCAGCAGCTCACGGGTCTCCTCCAGTCGTGTTCGCTGTGCCCACACGACGGCCTCGCCCCGCTCTCTGTTCTGGCTTCCGCGCTTCCTCTATCTTATTTTGCTTTGTTTTTTCTTCATGTCAGCCATTCCGGTGGTTTGGGGCCGTCGGCCCTCCAACCCCTTTCCTACCCCCTACCGAAGCCATGTACTTTCTCAGGTTGCTCTATACTCTCGTCCCTTGGCATCGCCCCTTCTTCCGCCCGTTAGTGCGCCCCTGCTCCTGCCTCCAACGTCAGTGCCCCCAGCGTCCCTCCGATTAGGCTTGCTTAACTGCCGCTCGCTTCGGTCGAAAGCTATTCTCATTCACGACCTCGTGAAACGCGAACTCCTTGATGTTCTTTTCCTAGTCGAAACATGGCTGAAGGAAGGTGAAGACCCTCTCCTTACACGTTGTCTTCCTCCAAATTTTCAGGCCATCTCCCTCCCACGTATTGCACGGACGGGTGGTGGAGTTGCGGTTATGTACCGCTCCTCGGTCCCCCTGTTCAAAATCTCTTCCGCCTCATTACATTATCCAGAGTCCCTGCTTCTCCAATTAGATGGTCAGCCAGCTCTGCAGTTCCTCCTTATCTACTGTCCCCCTTCTTCCCCTCATCCCCTCTGGGACTCACTTCTCTCCACTATTTCCGATCTATCCCTCCAATTCCCTCATCTCCTTATTCTTGGTGATTTTAATGTCCACTTTGACTCACCCACCTCAGCCAGGGATATTGCTTTCTCTGCGCTTCTCCACGATCTCTCCCTGCTTCAACATGTGTCTCTTCCCACCCATGTAGCTGGTCACACTCTGGATTTAGTCATCTCTTCTGCCAACTCCCTATTTCAGATCTCATCTCCTACTTCAGAACCTGTTCCCTGGTCCAATCATGTTTGTCTCACTTTCACTCTTTATTCTGTACCTCCTCTCCCCTTTCCCCCTCCTTTACCTTCTCGGCTATCCCGACGGCTCAATTTGGCATCCTTCCAAAATTTCTCTGTGGCCTACCGTCCTTCCTCACAAGATTTTCCTTCCCTGTCACCCTCCTCTCAAGTCACCCATTGGAATGCTGGACTTTCTCTCACCCTAGATCAAGTTGCTCCCCTGAGGCCTAGCAACCCTCGTCGTGCTGCTCACCTCCCCTGGTTTCACTCAGGTCTCCGACTGCTGCGTTCCCAGCTGAGGAGAGCTGAGCATCTTTGGCGGAAATCCCGTTCTGCCGCTTCCTATCAGCACTTTAAGTCATGCCATGCTCACTACCGGTCGAGTATCCACCGCGCCAAGTGTTCCTTCTATTCCACATCCATTGTCTCAGCTCCCAACCGTTCACGACAACTCTTTGCTACTCTGCATACGCTTTCCCAACTCCAGGCCCCTCCCAAGCATAAGCCTGTCTCTGCCTTGCAAGCCCCCAGTCCGACCACACTGGCCTCCTTCTTCTCCTCCAAAGTTCAAAACCTCAGTTCCTCTCTTCCTTTTTGCCCCCAGGCGTTGCTTTCACCTCCCCCTATCTCGCCTCCGCCGTCCCCCTTGCTGTCACATGCCTGGACCAACTTTTACCCGGTCACCTCTCCAGAACTCATCCAGCTACTGTCCATAACTCACAACTCCGTTATCTTGCTGTCATTCTCGATAGCGCTCTTACTTTTCATGATCACATTTCCTCTATTTCTCCAGGACCAAGCAGGAAGTCAGTCCTCACATATGGGTGACGTCGGCGCCGACGGAGCCCTCGCGGAGCAATTTTCCCCAGCTTTCAAAGAAAGCCTTTGGGAATTGCAGCGCACATGCGCGGTCCCCTTCCCGCCCAAGGGTGCCATCTTAGCCAGTCTTCTTTTTTCCGCGGAGCCCTACAGACGTGCCCGTCTTGTCCCCGCTGAAAAAGTTGATTTTTCGTGTTTTATTTCTCTTTTTTCTTCGGTTCGACGCCGGTCTCTTTCCTGCCCGGACTTGCGACGCCGTTGCGAGTCCTTCTGTTATTTTTCGGTTTTTCTGATTTTCTGTCAGTTTCGTTTTTGGTTTTTCGCTGGCAGCCCGGTCCTTTGACCTTGCAGGGGCCCTTTTTCCCCCGATGGCTGCCAGTGGTTTCAAGCGGTGTGTTCAGTGTGACAGAAATATGTCACTCACTGACACACATGATAATTGCCTCCGCTGCCTTGGCCCGGATCACGAGGAACTGATCTGTGGGGCCTGCAGCAAAATGTCCTCCAAAGCGTTAAGGAGTCGGCGGCATCAGCGGGAACGAATCTTCGCTGATCCCACCCGGACCTCGTCGGAGGCCTCGGCGTCCAGAGGTTCCAGCTCTGACCATCGCCGGAGTTCCTCCGACAGGGGTTCTCCCTCCGGGGACCATCATCGGAAGGTGAAACCCGCGAGGGCGGCGTCGGTGGACGCTCCTGGTTCCGCGAGGGCCAGGTCGCATAGCCCCGATAGCCGTCCCGGGTCTTTGGAGAAGGAACATCTCCCGAAGCGACCTCGTCTGGAGTCGGAGTTGCCTGCTCGGGTAAGTCCTGTAGTCCTCCTGGACTCGCCTCCGAGGGGTCCGCCGTCGGGGCCCGAGTCGGCGGCTGCTGGGTCACCTGAGGTCGGACTCAGGTTGACGGCCTTGGAGAGCAGACTATCTGCCTTCATGGACCAGCAGCGGGCACTGATCGCTAGCCTCGCTGGCGCCTCTGCCCCGACCGCCGGGACGTCGACGTCTAAGTCGACCCCGGAGTCCATGCGGGCTCGAGTCGATCCTCGGTCGAGGTCACCCTCGGCCTCCCGTTCGGGACCGAGGTCGTCGGCGTCGAGGCGGCCGACGCCTCCGCCCGCCCGGACCGACCCCACCGATTCCTCCTTGGAGTCGGCCTGGGAGTCTGAAGAGGAAGAGTCACCTGATTCGTTTCGGACTCGGTGTGTCCCCTCGGACTCGCCTGAGTCCGAACCTCGGAAACAGTCCCCTCCGGAGGACGCCCGGTTCTCGGACTTCGTCAGGGATATGGCCAAGGCTTTGGCCTTCCCTGCGGATCCCGAGGAGGAGCCTCGAGCCGAAGAGCTCGATGCCCTTCAGTACGACTCTCCCGCCAGGGAGCACTTTACTGTACCGGTTCCTCCCATGCTGGAACGACTACTCTTCCGCATGTGGGAGAGTCCGGCATCGTCGCCGGTATTAAGCAAGCGGGTCGATTCCATCTATCGAGTCCGCAAGAGCCCTGGCTTCCAAAAGACACAGCTACCGCACCATTCCATGGTGGTGGAATCGGCCATGCATAGGCTTAAGAGCCAGAAGATGCACTCCTCGGTGCCTCCTGGCAGGGAGGCCCGCAACCTGGATGGCCTTGGTAAGAAGTGTTTCCAGGGCTCTATGCTTGCTTGTCGGGTCCAGACCTACCAGCTCTACATGGGCATGTATCTCAGAGACCTGGCTAAAGAGATAGCCGGATTCTCCGCTGGCCTGTCCGAGGAACCTTTGCGGAGGTTCCTAGCCTTGACAACTGGTATTCGGGAATGCTCCAAATTCATGTCTCGAGCAGCCTATGATGGCTTTGAAGCATCGGCACGAGTGGCCGCAGCCGGCATCGGTGCCTGACGACAGGCTTGGCTTCAGTCGTCTGACCTTGAACCCTGGGTGCAGGACAAGTTGGTCGATGTCCCCTGCCGAGGTGAGAACCTCTTTGGCAAGCCCATGGCTGAAAAGGCTGCACAAATCGAGACGGAGACTCTCACCAGAACTAGGCTTTCTAGGAAGACCTCCGCCCCTTCCCAGAAGAAGAAGGGCTCGGGAAAGAAGTCCTTTTACCCGAGAAAGGCGGCTGCCTATAAACACTAACCTCAATATCAGGCCTCCGCAGCTCCCCAACAGGGTCAGCAGGCCAAGGGACGGGGTAACGGGTCCCGTAGGCAGCAAGCCCCCAAGCCTGCACCACCGGCCCCTGCTCAGCAGGGTGGGGGTTTTTGACTTCATCAGCATAGCCTCTCCCCCTCAGCTGGTTCCTCCCAGCACAGGAGGCCGGCTGGTTTCACTTTGCCCACAGGTGGTCCAACATCACATCGGATGCCTGGGTGCTTCAGGTTGTGAGAGAAGGCTATCTTCTCCACTTCCACCAGGTCCCTCCCTCCTATTTCCCGGGAGAACCTCCACGACTCCCTCTGCACAGGGACTTACTCCTTCAGGAGTTAGCAAGTCTTCTTCAGGAACAGGCTGTGGAACCGGTGCCCCACCACCTGAGGGGTCGAGGCTTCTATTCCAGGTATTTCCTAATACCAAAAAGAACGGGAGGCCTCAGACCCATCCTGGACTTGCGCAACCTCAACAAGTTCCTCGTCAGAGAGAAGTTCAAGATGCTTACCCTTGGAATCCTTCTGCCCTACCTCCAGCAGGGAGATTGGCTATGCTCCTTGGATCTAAAGGATGCCTACACACACATCCTCATTCACCCAAGCCACTGCCAATACCTAAGGTTTGTGGTGGCGGGAAATCATTACCAGTACAGAGTACTGCCCTTTGGCCTATCCTCCGCACCACGAGTCTTCACAAAATGTCTCGCGGTAGTGGCGGCTTATCTCCGGCTTCACGGCCTCTATGTCTTTCCGTACCTAGACGACTGGCTCATCAGAGCATCGTCCTCTCCAGAAGTCACAAAGGCCACGCACCACACTGTGACTCTTCTGCAGTACTTGGGCTTTGTCATAAACTTCGCAAAGTCCACTTTGCTCCCCTCGCAGGATCTCGAATTCATCGGCGCAAGACTGCACACTCTTCAGGCACGAGCTTTCCTGCCTCTCGACAGGGCTCAACGGCTAATGGACCTAGCCGGCCGTTTTCGCAGCCAGTCCCTGGTCTCCGCCAGGCGCTTCCTGAGACTACTCGGCCATATGGCTTCCACCGTCCATGTGACCCCCAATGCCCGCCTGAATATGCGGCCTGCTCAGTGGTGCCTTCGCAAGCAGTGGCAACAAGCCACGGGCGGCCTAGCCGACTTAGTGCGCATCTCCGGCCCGCTGGCCTCCTCTCTACAGTGGTGGCTTCATCGGCCGAACCTGGTGCTCGGAATGTCTTTTCAGTCTCCTCCGCCGGCTCAAGTGCTGACGACCGATGCTTCTCTCCTAGGATGGGGAGCGCATTGCCAAGGGGCATGTACTCAAGGTCTCTGGACCACGTGGGAGTCTGCGCAGCAGATCAACTTCCTGGAGCTCAGAGCAATCCGTCTGGCTCTCAAGGCTTTCTCCCACCTGACTTCTCACTAGTCCGTCCTTGTCCAGACGGACAATCAAGTTGCCATGTTCTATGTGAACAAGCAGGGAGGCACGGGCTCCTTCCTTCTCTATCGGGAAGCACAGAGGCTCTGCTCTTGGGCCGTCAGCCACGGCATTCTTCTCAAGGCAGTCTATCTCCCAGGCCAAGAAAATTGCCTGGCGGACAAACTCAGCAGGATCCTCCAGCCGCACGAGTGGCGCCTGGATCCCTTGGTAGTTCAGAAACTTTTTCTGAAGTGGGGCCTCCCCACGATGGATCTCTTTGCCAGTCCTCTCAACTGGCAACTTCCTCGCTTCTGCTCTCGGCAGCCGCATCCCCTACGAGTAGCGGCGGATGCTTTTCTGCTCTCATGGTCGAAAAGCCTTCTGTATGCCTTTCCTCCCATACCGCTAGTCTCTCGAACTCTTTTCAAGGTTCTCCGAGACAAAGCTTCCATGATCCTGATAGCTCCTCGCTGGCCCAGACAGCCGTGGTTTCCACTCCTGCTGCAATTAGCGGTAGAGGATCCGTTCCCTCTGGGGTTTCAACCGGATCTCCTAACACAGGATCAGGGGTCCCTTCTACACCCCAACCTCAGATCTCTACATCTGATGGCCTGGCTGCTGAAAGGGTAGTCCTTGCTCCCCTTCTACTACCGGCAGAGGTAGAAGAGGTCGTCCTAGCTTCCCGGCGACCTTCTACCCGCAAATGCTACGCCCTTAAATGGCGTCGCTTTTCCGCTTGGTGTGCCCAGCAGTCTCAGGATCCCTTCTCCTGCTCGGTGTCGGTGGTCTTGCAGTACTTGCTCTACCTCTCTAATCTGGGACTTAAGTCCAACTCCGTCAAAGTTCACCTCAGTGCTCTTTCAGCACATCATGTGCCGGTGGATGGCAGACCTCTTTCCAGCGACCCTCTCGTGGCAAGGTTTCTCCGAGGTCTCCTTCTACTTAAACCACCTCTGCGCCCGCCAGCACCTGACTGGGATCTGAATGTGGTTTTGCAGCGGATCACCTGTCCGCCTTTTGAACCTATGGCTACCTGTTCTCTACGTTTTCTTTCTTGGAAAACCTTATTCCTGATAGCCCTCACTTCCGCTAGACGCGTAAGTGAATTGCAGGCCCTCGTGTCTGATCCCCCTTACACTCGGTTCTACAAAAATAGGGTAGTCCTACGGACTCACCCTAAATTTCTTCCAAAAGTGGTCTCCCCTTTTCACATCAATCAGGAGGTGGTACTTCCGACCTTCTTTCCCAGGCCACACTCCAGCCGAGCTGAAATGGTCCTGCATACCCTGGACTGTAGAAGGGCATTGAACTTCTACCTTGACCGTACGCGGGAGCACCGTAAAGCTGCTCAGCTTTTTGTGTCTTTTGACCCCAATAAATTGGGGCTCCCTGTCTCCAAGCGTACTCTGTCCATCTGGGTTGCTGACTGTATCGCTTGGGCTTATGGGGCAGCCGGACTCTCATTAGAAAGTCGAGTCACGGCTCATTGTGTTCGGGCGAAGGCTACGTCAGTGGCTTACCTCCGCTCTGTTCCATTGGCAGACATCTGCCGGGCCGCTACTTGGTCTTCGAGCCAGACTTTTGCGGTCCATTACTGTCTCGAGAGGGAGTCCCGCAGGGACAGTGCTTTCGGACAGGCAGTCCTCCGAAATCTCTTCGAGGTTTGAGCAACTCCTACCCTCCATCCCGGATGGGGGCTACCGGTGGGTAATAATTCAGTGAAGATTCCTTCCTTCTGTACTGCTGAGCTAGAGGGAGCTCATTTTTGTGCTTAGGGTCTCCGGTAGCCTTAAGCTTGGGAGTCCCATATGTGAGGACTGACTTCCTGCTTGGTCCTGGAGAAAGCGTAGTTACTCACCTGTAACAGGTGTTCTCCAGGAGCAGCAGGAATCAGTCCTCACAACCCTCCCTCCTCCCCTTGGAGTTGCAATCATCTGCTTTAGTTTTTTTGCAAATTTTTTATGCTGTCTTTTAGCTATGTCATCTGACTGGCTAAGATGGCACCCTTGGGCGGGAAGGGGACCGCGCATGCACGCTGCAATTCCCAAAGGCTTTCTTTGAAAGCTGGGGAAAATTGCTCCGCGAGGGCTCCGTCGGCGCCTACGTCACCCATATGTGAGGACTGATTCCTGCTGCTCCTGGAGAACACCTGTTACAGGTGAGTAACTACGCTTTCTCAGCGTTCCTTCTTCTGCCTTAGGCAGATTCGTGCTATCTCCAGGAACAAGCAGGAATAAGTCCTCACATATGGGTACGTCTGTACCGACGGAGCCTGCGCGGGAAAGCTCCCCAGCTTCCCAGAAGGAAAGCTTTTGGGGCCTCCCACTGCGCATGCGCGCTGCCTTCCCGCCTTCCTGACCAACTCTCCTCAGTTCTTCTTTTCCCGCGGAGCCAGCAGGTCGTGTTCCTGTCACCGCTGAAGAAGTTGTTATTTTAATTTGTTTCTTTGGCCGCGTGTCTGCCTTCCCCGATTCCGGACCGGTACCGCTGGTCTTTTTTCTTTATTTCTTTACAAAAAAAAAAAATCTTATTTTCCCCACTTGGTGTGTTTGTTCTGTGAGGCCTCTAGGCCTTCACAGAATTCTCCCTCATGGAGAAACAAGCCTCTGGTTTTAAAAAAGGCACCAAGTGTAGCGGTACTATATCAGTCACAGACACCCATGAATGGTGTCTTAAATGTTTGGGGCCTGACCATTTCATTCCGGATTGCCCATCCTGTTCTTTGATGTCTAAACGTGGCTTACAAAACCGGGCAGCCAAGTTTCACATGCTGTTTTCTACAGATACTACAGCATCGACATCTTCCAGGTCTTCCTCTCCTGATGGATCTCAGGTAACCAAACATTCCTCTGGCAGGTCCTCAAAGGGCAAATCTCCCTCCAAGTATCGAGATGCCCCTGGGCTTGACCCTGAGGACCCTGCCCCAGCCAAACAACCCCGGCGGGAAGCTCTGGCTTCCAAAGCTCCTCCTATGGGGTTACAGGTTGACATCGATGGCACAGCCTCGACCGATCACCCGTTAGACTGCTCTGGGGTACCGGCTCATTCTTCCGGTACCGATATCCAGACAGTCGTGGCGTCTATGGATCATACAGTTCAATCCATGCAGCAGGCTATTTTGGCTTTTATTAGAGCTGCGACGCCATCGGTACCGCAGCCAGCGGTACCGACTCCGGTTCCGGTACCACAACCCATACCGGTACCCAGGGCATCCACATCGACCAGGATACCGATTCCGGTTCCCGGTTCCAGGTACCCCCGATGTCGATACCGGTCGATACGCTTATCGATCCCTGGAAGCAAACAGACGATACTTCGAGTCTTCTGATGATTCTGATTCATCAGATGACTCTGCTGAAGTATCCCTAACTTTACCTGAAGAGCCCTCTTCTCCAAAGAGGAGAATGTCTCCTCCAGAGGATTTGTCCTTTCAAGACTTCATTCTTGAAATGGCTAAAGGTCTCTCTTTTTCAGTAACCTCTGAAAAAGAACCTAGAGCAAAAAGATTAGATATTTTAGGATACTCTAAGGTTCCCAAAGAGGCAGTCACCTTGCCCATTCATGAAATTCTTCAAGAACACATGATGGACTTATGGGAGACTCCTCTCACCCTATCTCCACATTCTCGTCGGTTGGACACCATGTATCGTGTCCCTCCTTCTCCTGGTTTTCAAAAAACTCAGCTCCCTCACCACTCTATTGTGGTGCAGTCAGCTATGAAAAGGATAAAGAGTACCAAAAGACACTCTTCTACTCCTCCAGGGAGAGAATGTATGACTTTGGATGCTTTTGGTAGAAAAATCTTCCAAGCAAGTATGCTTATTGCTAGAATAAATTCATACAGCCTCTATATGGGCATGTTTCTGAAGGAGATTGCATTGAAAATACGCCATTTTCTCCTCTTTATCCCAGAGGATAGAAAGGAGGAGTTCCTTCTTTTGCTAAAGCATACCCAGGATATATCAAAGTTCTCCAACAGAGCAGCCTTTGACTCCTTTGAGGGTGCTAGCAGAGCCTCAGGTATTGCCATAGCGGCTCGCAGAATTGCTTGGCTCCAGGCCTCTGACCTAGAACCCTGGGTCCAGGATGGGTTGGGAAATCTGCCCTGTACAGGTGAGAATCTGTTTGGTAAGGAGTGGCAAATCAAAGCCACCCAAATGGATGCAGAAAATGCTGCTTTAGATAGACTTTCTAAGACTACATCTGCCCCTGTCAAGAAAAAATCTTTCAAGAAGCCTTTCTATAAGAAGGCCAGATTTGCTACAAATACTGGCCAACAATCTTCTTCAGCTCGCTTTGCTCCTAAGTGTCAGCAGCCTAAACAGGCCAGGGCAAAACCTGCAGGGGCTGCTACAGCCCAGCAGTCCCAACCCCCTCAGGGTTTTTGACTCAACTCTAGAGAACTTAACCATTCTGGCTCTAAAACATCCAGAGCCTCTCACCATTCCAGGAAGGTTAACTCATTTTGCTCCCAGATGGGAGCAAATCACATCAAAACAATGGACCCTCTCTATCATCAGAGAGGGCTACAAACTACATTTCTCCAGCCTTCCTCCCCATACCATGGTGAGATGTTTCAATTCTCCCCCTCCTCTCCTGAACCTGTTAGGTCAGGAGGTGACCACCCTTCTTGCCCAAAGGGCAATAGAAGAGGTTCCTCTTCTTCAACAGGGGTCAGGGTTTTACTCCCCTTATTTTCTTATTCCCAAGAAAACAGGGGGGTACAGACCTATTCTAGATCTCAGAGAATTGAACAAATTCCTATGCAAGGAGAAATTCAAGATGCTTTCTCTAGGTACTCTCCTTCCCTACCTACAGAGTCAGGATTGGCTTTGTTCTCTAGATCTCAAGGATGCGTACACACATATACTCATCCATCCATCCCACAGAAAGTTTCCTACGGTTTCTGTTCCAGGGAAAACAGTTCCAATACAGAGTACTTCCCTTCGGTCTGGCCTCTGCTCCAAGGGTATTTACCAAATGCATGGCAATAGTGGCTGCATTTCTACGAGCCCTGGGAATTTTTTGTTTTCCCATACCTGGACGACTGGCCCATCCGAGCTCCATCTCAGTCCGAGGCTCAGACTTCCCTGGATCGCACCAGACGCATTCTGCAGTATCTGGGACTTATGATCAATCTGCCAAAGTCTCAACTCGCCCCTACTCAGTCCCTGGAATTCATAGGGGCCTGGTTGGATACCACCACTGCAAGGGCCTATCTTCCTCAGGCCCGTTGCCAACCTCTAGTGCACTTAGCCTCCCAGACCCAGACCAGAAGCCACTTGACTGCCAGGGAGATGCTACAACTATTAGGCCACATGGCCTCCACAATACATGTGGTGCCCTATGCTCGCCTACATATGAGAGCAGCTCAATGGACTTTGTCCACCCAGTGGACTCAAGCATCCGGAGCTCTCTCAGACCAAATAGCAAACTCCAAACGTCTCTTTTGGTCTCTCCAATGGTGGATGTCCACTCAAAATCTGTTGTTGGGGGCCCCCTTTCAACCATTGTTGCCCCAAGCAACCCTCACAACAGATGCCTCCCAAACAGGTTGGGGAGCTCATCTTCAAGATCTCTCCACTCAGGGCACTTGGTCTCCACAGGAGACCACCCTTCATATCAACCACTTGGAACTTCGAGCAATCTTTCTAGCTCTCAGAGTTTTTCATACCCTCCTCAGCAACATGACAGTCCTTATTCATACGGACAATCAAGTAGCCATGTTTTACATAAACAAACAAGGAGGGACTGGCTCTCTGTCACTTTGCAACGAAGCTCTAAGATTATGGGCCTTCGCCAGAGAGCATCAAATCCATCTCCTGGCAGTATATCTTCCAGGAATCCAGAACTCTTGGGCAGACAGACTCAGTCGAGTTCTGCTTCCACACGAATGGTCCCTGCACATGGATCAGGTACTCAGAATCTTCCAGAAATGGGGTACCCCGGACATAGACCTCTTTGCAAGTCCGTGGAATGCCAAACTTCCCCGGTTCTGTTCCAGGATTCCGTGTCAGGGAGTTCAGGCCAAGGATGCCTTCCTCTTTCATTGGGGTCAGGACTTCCTATATGCCTTTCCACCCATTCCTTTGATTCCCAAGACTCTGTTCAAACTTCAAAGGGATCAAGGGTCCATGATCCTCATAGCTCCATGCTGGCCACGCCAAGTGTGGTACCCTCTACTTCTGCATCTCTCCCAAGCCCCCTCCCTGGACTTGGGAGCAGCTCCAGACCTTCTGTCTCAGGAGCAGGGGACTTTGTGGCACCCAAACCCCAAGTCCCTTCACCTCAGAGCTTGGTTACTGAAGGCCTAGACCTTCAACACTTCAATCTTTCGCAGCAAGTGAAGGATATCCTCCATGCCTCTAGGAAACCTTCCACTAGGCGTTCTTACGCTTTTAAATGGAAAAGATTTTCCATTTGGTGTGCTCAACAGGGTCTTAACCCTCTAGCACTTCCTTTGAATTCTCTTTTGGAATATCTCCTGCATCTCTCCAATGGAGGACTCAAAACGAATTCGGTAAGAGTCCATTTGAGTGCTATTGCAGCATCCCTTAAGCCCATCAATGGACAACCTGTTTCCTCTCATCCTCTTATTGCAAGATTCACGAGAGGCCTAACCTTAACTAAACCTCCCATTCGACCTCCTCCGGTGGCATGGGACTTAAACTTGGTTCTTGGTCAGCTTATGAAGCCACCCTTTGAACCCTTAGCCACTACCTCCTTGAAATTTCTTTCCTGGAAGGTTATTTTCCTTATTGCAGTCACCTCAGCTCGCCGTATCAGTGAACTGCAAGCTCTAGTGGCTAATCCACCTTATACAAGGTTCCATCATGATAAGGTGGTCCTTAGGACCAATCCCCACTTTATGCCTAAAGTGGTCTCCTCTTTTCATCTTAATCAAGAGGTATATTTACCTGTCTTTTTTCCAGCTCCTCATGCATCCAGTGCAGAGAGGAACCTTCATACTCTAGATTGTAAAAGAGCTCTTGCCTTATACCTCCACAGGACACAGCAACATCGAAAGTCTTCTCAGCTTTTTGTTGCTTTTGATCCTTCTCATTTAGGACTTCCAGTCTCTAAAAGAACACTGTCCAATTGGATTGCTCAGTGTATCTCTTTTGCTTACCAGAGTAAGAACCTTTCTCTGGAGGGCCATGTCACCGCTCACAATGTGAGAGCCATGGCCACCTCTATGGCTCATCTAAACTCTGTGTCCATTGACCAGATCTGTCGAGCAGCCACCTGGGCCTCGGTTCATACCTTCACAGCCCATTACTGTTTGGACAAGGACTCCCGCCGGGATGCTTTGTTTGGTCAGGCTGTCCTCAGACACCTGTTCCATTCTTGAACAACTCCAGCCCACCTTCCCTGAATGGATGCCTGAGATCCATAGGAAGATGAGGAACCTTTTCAGGGTCTCATACCCTTCAGGGGATCTCCCGGGCATCTCAGCTAGGGAGTCCCCATATGTGAGGACTTATTCCTGCTTGTTCCTGGAGATAGCACAGTTACTTACCTGTAACAGGTGATCTCTGGGAACAGCAGGAATTAGTCCTCACAACCCACCCACCTCCCCTAGGAGTTGTATCTCTCTCTATCTTTCCTTTCCTCTCTTTATTGTCTCAGCTTTAAACTCGAACTGAGGAGAGTTGGTCAGGAAGGTGGGAAGGCAGCGCGCATGCGCAGTGGGAGGCCCCAAAAGCTTTCCTTCTGGGAAGCTGGGGAGCTTTCCCTTGCAGGCTCCGTCGGTACCGACGTACCCATATGTGAGGACTAATTCCTGCTGTTCCCAGAGATCACCTGTTACAGGTAAGTAACTGTGCTATCCGGCCTTTCCTATCTTCTCAAGCTCTCACTACCCTCCTTCTCTCTTTGGTTATAACCCTGTTAGATTTCTGTAATTCCATTTATGCCGGTATCCCCCAGTATCAGCTACATCGACTACAGTTAATTCAGAACAAAGCTGCCAGGATGATCCTGCACGCCTCCCCACGAGATCACATCACCCCTCTCTTGCAGCATCTCCCCTGGTTGCCACTACAGTTCCGGATTCCCTTCAAAGTCCTCACCCTAGTTCATCGAGCTATCTATCTCCACAGATCCCAATACCTCTCGGATCTGCTCACTTTTCATATCCTTACTCGCAGCCTTCGGTCCATTCATGTCAACCGCCTCCACCTTCCAGCCCCCTCTCGTGCCCACCTCCAATCCACTCGTAAATCAGCCTTTTTCTACCTCGGTCCCTCCCTCTGGAATTCACTGCCCACAGCCCTCCGCTTAGAAGAATCCTACCCCAAGTTCCTTTCTCTCCTCAAGACCCATTTTTTCTCTTCCGCCTTTCATGATTCTCTGTGACATCTCATAACCCCACTCTCCTTTCTAACTTTCTGCCCTCTATTCTCCATCTTTCCTTTTTCCTAATTTGTTGTAACCTCTTTTTCTCTCTCTGACATAATGTTTTAATCACATTGTAAACCGCCCCAATGTAATGGGGGGCGGTATATCAAATGTTCTGTAAACAATAAACAATAAACAGGCGCATTACCTAGAGCAGAGTCTCCCAAATGCAGTCCTGGAGGGCCAAACACCATTCAGGTTCCATGCTGCCTCTAATAAAGATGCCTGTGCTGCATATCTATGCACCACCCCCATGGTATGCAGATGTATCTCATGCATATTCTTGAGGGACAGCATGAAATCCCGAACATTGTTTGGCACACCAGGACTGGAGTTGGGAACCTCTGCCGTAAAGCAGCAGCCAACAGGGGCAGACACACCCACAGGCTCCATTAGCCAATGCGTCCTGGAGAGGCAGGACATTGGGCCCTGCGTGCATCTCCCAATACTAGCACTTGCATACCTTAGGAATGCCACCCTACACCTGGGAATACGGTACACAGCTATCAAACGTTTGCTATGATTACTGGCAGATAGCAATTCCTCCGTTAAGCACAGTTTGCTGATTGAGCTCCATCATAGCAACCTTTCTGATGTCTGTGGAGTGTGCTTCAGGTCTGGTCTCTGACAGTGTTTACTACCCTGGGGAGTGACCCCCAACAGTATTGCGTACCATATCCATGCCTGCACTGTGCCCAGGACTGGTGTGGTGGCCAGGGCTGCTAAACTCCTCTATAGTAGCACAATGCTGGCATAGGTGTGGGAGTGTGTGTCTGTCTATCCAGTGTGTGGTGGCTGCAAACACCCTCCACAGCAGACACTGCCAGCACTGTTGCCAGTATTGGCCTGCCAATGTGCATAATGAGGAGCAAGGTGCCATGGGTATAGCCCGGACAGGGTGGCCTGGCCAGGATGCATCTGCACAGGGCATAGGGCACTGGCTGGGACATTGTAGTGCCCGGCCACCACCTACACAGACAGGGTGGCCACAGCATGTCCTGCTAGGAGATCACTCTCACCCTGACTGTGCAGTGACCACGGCATGGCTCGGCACCCCCATAGTGCTATATAGTATTTCTCTCATGTGATATTTATGGGTTTCCTTTTGGGGCCCAGTCACTGACTTATCTGCTTGGTGTGTATGCTGACATCCCAGTTCTGGGTGCACGCATTTCCACCAGGAACATGCACTATGGACTAGCTAGCAGACTGTCTGCAGCTGGTATGTGTCTTGATGGAGCGCCTTGCAGGGTGCAGCGGCTGAAGGCTTGCTGCAGGAGAATATCAGATAGTGGTGGGGTGCAGCTTAGCATATCCAGGCCTAATGTCTGTCTGCTATTGTGTTATGGATGTGTACAGAGCTGCATTGACTGCCCTGTAGGTGTCTATTCCCCAGCAGGACTGGGGTTGATGGTCCCCTCTACTGCCACCATTGCAGGGAGGTAGAATGTGGATCTGTTGGTGGGAGACCCTGTTTACCACCCTCAGCCCTGGAGGAGGAGGGTGGTGGTACATAATCCTCCTAGGGGTCCATAGGGGCTATACCTGACTGAGACATACAGATATATCCAAGGTGTGTCTGCAGAAACTACCTATCTCACACATTAGCACTGCTGGGGACCTGCAGCATGGCCTATCTCTGCTGTGGACCTGGTGCTGGGCGCCCCACCTCACCCTCAGGGTGAGTGCAGTACCTGCACAATGTGACGGTGTGTAGCTACTCTGTGCCAGTACCACACACGGTCAGTTCCCCCTACCGGGCCGAGGTGCTGTGGGGGTGCATACCCCATCTTGTGATCATCTGTAGACTGCTGATTTGCATGTGCAGTGCATCATGGGTATGGGTGGGTTAATCCTATCCTGGTGACCACAGCAGACTGTTTGTGTGGTGACTTGCAGTCCTTCTGCAGCCAGCCAGGGGTTTGCTAGCAGCTATAGAGCTGTAGCCCACTGGTTACTTCACTGCCAGTGGAGCCAGAGGTCATGGGTTCAAACCCACAATGGGGTATTTGATAGGGCTGTCCAAAGCATTATCTATTTTTAATGTACATTAGTGCTGCCAGCAAAAACACCCTCAGCGTACTGCACCCATAAGGTGCCTCAGAGGGCACTTTATAGGGCGCCCTATAGGGCACCTTATGGTTACCGTCCATATAAGGTGCACTATACAGTATGCTATAGAGCGACTGATAGGGTGCCCTATAGGGGACATTATAGGGTGCCGTGGCGGATAGTGCACTTTATAATGTGCCCTATGGAATGCCTTATAGGGTGCCTTATGCGGCACCTTAGGTTACGGCACATGAGGGTGTGTTTGTTGGCAGCAATTAATAAAATACAAATAAAGTGCCGCAGGAAACAATACTTACATGTCAAAGCTGATGCCTCAGCCAGCCTTACGTATTAGGCACACTGGGGATCGAACTCATGACCCCTATATCATCAGTCAGTGCCTTAACCATTGTGCTACACTGCTGTTCCTCCTTGCATGTCAGCGCACCTACTTAAGATTTCCATGCGTTTAAATGCACAGTGCTGCCATCAAAAACAGTGCTATGACCTTGCTGTGCCTCATAGGGCACCCTATATGGCGCCCTATAGGCCACCCTTTCAGCAACATTGTAGGGTGCCGTGGCGGACAGTGCACTTTAAAATGTGCCCTCTGGGGTACCTTATGGGGTGCCTTATGCAGCACCTTATGTTACAGCGCTTTGGAAGTGCGTTTGCTAGCAGCAGTACTTAAAATAACATTAAAAAGCCTCATAATGCAATATTACACATAAATGGTAGTGCCTCAGCCACCCTTCTTCATTGGGCACAGTGGGGGATTGAACCCATGTCCCCTGCACCATCTGTCAGTGTCTTTACCATTGTACTGCAGCCCTGTTCCTCTGTTTGCACATCAGCGCGCCTGCTTATGCTTCCTGCGCGCGTTCCTCATGCGCTACTGTGTGCGGTGCACAAGAGCGCGCAGCGCGCGCTAATCCCGTTTTGCTCTATTTTTGGCCGAACTGCCCACTCCTTATATGGCATCCTGTAGACTAACGCGGCGCGCACGTTAGGAAATTTTAGTAAACATACCCTTAAGGAAAACAATAAATGCACACATTATCAAGAACATATTAGTTTATACCCAAACGGCTAGACTCTATTGAACATAATTTTACTCTCCTTAGTTTAGAAACGATTTCAGTTGCTCTGAGTCTGAAGTTTTATAACACTTATACATGGAAATTTTAGAAGGAAATTGGCTCCCAGGTCAATGACCTGTTATCTTATTGGGAGAAAACTCCTATTTTGCTTCTCTGTTGGTCTGCATAAATTTGTAAAAACCTAAATTCTGTTTCCCATGAAAGGAATTTCCTTATATTGGAAGAGAAATGTAAACATCCAGTTCTTACTAAACCCCAGTGCAAATAACTCCAGAGTACATAGCTTAGAGGTCTGATCTTGAGAACTTTCCAGAAATATTCATAAAGTTTAAACTATGGATAATTGCTGATTTTCATTCTTTTTAATATCTTCTTTTGCTTTCTCATATGATAAATAGAAATCCTGTGCTATAAGGGGAACGTTCTCAGGGAGCTATTTTAAAAACTTCTAAAAATATTTCCTCAAGATGGCTTCTGGAAATAATACTGGAGATCTCAGAAGTTTCAGATATCCAAGGTTGCATCTACTCCTATGATTTTCCAGAGCTTCCACTCTTCTTTGCAGTATTATTTAATCTCCAGGAATATGCAGGAATGTAGTCTTCACATATGGGTAACATTGGTACCGACGGAGCCTGCACAGGAAGGCTCCCTAGCATCCAATAGGAAAACTTTTGGGAGCATCCCACTGCGCCTTCATAGCTGCCTTCTTGCCTTTCCAGCTCTCCCTCTTCTGTTCTTCGTTTTCCGCTTTGCTGACAAGAAGCAATTCCTGTCACCGCAGAAAATTTGTTTTTTCCTTATTTTTTGTGGTCACCTCTGCCTTTCTGTCAACGCTGGTACCAACCCCCGTTGATACTTTCTTCTTTTTTTCTGTCTTTCTAAGATAAAAATATATCTGTGAGGGAAGGAATTCTTTTCTTCCGTCAGGCGCATCGACGCCATCTTAGGCCTAGATCTCTGCTTTTGTCATAGACAAAATGGAAAAACCATTCAGTGGTTTTAAAATGTGTTCAAAATGTGGCAGTACCATTTCGGGCACAGACTTTTTTTAGGTCTGGATCATCTACCGTCAGAGTGTCTTCTTTGCAGGAAAATGACAGAGAGGCCTACAAAACCGAGCTGCAAAACTAGGCACCCTCTTTGCCTCCGATGCAGCATCTTTAGAATCAACGTTTCCGAGAGCTTCATCTTCCTCCCAAGGATCTCAGGTATTGAAACCTAGGTCTTCTTCGAAGATTGGCCGGCCCTCGAAGGGTAGATCTCCTAAGCATTGAGATGCCTCGGGTGTTGCCCTGGAGGGGGATACTACGGCCAAACAACTCTGGCGGGAGGACCTTGCCTCCGAAGCCTTAGTGAGGTCCCAGGATGCTCCGAGGCCTCCACCTCTGGAGAGCTCCTGTTGCCATGCTCAGGGATCGTGGCCTTACTGCGGCCTCCATACCGGTAAAGCCTTTACAGTCGATCCCTCAGGCACCGGTACTGGTCGCGGTACCGGCACAACCTGCATTAACCTTTTTCCGCTTACCACGCTATCGCCTATGCCGACCCTTGAATCCGTTTCCGGTACCGAGGTTCTGGCACAGCCACCCTCAACTTCCGATTTTGATTGGTATCGGATACGGGTACAGCGCGAACATCCTGCCCATTGGTACTTTGAGTCTTTGGACTCTAATTCCTTGGACGACGAATCGGCCGGTACCCAGGATATGAGAACGCTCCCGGAAGACCCATCTCCATCCCCACAATGTCGCATTCCCCTCCGGAGGACATGGACATGTCTTTCTGAGACTTTATCCGCGATGTTGCTCGGGGTCTCTCCATAACGGTGGCATCGGAGAAAGAGCCTAGAGCTGAAGAACTTGAAATTCTTCAGTACCCTGCAGCCCCGAAGGAAGCTGCAACTCTTCTGATTCATCGCATTCTTCACAAACTTCTGCTTCGTATGTGGGAAACACCCCATCTCCAGGAACAAGCAGGAATGAGTCTTCACATATGGGTACGTCGGTACCGACGGAGCCTGCACGGGAATGCTACCCAGCTTTCAATCAGAAAGCTTTTGGCAGCATCCCTCGCGCCTGCGCAGTGACTTCCCGCCTTCTCCACAGCCTCTCTTCAGTTTTCGTTTTTCCGCGGAGCCTGCAGGACGTCCTCCTGTCACCGCAGAAACTTTTCTTTTTAATTGCTTTAATTCTTTTAATTTATTTGTTTTCTTGTGGTCGCGACTGTTTTTCCCGCTACCACCGGTACCGCCGGTGGTTTTTGGACTAAAGTCTTAAAACGTTTCTTCAGTTTTTTTGCCTTAACTTCTTAGGTCTACTAGGCCTTTTTTCATTATGGAGCCTTCTTTTCCTAAGAAGTGCATCCGGTGTGGAAACACCTGTTTCTTTTTAGACACCAATAGTTGGTGTCTCAACTGTGTGGGTCCTGACCCTTTTCCCCCTGACTTGTCAGGAGATAATCTTGTGAGAAAACCTTCAATATTTAGAGTTTCCCTCGATACCGTTTTTTCTTCGGCAGTGAGGGTACCCGGTTTCTCTACTTCACAGGATCAGGTAACCCAAAAACAGTCTGTTAAGACTAGCCAATGCTTGAGTGGTATGTCCCATGCCCAGCATGGTGACGGCGCCGGCCTTGCCCTCAAGAACCCATTGGCATTACCCCTGCGGGAGTCTTGGGGCTCCAAAGCGTTAAAGGGGTTTCAGGATGTTCCTGGGGCTCACCCCTCACAGAACATGCCTGAGCCATGCGCGGAGGTGGTATCCGCTTCGAGCGGTACCGAGCCTCCGGCATCGGCACCGGTGTGGAGTACTCTACTCTTCACCAGGGATCGTCATCGGGCATCCTCGGTACCTTCGGGACCGATCGATACGCACCGCATTGACTTCCCTCAATCTCAGCCATGCTCTGGGACGGTACCGGCGTCGATCGGTTCCGATACCCTAGCATCGGCATCGGCACCGAGGAGTGCATCTTCTGACTCTTCAGACGATGCATGGCCGATTCCACAACCATGGAGTGGTGCGGTAATTGTGCCTTTTGGAACCCGGGGCTCTTGCGGACTCGATAGATGGAATTGACCCACTTGCTCAAAACCGGCGTCGAGGCCGGCGCCTCCCACATGCGGAAGAGCAACCGTTCCAGCATCGTTGGAACCGGTACAGTAAAGGCCTCCTTGGGAGAAGAGTCATACTGCAGGATCTCGAGCTCCTCAGCTCAAGGCTCCTCCTCCTGATCCGCGGGGAATGCCAAGGCCTTGGCCATATCCCGCACGAAGTCCGAGAACCGGGTATCCTTCGGGGGGGGACCGTCTCCGAGGCTCGGACTCCGGCGAGTCCGATGGGACATACCGAGTCCTAAAGGTGTCGGGTGACTCCTCATCCTCCGTTTCCCAGCCGGACCCCTCGGAGGAGAAATCGAGCGGCTCCGGTCGGGCAGGCACCGATGCCATCCTCCCCCACGCTGAGGATACCGGTGTCAACGACCTCGGTCCCGAGCAGGAGGCCAAGGGAGACCTTGGCCGAGGATCGACTCGAGCCTGCATGGACTCGAGGATCAGCTTGGCCTCCAGAGTCGACTTGGACGTCGATGTCCCAGTGGTTGGGGCAGATGCACCGGTAAAACCGGCGATCAGTGCCCGCTGCTGTTCCATGAAGGCAGCCAAGCTGCATTCCAAGGCCGTCAACCTGAGTCCGAGCTCAGGAGACTCAGCAGCCCCCGACTCGGGCCCCGATGGCGTCGGGCCCGATGTCGGCTCCCCTGTAGGAGAGTCCACGAGGACTACAGTACTCACGTGACCCGGGGACTCCATCTCCACACGAGGTTGTTTTGCAGGCCTCTTCGACTCCAAATACCCGGGACAGCGCTCGGGGCTATGCGACTTGGCCCTCGAGGAGCCAAGTGCGTCCACCGACGCCGCCCTCGTGGGTTTTTTCTTCTTGCGATGCTCCCACGAGGGAGACACCCTCTCAGAGGAGCCTCGGTGCTGCTCGGGCCGGAGTCCCAAGACGTCGAGACCTCTGACAAAGTCCGGGCCCGCCCGGACGCGGAGTCAGAGAAGATTCTTTCCTTTTGGTGCTGCCGACTCCTCAGTGCCTTCGAGGACATTTTCCCACACGGACCACAGATCATCGGGTCATGATCGGGTCCGAGGCACCGGAGGCAGCAGTCATGTGTGTCGGTGAGAGACATAAGTTTCTTACACCGATCACACTTTTTAAACCCGCTGGCAGCCATCGCGGGAAAAAGGGCCCCTGCAAGGTCAAAAGACAGGGCTGCAAGTGAAAACAGAAAAATTGGCGTGTACGCTAGTCACTAAGGACATAAACCGAAAAAAGAAGCCCGGGCTCGATACCGATATACCGGGCCCAGGCGGGAAAGGGAAACCGGCGTCGAACCGAAGAAACGGGTCTACGCAGACGAAAAATGAACTTTTTCCTCGGTTGAAAACGAAACATGTCCGTCAGGCTCTGCGGAAAAAAGAAGACTGGGCAAGATGGCACCCTTGGGCAGGAAGGGGACTGCGCATGCGCGCCACATTCCAAAAGGTTTTCTTCAAAAGTTGGGGAAATGCTCCGCACGGGGGCTCCGTCGGCGCCGACGTCACCCATATGTGAGGACTGACTTCCTGCTTGGTCCTGGAGAAAAGTCCATTCCCTGTTGGGATAGTAATTTTGCTCACTGAAGCTTTAGAGGGGTGATCTCTTTTAACAACAGAGCAGAAAGAGGATCCTGAGAGCGGAACTCTCTTGGAGGAGTCTGGGGGGCAGACTTTGTAGATGAGTTTGTAACCTTCCTGTACTATCGACAGTGTCCACTGCTCTGATGTGATAAGATGCCACCTATGGGCAGGCAAAGTAACAAAGCCTGCCAGGGATGAGGGTAGGATTTGCAATCTACAGAGGCAGAGCAGCTATGTTCTCTAGAAAGGAGTCAAAGACCCTGAGGCGGTTGGGTCTGTTCAGGTGGTTGTGACTTAGGAGTCTGAGCCTTCTTTTGCTGTTCTGGTGGCTGCTGCCCCTTCTGAGGAGCATGGTGTTGACACTGTACAGCAGGGGTGTAAAAGAATAGCACTTCTTATTGAAAAAAGCTTTCCTTGCTGATTTCTTCTTAGCTGGGCTGGCCGTAGATCTTGATAATCTTTTAAGTGTTCTCAGATTCTGAGAGGCCTTCTTGCCAGTCCTTGCCAAAAATGTTTTCACCAGTGCAAGAGATGCTACCCAGTTTGTCCTGAACCATTGTTCAAGATGAGATGCTTGAAGCCAAGCAGATCTGCGTACCCCGATGCAGATAGATGAAGTTCTGCGGATGCACTCAAAACAGTCAAAACTTGCCCTCTTAAAAAATTTTGAAACATTTTGAGTATATTTCACAAGGGCGAGATAATCTGCTCTCCTGTCATCAGGGAGAAGAGGAGCCATTAATTTCAAATCCCTAGCCACCTTTCCGAGGAACATACCCATATAGAGTATGCTGACCAAAGATGTCGAGGGTTCTCGATTCCCTACCTGGAGGGTTCGAGCAATGGGTCTTAGCAGTCTTTATTCGACGCATCGCCGATTCCACTACCATGGAATGCTGTGGTAATTGCATCTTTTGGAAACTGGGACAGTCCGGTACCCGATATATGGTATCGAGTCATCGGGTATGAGGGGAAACGGTAAAGCACAGTTACTTACCTGTAACAGGTGATCTCTGGGAACAGCAGGAATTAGTCTTCACATATGGGTACGTCGGTACCGACGGAGCCTGCACGGGAATGCTACCCAGCTTTCAATCAGAAAGCTTTTGGCAGCATCCCTCGCGCCTGCGCAGTGACTTCCCGCCTTCTCCACAGCCTCTCTTCAGTTGAGTTTCAGAGCTGAGACAAAGGCGAGGAGAGAAAAGGAAAGAAATTAAGAAGATGCAACTCCTAGGGGAGGTGGGAGGGTTGTGAAGACTAATTCCTGCTGTTCCCAGAGATCACCTGTTACAGGTAAGTAACTGTGCTATCTCCAGGAACAAGCAGGAATGAGTCTTCACATATGGGGACTCCCTAGCTGGAGATGCCAGGGGGAGATCCCATAAAAATGCAAGTGCCTGGACCAGGGGTGCATTTTGTCTCCAGGAATCCCCGGCATCCAATGTGGGATGGAGGGTAGGAGTTGACAATAAAGGAGCTGTGAGGAAAGAAACAGCACAGCCAAGGACTAGAGGTTCCTACAGACTACAGGAGTCCTTGGTATATATGAATGAGTAGCATTAAACACATTTAATGTACACTTAAAATATGCAGCTTACCTACTGTATTGTAGGAAGTAGGGTGGAGTCTACTGGATAAGCAGTGGCTGAATCTTCTAGTGAGGATGAAGGTCCAGACCTGGAGGTAGTAGACGATCCAGGTGTCAACTGGGTAGGATTAGACGTCAGGTCTTCAATGGAAAGCTTTATGGAAAAAAGCTGAAAACTCCTTTAGGCATAAGGTTATTAACATTGAGGACTAAAGGAAGAAGACTGACGGAGTTGGAGAACTAGCCCAGTCCTGGGAGGAAGAAGGGAACTGGAAAAAAAACCCATTCCTAAGTAGAACAGCTGTGTACGCAAAGATAAATATGTACACTGTTTTTCCTAGCTGGCGAGAGATAGGAAAAATATTGAAGCTGGATGCTTCAAGGACATAAAGAAAAAATGGAAAAATGTTAGCACCAAGTGGTTGTTGGGGCTTAACATGTCCTGTATCATAATTTGGCATGGGACGTAGGGCAACAGACTGTCTAAAACCTCCAAGAGGTAAAACATGTAGTAGAGACAGGAAGGGTGATAGTGAAGACGATTGACCAACCCTTAAGAAGCCCCCCATGAAACACATATATATGGGGAGATATATATATGTGGCTTGAATAGATATGTATATATTTATATATATATATAGTATATAAATATACATATGTCCAGATTTGTAGATTAGGATATGGATGGAGAAATATATCAAATATATATATATATATATATATATAGAGATGATATACGTAGATATATGTAAATTTGTGGGGCATGGTTTAGCACCACCAGAGTAATGATATAAGTATGTAGACATATAAGGAGATGCTACATACAAGACAACAGATTGAGATACATGTCTACCATCCAGCCCCATAATTGTACATGGGAAATAGAAGAGAAAAAGATTCTGCATCCTACAAAAGGGTGAGCCCACTTGGGATATGTATAGAGAATCTATTTTCATGGATTGAGGGATGCAGGAAGGCAATCCAACTAGTTATCCGTGATGTTCGCGTGAGAACAGATGAAGATAGGAATCTGTAAGGAACAATGCGGGATTTCCACAGAACACTGACACGGTGGATGTCTTGGATCTTCACGTAGAAGAACTGAGATTACGTGTTAGCACCCCAATTTGCAAAAGGGGGGGGGGTGCGGAGAACCCTCTCAGGTATAGGAAGGGTTTATAAGTTCTTCTCTAAGAAAAGAGGAACTTCAGAGACAAGGCCAATGCTCTGTAGCAAGGCCCCCATAGTAGAAAGCTTCTCTGAAGATTGCAGAGAGCATTGTGCAGGAGAGGTATGAGAAAAACTGACTGAAAGTCAGGTATGTTGCCATATCATAGGAAAGGAGATGGGTAGAATAATGTGAGAAAGTCTAAACAAGTAGGAGGAGCCAAGACAGCTTGGAATCACTACTGAGGGTAGACAAAGATTTGAACAAGGGACTGGAACTTGGACAAAGTTTCAGTAAGAGAATTACTGTAACTCCTGCAGGCAGAGCTGCTGACGGAAACAGGAAAGAGACCATCGTGTGCTTAAAAAAAAAAAACAGACAAGAAAAAGGAGGGGATATCTTCTATCCTTGTCTGGGGAACGAGCTTGCCAGAGAAGTAGTTCCGTATGGTAGTCCTCAAGTAGTTGTAGGGTGACGTACCCATGGGGTAAGTCAACTGAAGGAAAAAATGTTCAGTTGGGATAGAAACTATCAGGTGATAGTTACAACTGCACCTCTAGAGAGTAAGAAGAGGAGAAGTGTGTAGTCCCTGAACAAAATAATTGGGGTTTTTTTTAATTTTTTTTTGACAGGGTAGTACACTGAAAAAACTTCTAAGATGTAGCAGGAAAGTGTAAGTTACAATTCCTGGCCCCTATGGTTGCTGGGAATACGGAGACTGGCCAGAACTGGAGGACTGCAGACTAGGTTGAGGCGTATCTTGTTTAGGTACAGCCGAATGATGGGCAGGAGAGGAATGAAACTTTCTTTTCTTAGGGAAAGAAGGTTTGGCAGGACATTTCCTACTCTTTGAAGAAGGAGGCGGCTTAGAATGGTTTCTAGCGGAAAGAGAGTCAGTGGAGCATTGAGCAACTTGACGTAAAGCCTCCTTATTGAAAAGACTTTCCCCTGTACAAGGAAAATGAGCTAGTATAGTTTGTGCCCGTTTGTTCAAATCTGAAGCCTCAAGCCAGGCTCTGCGACATGCTGCAATGGCAATAGCAGAGGATCTGCTAACGGACTCAAAAGAGTCCATAGAAGCACGAGACAGGAACCAGGATATATTCCGATTAATGAGCAAGGAATAATCAGCAGCCTTGGGCTCTGGTAAAAAAGGGGTCAAAAGAGACAATTTCGCTGTGACTTCCTGGAGTGTTAGACTCATGTGAAAAATATATGAGAGAACTCTGGAAGCCAGCATAGAGTTTTGGAAGGCCTGACGGCCAAAAGCATCAAGTGTTCTTGAAGAACGACCTGGCGGAAAAGAAGAATGCTTCTTCTTGCTCTTAACTTTCCTCAGTGCTGATTCCACTACAAGGGAACGATGAGAAAGTTGAGGTTTTTGGAACCCTGGAAAGGGTGGCACTCGGTACCTAACCTCAAGGTCTGTAGAAACTTGAGGAAGTCGTAAGGGTGATTTCCATATCCTGAGAAGGAGATCCTGCAGAGCATGATGTAAAGGAAATTGTATATTTTGCATTTGTGCCGGTGAGCCATGAGTAGGATCACAACCAGTGATAGAAATATTAAGAAAAGCTGCCATATCCAGGAGAAAAGTCTGAAAAGACTGATCTCCTATGGGAACTATTCCTGGTGAGGCTAAAGAAAGAGCCTGAGTATCAGAGGATGGACAAGGTACTGCACCAATGCCAGGTATCGGTTCCAAACTAGGCATCGGTGCAAGAACAGGCATCAACATCGCTACTGATAAAGGACTAGCAGGTGAAGTAGTCATCGGGAACTGCGGTAGTGGTACCGAGATCATGAGGGAGTTATGGCTAGGATCTTCGGAACTACCTATTTGGAAACGACAGGAGTCGGTTCTGGGACGCGTCGGTACGCAGTCCTCTAGACTCGATATCGATTCAAGACTCGGCATCGAAGAGAGCGAGACTAGCGATGCATGTCTCGACAGTTCCGACGTCAGTGGTAGTATCGGCGATGCCGATACCACTAAGGCAGCCTGGGTGACATCGATCGATACCGAGGATACCCGATGAGCACCCATCCCTGCCGATGATATAAAAATGAAGCTAACACATAAAAGCTTTATATATACACCTATAAAATTGTAAAATGTAAATTGTAAAATATTAAATATTAATCAATCATTAAACATATGAGTAAGGGAAAGTGGTGATAAATAGTGATAGATTAGAAAGAAACTGTTAATGAGAAGACATATAAACAGAACATTTATATATTAATTGGATCATAAGGAGACCACGGGACATCGGATAATAAGCCACTGGTGTGCAGTCAGTATAGACCTAATGCTCCAATGTGGGGGAAAAGGAAAAGAAAAGCATAAATACACTGATGAGCGTGGGAAGTAGAGAACTCAAGGAGAAAAGATTGAAGGATTCCTATTTTGTAAATGCACTGATGGGATTTGAGGAACAACATGTGGATACAATTTTAGATCGATCGTCTAACATGACAACATGTATTATTACAATTGATGTATTTATAAAACCTTGAGTTCTCTACTTCCCACGCTTCATTTTTATATCATTAATGTGCCCATTCATCTTTATCTTTGATCTATTATAATTATTAGTATTATTAATTTTATCATTTTTATTTTTTTATTATTTATTTATTTATTTATTTTTTTATTTATTACTTAGAAATACTAGAGACTCTGTATTTTAATTTATTGTCTGTCCAAGCATGTGATTACACAGATTTTCTTTTTATAGCTATTATATAGTGCTACAACCTAATTGTCCTTTGGAGACAAGCTCATCAGATACGGCACTATCAACACATAGTGCTTTCACCAAACTGTCTTTATGAGACACTCCATTTTATACAACATTGGTATGTCACTTTCCCAATTTATCAATTTATACCTTTTTATGATCTTTTGACTCGTTTTATTTCTTATTTATTATGTATATATTCATACCTGTACAGCATTTTAGGTTGTTGTATCATGCTTTTGGAATCAATCCGTCTACTATTAATTAATATTTTAATTCATATTTTAATTCTCTGTCTCTGTCTCGGCCCTCGTTTGTTTAATTTAATTTAATCTCATTTTTAATTTTAATTTAATTTTAATAATTTTATTAATCTGATTGTACTTTTTGTCCTCTGGATTGTCTTTTTGGTTTATATGTAAATTTATACACATATATTATTAGTTTAGACATATGTATTTTACTTATATTTGTCACAATTTATACATCATCAGATTTATTTACTTGTTTTAAATGTAGTATACTTATTTATTTTAAATGTTGTATACCTATTTTTGATTTTTTTGATTTTAATATTGTTTGTTTAACTCCATGGTAGCTGTATGTCCCCCGAAGAAGGCGCAAGCCGAAACGCGTAGGGACCATCTTCAATAAAGCAGTCTGTTCCAAACCTGCTCTATTCTCTTGCTTCGTTTGTCCCCCTTTTACCCGAGGAAGACATCTGCCTATAAACAATACCCTCATTTTCAGGCGTCTGCAGCTCCCCAACAGGGTCAGCAGGCCAAGGGGCAGGGTCATGGGCCTCGTAGGCAGAAGGCCCCCAAGCCACCAACACCGGCTCCTGCACAGCAGGGAGCAGGGTTTTTGACTCCAAAAGCATAGCCTCTCCTCCTCAGCTGGCTCACATCAGCACAGGAGGCCGGCTGGCCCTGTTTGCCCACAGGTGGACAGCCGTCACACAGGATACCTGGGTACTCCATATAGTCCAAAAGGGCAATCTTCTCCATTTTCACCAGGTACCTCCCTCCTGTTTTCCAGGGGAGCCTCCAAGACTCCCTCTGCACAGGGACTTACTCCTTCAGGAGTTAGCAAGTCTGCTAAAGGAACAGGCTGTGGAACTGGTGCCCCACCACCTGAGGGGTCAAGGCTTTTATTCCAGGTACTTTCTAGTACCAAATAGAACAGGAGGCCTCAGACCCATCCTAGACTTGCGAAACCTCAACAAGTTCCTGGAGAGGGAAAAGTTCAAGATGCTTACCCTTGGAATTCTGCTGCCCTACCTCCAGCAGGGAGACTGGCTATGCTCCTTATGCTCACATCCTCATTCATCCAGACCACAGACAATATCTCAGGTTTGTCGTGGGGGGAAACCACTACCAGTACCGAGTACTGCCCTTTGGCCTAACCTCTGCCCCCAGGGTGTTCACAAAGTGCCTGGCGGTGATGGCGGCCTACCTGAGGCTTCAAGGCCTTTTTGTGTTCCCATACCTGGACGACTGGCTAATAAGGGGCCAGTCTTCACAGGAAGCCAGTCAAGCCACCCTTCGCACTGTTGCTCTACTTCAGCACTTGGGGTTTGTCATAAACTTCGCAAAGTCCACTTTGCACCCGTCCCAGAACATGGAGTTCATAGGGGCAACTTTGGACACCCTTCAGGCGAAGGCTTTTCTACCCGTGGACAGAGCCCACAGACTGATGGATATAGCCAGGCAGTTTCACAGCAATTCCCTGGTCTCTGCCAGGCAATTCCTGAAGCTTCTTGGCCATATGGCTTCCACAGTTCATGTAACCCCCAATGCCCGCCTACATATGAGGCCTGCTCAGTGGAGTCTCAGAACTCGGTGGCATCAGACCACGGGAAGTCTTGCAGACAAAGTGAGAGTATCGACACTGCTTGCCTCCTCTCTGCAATGGTGGCTTCATCTTCCGAATCTAGTGCTCGGAGTGTTTTTTCAGACACCTCCACACTCTCAGGTGCTGACAACCGATGCTTCTCTACAAGGTTGGGGTGCACATTGCCAAGGGGCATGTACTCAGGGTCTCTGGACCCCTTGGGAGGCTGCACAGCAGATCAATCTCTTGGAGCTGCGAGCTATCCGCTTAGCTCTGAGTGCCTTCTCCCATCTCACGACTCACCAGTCTGTACTGGTTGAGACGGACAATCAAGTTGCCATGTTTTCTCCAGGACTAAGCAGGAAGTCAGTCCTCACATATGGGTGTCATCGGCGCCGATGAAGCCCCAGTGGAGCATTTTCCCAGCTTTCCATGAAAGCCTTTGGGAATGCTGGCACGCATGCGCGGTTCCCTTCCCGCCTAAAGGTGCCATCTTACCTCAGTCTCTTTTTTTCCGAGAAGTCCACCGGACGTGTGTCCTGTTCTCCCGAATAAAAGTGATTTTTTCTTCTGCGATTTTTCTCCGGTTCGACGCCGGTTCCCCTCTTGCCGGGTTCGGTACACTGGTATCGAGCCCGTTTATCTTCTTTTTCGGTTTTTGCCCTTCGTGGCTGGCGTTCTCGCCCTTTTTTCGTTTTTCCCTGGAAGGCCGGTCTTTTGACCTCGCAGGGGCTCTTTTTTCCCTGATGGCTTCCAGTGGTTTCAAAAAGTGTGATCGGTGTAAGAAACTTATGTCTCTCACCGACACACACGACTGCTGCCTTCGGTGCCTCGGCCCTGACCACGACCCCAAGTCGTGTGCGCCATGTGGGAAGATGTCTTCCAAGGCACTCAGAAGTCGACAGCATCAGAAGGAAAGGCTTTTCTCGGACTCAGCCTCCGGCCGGGCCCGGACCTCGTCTGAGGCCTCGACATCTCGGGATTCCGATCCCGAGCGCCGTCGAAGCTCCTCGGACAGGGGGTCCCCCGACCGGGAATGCAAGAGGAAGAAGCGGCTCGCGAGGGTGGCGTCAGAAGAGGTCCCTGGTCCCTCGAGGGCCAGGTCTAAGACCCCTGACCGCCGTCCCGGGCCCATGGAAAAAGAGAAGCCTGCCATAGTTCCTCGCATGGAGCCGGAGTCTGCTGGACACGTAAGCCCCATAGTCCTCGTGAACTCTCTTCCCACGAGTCGGTGGCTGCTGCGTCTCCCGAGCTGAGTCTCAGGATGACAGCCTTGGAGAGCAGATTGTCTGCCTTCATGGAGCAGCAGCGGGCACTGATGGCCAGCCTATCTGGTGCATCTGCCCCGACCACCGGGACGTTGACTTCTAAGTCAACCCCGGAAACCGAGCCGATACTCGAGACCCTCGTGGCTCGAAGTCGTCCTCTGTCGAGGTCTCCCTCGACCTCCCATTCGGGACCGAGGGTGTCGACGCCAGTGCCCCTGGCGTCGGGGCGGGTGCCTCGGGGCCCCGTGGTGTCGCACCCTGACTCCTCCTCGAATGAGTCCGCCTGGGAGACGGAGCACGAGGAGTCTCCCAATACTTTTAAGACTCGGTGCGTCCCGTCGGACTCACCGCAGTCTGAGCCCCGGAGTAGATCCCCTCCGGAGGACACTAGGTTCTCGGAGTTCATCCGGGATATGGCCGCTGCCTTGTCTATCCCTGCCGACCCCGAGGAAGAGCCTCGAGCCGAGGAGCTCGATGCTCTACAATACGACTCTCCTCTGAAGGAGGCCTTTACTGTCCCGGTTCCTCCGATGCTGGAACGGCTCCTCTTCCGGATGTGGGAGGCACCTGCCTCGGCACCGGTTCTGAGCAAGCGAGTCGATTCCATCTATCGACTCCGCAAAAGCCCTGGTTTCCAGAAAGCACAGCTATCACACCATTCCATGGTTGTGGAATCGGCCGTGCATCGTCTGAAGAGCCAGAAGATGCACTCCGCGGTGCCCCCCCGGCCGGGAGGCCCGCAACCTCGATGGCGTCGGTAGAAAGTGCTTCCAGGGGTCTATGCTTGCTTGCAGTGTCTAGTCTTACCAGCTGTACATGGGCATGTACTTGCGAGACATGGCCAAGGAATTGGCCGGATTCTCTGCTGGTCTCTCCGGGGAACCTTTGCAGAGATTTAAGACCTTGTCCTCGCGGATTCGGGAATACTCAAAGTTCATTTCCCGCGACGCCTATGGTGGCTTCGAGGCTTCGGCCCGAGATGCGGCTGCCGGCATCGCGGCTCGACGCCAGGCGTGGCTGCAGTCATCGGACCTCGAGCCATGGGTTCAGGACAAGTTGGTCGATGTCCCCTGCCGAGGTTAGAACCTTTTTGGCAAACCCGTGACCGAGAAGGCTGCTCAGCTCGAGACCGAGCACCTTACCTGGACAAGGCTGTCGAGGAAGACCTCTGCCCCTTCACACAAGAAGAAGGGCTCGGGTAAAAAGTCCTTTTACCCGAGGAAGGGCACTGCCTACAAACAGTACCCTCAGTATCCGGCTGCCCAAGCTGCCCCCCAGGGTCAGCAAGCCAAGGGCCAGGGTAATGGGCCCCGTAGACAGAGGACCCCCAAGCCTTCTGCCCCTGCTTCCACTCAGCAGGGTGGGGTTTTTTGACTCCTTGAGCATAGCCACTCCGTCCCTGCTCTCCCAGCCCTGCACAGGCGGTCGCCTTGTACTCTTTGCCCACCAGTGGCCTCTCATTACCACCGACAGTTGGGTGCTGGACATAGTCCAAAAGGGCTATGCCCTGCATTTTCATCAACTGCCTCCTCCTTACTTCCCAGGAGAGCCCTTGAAGCCTCCCCTGCACACAGCCCTTCTCCTTCAGGACCTTCAGGGCCTGTTGAAAGATAGGGCGGTGGAGCCTGTGCCTCCTCCCCTCCACGGTCACGGTTTCTACTCCAGGTATTTCCTGGTACCCAAAAGGACCGGTGGCCTTCGGCCCATTCTGGATCTCAGGAACCTCAACAAGTTCCTAGAGAAAGAAAAGTTCAAGATGCTTACTCTTGGGACACTTCTGCCCTACCTCCAGCAGGGAGATTGGCTATGCTCCTTAGATCTAAAGGATGCGTACACTCACATCCTCATTCATCCAGACCACAGAAAGTACCTCAGGTTCATTGTGGGAGGAAACCATTATCAGTACAGAGTACTACCTTTTGGCCTGACCTCCGCTCCCAGGGTCTTTACCAAGTGCCTGGCAGTGGTCGCAGCCTACCTGAGGAATCAAGGCATCTTTGTCTTTCCCTATCTGGACGACTGGCTCATCAGGGGTCAGACGTGCCTGGAGGCCAGACAAGCCACCCTCAGAACCATTGCTCTGCTTCAAAACGTGGGCTTTGTCATAAACTTCGCAAAGTCCACTTTGCTCCCCTCCCAGAACTTGGAGTTGATAGGGGCAAGGTTAGATTCTCAACTGACAAAGGCATTCTTGCCAGAAGACAGGGCCCAAAGACTGATGGACGTGGCCAAACAGTTCCTAAACCAGCCCCTGGTCTTCGCCAGACTCTGCCTCAGGCTTCTGGGCCACATGGCTTCGACAGTACATGTGACTCCCAATGCCAGGCTCCATATGAGGCCTGCACAGTGGTGCCTTTGGACTCAGTGGTCACAGGCCTCAGGCCGTCTAAGAGACAGGATAAGGGTGTCCAAACCCCTTTTGACCTCCCTCAGCTGGTGGCTACATCCACCCAATCTGCTGAATGGGATGCCCTTCCAAATGCCAGAGTACTCGTTTGTCCTCACCACCGACGCCTCTCTGCGTGGCTTGGGTGCTCATTGTCTGGACAAGTGCACCCAGGGCCTCTGGTCTCCTTGGGAAGCAGCCCAACATATCAATCTTCTGGAGCTTCGTGCTATCCGCTTAGCTCTCAAGGCTTTTTCTCCTGCCCTGGCTCAACGCTCAGTCTTGATTCAAACAGACAACCAGGTCGCCATGTTTTATGTGAACAAACAGGGCGGGACTGGGTCACAGCTCCTTTTGTCGGGAGACTCAAGACCTTTGTTCCTTTGCCCTAAAGCACAACATGCTTCTCAAGACGGTGTACTTTCCAGGCCAGGAGAACTGCCTGGCCGACCGGTTGAGCAGAATTCTGCAGCCCCACGAGTGGCAGCTGCATCCCTTGGTGGTTCAGAAGATCTTCCTGAAGTGGGGTCTCCCTTGGATAGATCTGTTCGCCAGTCCGCTGAACAAGCAACTGCCCAAGTTCTGCTCCAGGCAGCCGCATCCTTTGAGGATAGCACCGGATGCTTTTCTGATGTCCTGGTCTCAGGGCCTCCTATATGCGTTTCCTCCCACGCCCTTGGTGGCCCGAACTCTTTTCAAGACTCTTCAGGACAACGCCTCGGTCCTGCTAATAGCTCCCAGGTGGCCGAGACAGCCTTGGTTTCCACTTCTGCTTCAGCTGGCAGTGGATTCCCCACTACCTCTGGGGTTTCAACCCGACCTTCTCTGACAGGAGTAGGGTTCCCTTCTGCACCCCAATCTCCAAGCTCTCAATTTGATGGCCTGGAGGCTGCAAGGGTAGTTTTGGCTCCCTGGGGCCTACCTCAGGAGGTTGAGGAGGTTGTCCTAGCCTCTCGGAAACAGTCCATTAGGAAAACCTATGCTCTAAAGTGGAAGAGGTTTTCTGTGTGGTGTCAGCTGCGTACAGAGGATCCTTTCTCCTGTTCGGTACCAGTAGTGCTTCAGTATTTACTGCACTTATCCAATCAGGGACTTAAGTCCAATTCTGTTCGGGTCCACCTCTCAGCTCTAGCAGCTCACCACTCACTGGTGGAAGGACATTCCCTGTCTGGACACCCCTTGGTGTCCAGCTTTCTCAGAGGCTTGCTCTTGCTCAAGCCTCCCATCCGTCCTTCTGCTCCTGAATGGGAGCTGAATGTGGTCTTGCAGCAACAGACTCACCCACCTTTTGAGCCGATGGCTACTTGCCCTCTATGCTTCCTTTCCTGGAAGACTCTCTTCCTGATAGCCCTCACCTCGGCTAGGCGAGTGAGTGAGCTTCAGGCCCTGGTCTGTGATAGGCCTTACACCAGGATTTATAGGAACAGGGTAGTCCTCAGGACTCATCCAAAGTTCCTCCCAAAGGTTGTCTCCTCTTTTCACCTCATTCAGGAGATGGTTCTTCCTACATTCTTCCCTAGGCCTCATGCAAGCCAGCCTGAAGCAGTTCTGCATACCCTGGATTGTAGGAGGGCCTTATCCTTCTACCTTGACCGTACGCAGGGGCATCGAAGGGCTACTCAGCTCTTCGTCTCCTTTGACCCCAATAAGTTGGGGTTGGCTGTGTCTAAGCGTACCTTGTCCATCTGGGTGGCTGACTATCACCTGGGCTTAGAAGGCGGCTGACCTTCCTTTGCAGGGTAGGGTCACGGCCCATCGTGTCAGAGCAATGGCTGCCTCAGTGGCTCATCTCCGCTCTGTGCCCTTGGTAGACATCTGCAGGGCTGCAACTTGGTCTTCCAGCCACGCGTTTGTGACCCATTACTGTCTGGAGAGGGAGTCCTGTAGGGACAGTGCTTTTGGCCAAGCAGTACTCCGGAATCTCTTTGAGGTTTAGGTAACTCCTGCCCTCTGTTGGTCTACCAGTGGAGGTTGTGTCCTTGAAAAGCCTTTTCTTTGCTGCTGAGACTAGAGGGAGTTCTCTCGTTCAGCCTGGGTTCCTGGTAGCCCAGAGCTGGGGAGTCACCCATATGTGAGGACTGACTTCCTGCTTGGTCCTGGAGAAAGAGTAGTTACTCACCTGTAACAGGTGTTCTCCAGGAGCAGCAGGAATCAGTCCTCACAACCCTCCCTCCTCCTCTGGGAGTTGCAGTTGTACATAGTTTATTTTTCATTTTTGTGTGCTGTTCTTAGCTATTGTGATAATGACAGCAATGCTGAGCAGATGGATTGGGAAAATAATGAGTATTGTACCTTTAAGAGTAAGGACAAGTCAGGTTCCCATAGAAACCGAAAGCTTCTAACTAGAACTGAGCCCAGCCATAGCAGTGACATAGGAGGTGAGTGGTACTCTAATGAGTTGCACCTGAGTAGCCAGAGGGGTGTGGCTGCTGAAGGAAGCCGTTTTAAACCTGCTTCAGAGCTAGAGTTCAGGAAGAGAAGTGGAAAGAGAGAGAGCACACAGAAGCTACGAGGCGAGCAACAACAGCAGACAGAGCAACGCAGGCAAGGAAGGCAAAGAGGAGAGCTGCAAAGAGGGAAACTTTGGAACCCAGAACTAGCAAAGGAGGATTCTGGAAGGTCCATTTCCTTTACCTCGAGAGCACTAGAAGCAAAGCCAAAACCTCTGTGGAAACTACCCGAAGAAAAGGTAGAAGAGTTTCTCCAGGACCAAGCAGGAAGTCAGTCCTCACTTATGGGTGACGTCGGCGCCGACGGAGCCCTCGCGGAGCAATTTTCCCCAGCTTTCAAAGAAAGCCTTTGGGAATTGCAGCGCGCATGCGCGGTCGTCTTCCCGCCCGAGGGTGCCATCTTAGCCAGTCTTCTTTTTTCCGCGGAGCCCTACAGACGTCCCCGTCTTGTCCCCGCGAAAAAGTTGATTTTCTTCTTTATTTTATCCTTTTTTCTTTCGGTTCGACGCCGATCGTTTTCCCGCCCGGACTCGCGACGCCGGTCTCGAGTCCTCTTACTTTTTTCGGTTTTTCTGACTTAGTCAGCTTTCGTTTTCGTTTTCCCTGGCAGCCCGGTCCTTTGACCTCGCAGGGGCCCTTTTTCCCCCGATGGCTGCCAGTGGGTTTAAGCGGTGTGGTCGGTGTGACCGAAATATGTCACTAACCGACACACACGACTTTTGCCTCCGCTGCCTGGGCCCGGATCATGAGGAACTGATCTGTGGGCCCTGCAGCAAACTGTCCTCAAAGGCGTTGAGAAGTCGGCGGCATCAGCGTGAGAGAATCTTCGTTGACCCCAGCCGTACCCGGACCTCGTCGGAGGCCTCCGTGTCGAAAGGCTCCAGCTCGGACCGTCGCCGGAGCTCCTCCGACCGGGGTTCTCCCTCCGGGGACCATCGTCGGAAGGAAAAACCCGCGAGGGCGGCGTCGGTGGACGCTCCTGGTTCCGCGAGGGCCAGGTCGCATAGCCCCGACAGCCGCCCCGGGTCCTTGGAGAAGGAACACGTCCTGAAGCGACCTCGCCTGGAGTCGGAGATGCCTGCCCGGGTAAGTCCTGTGGTCCTTCTGGACTCGCCTCCGCGACAGCCGACGTCGGGCCCGACGCCGTCGGGGCCCGAGTCGGGGGCTGCTGGGTCACCTGAGCTCGGACTCAGGTTGACGGCCTTGGAGAGCAGACTGTCTGCCTTCATGGACCAGCAGAGGGCACTGCTCGCTGGCTTCGCTGGCGTCGCTGCCCCGACCGCCGGGACGTCGACGTCCAAGTCGACCCCGGAGACCGAGCCGATCCTCGAGTCGATGAGAACTCGAGTCGATCCTCGGTCGAGGTCGCCCTCGGCCTCCCGTTCGGGACCGAGGTCGCCGACGCCGACTCCCTCGGCGTCGGGGCGGCTGGCGCCGCACCCTGCCCGGGCCGACCCCACCGAGTCCTCGTCGGAGTCGGTCTGGGAGTCTGAGGAGGAAGAGTCACCTGATTCTTTCCGGACTCGGTGTGTCCCATCGGACTCACCGGAGTCCGAGCCTCGGAAGCAGTCCCCCCCGGAGGATGCCCGGTTCTCGGACTTCGTTAGGGATATGGCCAAGGCTTTGGCCTTCCCTGCGGATCCCGAGGAGGAGCCTCGAGCCGAAGAGCTCGACGCCCTCCAGTATGACTCTCCCGCGAGGGAACACTTTACTGTGCCGGTTCCTCCTATGCTGGAACGACTACTCTTCCGCATGTGGGAGAGTCCGGCCTCCTCGCCGGTCCTGAGCAAGCGGGTCGATTCTATCTATCGAGTCCGCAAGAGCCCTGGCTTTCAAAAGGCACAGCTGCCACACCATTCCATGGTAGTGGAATCGGCCATGCACCGTCTTAAGAGCCAGAAGATGCACTCCTCGGTGCCTCCTGGCAGGGAGGCCCGTAACCTGGATGGCCTTGGCAAGAAGTGCTTCCAGGGCTCTATGCTCGCATGTCGTGTCCAGACTTACCAGCTATACATGGGCATGTATCTCCGGGATCTGGCTAAAGAGCTAGCCGGATTCTCCGCTGGTCTCTCCGAGGAGCCCTTGCGGAGGTTCCTAGCCTTGTCCACTGGCATTCGGGAATGCTCAAAGTTCATGTCCCGAGCAGCCTATGATGGCTTTGAAGCCTCGGCTCGAGTGGCCGCAGCCGGCATCGGTGCCCGCCGACAGGCTTGGCTTCAGTCGTCAGACCTTGAGCCCTGGGTGCAGGACAAGTTGGTCGATGTCCCCTGCCGAGGCGAAAACCTCTTTGGCAAGCCCATGGCGGAAAAGGCTGCGCAAATTGAGATTGAGACTCTCACCAGGACCAGGCTTTCTAGGAAGACCTCCGCCCCTTCCCAGAAAAAGAAGGGCACGGGGAAAAAGTCCTTTTACCCGAGGAAGGCGGCTGCCTACAAACAATACCCCCATTATCAGGCCCCTGCAGCTCCCCAACAGGGCCAGCAGGCCAAGGGACGGGGTAACGGGTCCCGTAGGCAGCAAGCCCCCAAGCCTGCACCACCAGCCCCTGCTCAGCAGGGTGGGGGCTTTTGACTCGCTAAGCATAGCCTCTCCCCCCCCGCTGGTTCCCTCCAGCACCGGAGGCCGGCTGGTTCACTTCGCCCACAGGTGGTCCAGCATCACCGCAGATGCCTGGGTGCTTCAGGTCGTGCGAGAAGGCTATCTTCTCCACTTCCATCAGGTCCCTCCCTCCTATTTTCCGGGAGAACCTCCGCGCCCCCCTCTGCACAGGGAGTTGCTCCTTCAGGAGTTAGCAGGTCTTCTGCAGGAACAGGCGGTGGAACCGGTGCCACACCACCTGAGAGGTCAAGGCTTTTATTCAAGGTATTTTCTGATACCAAAGAGAACAGGGGGCCTCAGACCCATCCTGGACTTGCGCAACCTCAACAAGTTCCTTGTGCGGGAGAAGTTCAAAATGCTTACCCTTGGAATCCTTCTGCCCTACCTCCAGCAGGGAGATTGGCTATGCTCCTTGGATCTAAAGGATGCCTACACGCACATCCTCATCCACCCAAGCCACCGCCAATACCTACGGTTTGTGGTGGCCGGAAATCATTACCAGTACAGAGTACTGCCCTTTGGCCTGTCCTCCGCACCGCGAGTCTTCACAAAATGTTTCGCGGTCGTGGCGGCCCATCTCCGGCTTCACGGCCTCTATGTCTTTCCGTACCTTGACGACTGTCTCATCAGAGCAGCGTCCGCTCAGGAGGTCACCAACGCCACGTGCCGCACGGTGACTCTGCTGCAGCACTTGGGCTTTGTCATAAACTTCGCAAAGTCCACTTTGCTCCCCTCACAGGATCTCGAGTTCATCGGCGCAAGGCTGCACACTCCTCAGGGCGCGAGCATTCCTACCGCTCGACAGGGCTCAACGGCTCATGGACCTAGCCGACCGCTTTCGCAGCCAGCCCCTGGTCTCCGCCAGGCGCTTCCTGAGACTGCTCGGCCATATGGCTTCCACCGTCCATGTGACCCCCAATGCCCGCCTGAATATGCGGTCTGCTCAATGGTGTCTCCGCCAGCAGTGGCGACAAGCCACGGGCGGCCTAGCAGACCTAGTGCCCGTTTCCGAGCCGCTGGTCTCGTCTCTCCGGTGGTGGCTCCGGCAGCCGAACCTGATATTCGGAATGCCTTTCCAGTCACCTCAGCCGACCCGGGTGCTGACCACCGATGCATCCCTCCTGGGCTGGGGAGCACATTGCCAAGAGGCACGTACTCAGGGCCTCTGGACCACGTGGGAGTCTGCTCAGCAGATCAACTTCCTGGAGCTCAGGGCGATCCCCCTGGCTCTCAAGGCCTTCTCCCACCTGACTTCCCAACAGTCCGTCCTTGTCCAGACGGACAATCAAGTTGCCATGTTCTACGTGAACAAGCAGGGGGGCACGGGCTCCTTCCTCCTCTGCCGGGAGGCACAGAAGCTCTGCTCTTGGGCCGTCAGTCACGGCATTCTCCTCAAGGCAGTTTATCTCCCGGGCCAAGAAAATTGCCTTGCAGACAAACTCAGCAGGGTCCTCCAGCCGCACGAGTGGCGTCTGGATCCCTTGGTAGTTCAGAAGCTCTTCCTCAAGTGGGGTCTCCCCACGGTGGATCTCTTTGTCAGTCCTCACAACCGGCAGCTTCCTCGCTTCTGCTCTCGTCGGCCACACCCCCTTCGGGTGGCGGCGGACGCCTTTCTGATCTCGTGGTCGGGGAGCCTTCTGTACGCTTTCCCTCCCATCCCGCTGGTCTCTCGGACTCTTTTCAAGGTTCTCCGAGACAAAGCCTTCATGATCCTGGTGGCCCCTCGCTGGCCCAGGCAGCCGTGGTTTCCGCTCCTGCTGCAACTGGCGGTGGAGGATCCAATCCCTCTGGGGGTACAACCGGATCTCCTCACTCAGGATCAGGGGTCCCTCCTGCACCCCAACCTCAGGTCTCTCAACCTCATGGCCTGGCTGCTGAGAGGGTAGTCCTTGCTCCCCTTCTCCTGCCGGCGGAGGTGGAGGAGGTCATCTTGGCTTCGCGACGGCCTTCTACCCGCAAATGCTACGCCCTTAAATGGCGTCGCTTTGCAGTCTGGTGTACCCAACAGTCTCAGGATCCCTTCTCCTGCCCGGTGTCGGTGATCTTGCAGTACTTGCTCCACCTCTCTAATCTGGGACTTAAGTCCAACTCCGTCAAAGTTCACCTCAGTGCTCTTTCAGCACATCATGTGCCGGTGGACGGCAGACCTCTCTCCAATGACCCTCTCGTAGCGAGGTTTCTCCGAGGTCTCCTTCTACTTAAACCACCTCTGCGCCCGCCAGCGCCTGACTGGGACCTGAATGTGGTTTTGCAGCGGATCACCTGTCCGCCTTTTGAACCTATGGCTACCTGTTCTCTCCGTTTTCTGTCTTGGAAAACACTGTTCTTGATAGCCCTCACTTCCGCTAGACGCGTGAGTGAATTGCAGGCCCTCGTGTCTGATCCCCCTTACACTAGGTTCTACAAGAATAGGGTAGTCCTACGGACTCACCCAAAATTTCTGCCTAAAGTGGTCTCCCCTTTTCACATCAATCAGGAGGTGGTACTTCCAACCTTCTTTCCCAGACCACACTCCAGCCGAGCTGAGACGGTCCTCCATACCCTGGACTGTAGAAGGGCATTGAACTTCTACCTTGACCGTACGCGGGAGCACCGTAAAGCTGCTCAGCTTTTTGTGTCTTTTGACCCCAATAAATTGGGGCTCCCGGTCTCCAAGCGTACTCTGTCCATCTGGGTTGCGGACTGTATCTCTTGGGCTTATGGGGCAGCCGGACTCTCCTTAGAAAGTCGAGTCACGGCTCATTGCGTTCGGGCAAAGGCCACGTCAGTGGCTTACCTCCGCTCTGTTCCGCTGGCAGACATCTGCCGGGCCGCTACTTGGTCTTCGAGCCAGACTTTTGCGGTCCATTACTGTCTCGAGAGGGAGTCCCGTAGGGACAGTGCTTTCGGACAGGCAGTCCTCCGTAATCTCTTTGAGGTCTGAGGAACTCCTACCCTCCATCCCGGATGTGGGCTACCGGTGGGTGATAATTCAGCGAAGATTCTATCCTTCTGTGCTGCTGAGCTAGAGGGAGCTCATTTTTGTGCTTAGGGTCTCCGGTAGCCTTGAGCTTGGGAGTCCCATAAGTGAGGACTGACTTCCTGCTTGGTCCTGGAGAAAGCGTAGTTACTCACCTGTAACAGGTGTTCTCCAGGAGCAGCAGGAATCAGTCCTCACTACCCTCCCTCCTCCCCTTGGAGTTGCAATCGTCTGCTTATGTTCTTTTTGCAAATTTTTATGCCGTCTTTTTTTTAGCTATGTCATCTGACTGGCTAAGATGGCACCCTCGGGCGGGAAGACGACCGCGCATGCGCGCTGCAATTCCCAAAGGCTTTCTTTGAAAGCTGGGGAAAATTGCTCCGCGAGGGCTCCGTCGGCGCCGACGTCACCCATAAGTGAGGACTGATTCCTGCTGCTCCTGGAGAACACCTGTTACAGGTGAGTAACTACGCTTTACCTATACGAGGGAGGAAAGCTCTGATTATAGAAAAGGCATTGCGAGTGAGAAAGGTACGTCTGCCATAATTCCTAGCCAGAGACTTGCTGAGGAGATTGTACAGCAGTTAAAGAACAGTGCTAATAAGAGCAGAGATAGCACTGCTGCGAAAACATTTCCAGTCAGAAACATTCTTAGTAAGTGTTTTGAAACAGACATAAAGGCTGTTGCTAAGAGCTTACGTAAGAATCAGTTTCCTGCACTAGAGAAAGTTACTGCCAATCAGAGGGACAACTTTATTGAACAGCTGCAAGAAGTTCTCAGGGACCTGCAGTCTAGAAGTTCCCCTAAGCAGAATTATAATGATTACAGCGAGGAGATGATTGTTGACGTGGAAAGCACTCCTGATACAACTGATATCTGTGAGATGGATTGTTCTTTATGTGAAATTGATCACTTGGACCTACGTTAGACAACCTTTGCATGAAGATAATGCAAAGTTGTTTTCTCCTGAATGTTTGCTGTGAAGAAACAGTTTGCCATATGCTTTATTTTCTAACTTTGAATTGCTCCTGTTTCCTGTTGTTTTGGAAAGTAATCCGTGTCATGTTTTGAGCCAAGAATCTATGTGTGAAAGGGAAAACCCCAAATAAAACTTTTTTCTGTTCAAATGACCCTCGTGCCACAACACCTTTGTTTGATAGTAAACCTAGACTACAACTCCCAGCGTACCTTGCTGCTACCTTAGTCAAAAAGGACACTTGAAGACAAAGTAGAGGTCACCCTTGGCGGGGGCAGGACACTATGTCATTTGACTGAGGTAAGATGGCACCTTTAGGCGGGAAGGGAACCGCGCATGCGTGCCAGCATTCCCAAAGGCTTTCATGGAAAGCTGGGGAAATGCTCCGCTGGGGCTTCATCGGCGCCGATGACACCTATATCTGAGGACTGATTCCTGCTGCTCCTGGAGAACACCTGTTACAGGTGAGTAACTACTCTTTATGTGAACAAGCAAGGAGGCACAGGGTCCTTCCTTCTATGTCAAGAAGCACAATGGCTGTGCTCCTGGGCAGTCGATCACGGCATCCTTCTCAAAGCGGTCTACCTCCCAGGCCAGGAGAATTACCTGGCGGACAGACTAAGCAGGATCTTGCAACCACACGAATGGAGATTTTCTCCAGGACCAAGCAGAAAGTCAGTCCTCACATATGGGTGACATCGACGTTGATGGAGCCCTTGTGGAGCATTTCCCCAGCTTTCCATGAAAGCCTTTGGGAATGCAGGCACGTATGTGCGGTTCCCTTCCCGCCTAAAGGTGCCATCTTGCTCAGTCTCTCTTTTTCCGTGAAGCCCACCGGATGTGTGTCCTAGTCCTCCCGGAAATTAGTTAGATTTTTTGGCGATCCTTCGCTATTTTTTTCTCCGGTTCGACGCCGGTTCCCCTCCCGCCGGGTTCGGTACACCGGTATCGAGCCCGATCTTCTTTTTTCGGTTTTTGCCTTCGTGGCTGGCGTTCGCGCCCTTTTTTTCTTTTTCCCTGGAAGGCCGGTCCTTTGACCTCGTGGGGACTCTTTTTTCCGCGATGGCTTCCAGTGGATTTAAAAAGTGTGATCGGTGCAAGAAGCTGATGTCTCTCACCGACACACACGACTGCTGCCTTCGGTGCCTCGGTCCTGACCACGATCCTAAGACATGTGGACCATGAGGAAAAATGTCTTCCAAGGCACTGCGAAGTCGTCAGCACCAAAAGGAAAGGCTTTTTTCTGACTCGGCCTCCGGCCGGGCCCGGACCTCGTCTGAGGCCTCGACCTCTCGGGAATCGGATCCCGAGCACAGTCGGGGCTCCCCGACCGGGAACGAAAGAGGAAGAAGCGGCTCGCGAGGGCGTCGTCGGAAGAGGTCCCTGGCTCCTCGAGAGCTAGGTCTCAGACCCTCAACCGTCTCCCCGGGTCTGTGGAACAGGAGAAGCCTTCCAAAGTACCTCAAGTGGAGCCAGAGTCTGCTGGACACGTAAGTCCTGTAGTCCTCGTGAACTCTCCTCCGAGAGAGCCGGCGCCGCCAGGGCCCGAGTCGGGGGCTGCTGAGTCTCCTGAGCTGGGTCTCAGGCTGACAGCCTTGGAGAGCAGACTGTCTGCCTTCATGGAACAGCAGCGGGCACTGATGGCTAGCCTGTCTTGTTCATCTGCCCCGACCACCGGGACATCGACATCGAAGTCGACCCCGGAGACCGAGCCGATCCTCGAGACCATAAAGGCTCGAGGTCGACCTCGGTCGCGGTCTCCCTCGACCTTCTGTTCGGGACTGAGGGCGTCGACACCGGAGCTTTCGGCATCGGGGCGGGTGCTCACAGGCCCCGCGCGGTCAGACCCGATTCCTGAGAGACGGAGGACGAGGAGTCCCCCGACACCTTCCGGACTCGGTGTGTCACGTCGGACTCACCGCAGTCTAAGCCCCGGAGTAGATCCCCCTCAGAGGATACCCGGTTCTCAGAGTTCGTCCGGGATATGGCCACCGCGTTGGCTATCCCTGCGGACCCCAAGGAGGAGCCTCGAGCCGAGGAGCTCGAGGCCCTACAGTACGACTCTCCTCCGAAGGAGGCCTTTACTGTTCCGGTTCCTCCGATGCTGGAACGCCTCCTCCTCCGCATGTGGGATGCACCGGCCTCGTCGCCGGTTCTAAGCAAGTGGGTCGATTCGATCTACGACGGTTGCTATTTATATTTCTGGCCTAATAATGAAAAAACATATATTTATGATCGAAATTGGTTTTATTGTTTTTCAAAATATTCTCCATGAAGATCAATACACTTTTGCATGCGTTTGAACCAATTTTCGAAGCACTTTTTCCACTCCGATTGAGGTAACTCCAAAACATGCGTTTTGAATGCATCAACCGCATCTTCGGGTGTTGAAAATCGTTGACCACGTAATTTGTTTTTGATATGCGGGAATAAAAAGAAGTCATTGGGTGCCAAATCCAGGCTGTATGGTGGATGACCCATCAATTCGATGTTTTGGCCGGTCAAAAATTCCTTTGAGCCGATGTGTGAGAGCTCGCATTGTCATGATGAAGAATTATTCGCCTCTTCTTCGACTTTTTCTGAATTTCTCCGAAGACTTCTGGTAAACAAATGGTCGTGTACCATTCAGAATTGACCGTCCTACGTTGCTATAACGGCACTATCGGCATGTGACGGTAATGCCGAAGAAACAGGCAACCATTTGCTTCAATGTGCTTCTTCCGTTAACAACTTTTGTTAGATTTGGCTCGTCTTGGAAGACCCATACAGTCGATTGCTGTTTTGTTTCGGGCTCATATGCATAGATCCATGATTCGTCACCTGTGTAGATGTTATACACAGTCTTTGATGCACTTTGAACGTATTTTTTCAACATTTCCTTGCACCAATCGACATGAGCTGAGCGTTTGTCAGATTATGCGGGATCCAATGCGAACAAATCTTTTTTACGGCCAAATGATCATGCAATATCTTATTGATGCTTGTCATACTAATGCCCAAAGATGCCTCAATCTCACGGTATTTCACAAACCGATTAGGGCCAAATTTATAGAGTAATAAAATGTCAATGGTATTTGTAAAAAATTACTCCAAACAAACAGACTTTCACAGTAGAAACTTGGAGGGTTTTTAAATACAAATATCTTATATATGCACGGAATTCGTCTCAGACAATTCGGCTGGTAGTAGCTAGATTGAAAGGAACTTCATCAGCACAGCCTGATAGCATCAATGACTTGTTCCGGCTCTTTTTAAATTTATATACCCTCTCCCTCTGTGCGTATCAAACTTCCATTCTGATGTATTTGTAACATGAAACTAGCACTTAACTTCTGAAACTTGATGATCGTTCACCCAGAAATCTTCAACCCGACGCCTCTTCAGCAACGTTGTAATATGCGTTTCACTCACTTTTAATGAGGTTCTTCAGGGGATAATGAGACAGTGCTTTCAGCTCAAAAAGTTAACTGAAAATAGAAACAATCAATTAAAACTCACTATCTTAAGTTTAGAAACTGTCCAAAGTCTATCTAAAATTGATAAAAAGTGATCTAAATCTCACTCCAGTGACTGCTACATACCCAATAGTAACATCTATTTAGCAACCGCTTCTTCAAGCAAACATCTTTGTCGGCAGCTCAGCTGGTCCTATCCTCTTAACAACTCGAGAAGCTCTGCGCATGTGGTGATTCCCATTCATGGGACTTATTTTAATACTCCTTCCTCAATAGAAGACCAATTTATGCTCACGTCATTTAACAGCAATTGCTCCACTCAATCTCTAAATTTAATCCATTAGGGATCAACGTCTGCAGCTGTGAGTTTTAATTGATTGTTTCTATTTTCAGTTAACTTTTTGAGCTGAAAGCACTGTCTCATTATCCCCTGAAGAACCTCATTAAAAGTGAGTGAAACGCATATTACAACGTTGCTGAAGAGGCGTCGGGTTGAAGATTTCTGGGTGAACGATCATCGAGTTTCAGAAGTTAAGTGCTAGTTTCATGTTACAAATACATCAGAATGGAAGTTTGATACGCACAGAGGGAGAGGGTATATAAATTTAAAAAGAGCCGGAACAAGTCATTGATGCTATCAGGCTGTGCTGATGAAGTTCCTTTCAATCTAGCTACTACCAGCCGAATTGTCTGAGACGAATTCCGTGCATATATAAGATATTTGTATTTAAAAACCCTCCAAGTTTCTACTGTGAAAGTCTGTTTGTTTGGAGTAATTTTTTACAAATACCATCAATCTCACGGTATGTCACATGACGATCTTGCTTTATCAGTTCACACACAGCATCGATATTTTCTTGCACAACAACCGATTTTGGACGACTTTGATGGAATTCGTCCTGGAGCGAACGTCGGCCACGATTGAATTCGTTATACCAGTTTTTTCTCCAGGACCAAGCAGGAAGTCAGTCCTCACATATGGGTGACATCGGCGCCGATGGAGCCTTTGTGCGGAGCATTTCCCCAGCTTTCACCGAAAGCCTTTGGGAATTGCAGCGCGCATGCGTGGTCCCCTTCCCGCCCAAGGGTGCCATCTTGCTCAGTCTTCTTTTTTCCGCGGAGCCCAACGGACGTAGTTCGTTTTTCCCGGAGGAAAAAGTTGATTTTCTCTATTTTTCTATTTTTTCTCCGGTTCGACGCTGGATCCTTTTCCCGCTCAGACCGATATGCCGGTTTCGAGTCCTTTCTCTCTTTTTCGGTTTTTGTCCTTTGTGACTGGCGTTCGCGCCTTTTTTCTTTTTTCCCTGGCAGACCGGTCTTTTGACCTAGCAGGGGCCCTTTTTCCCCCGATGGCTGCCAGCGGGTTTAAGAAATGTGATCGGTGTAAGAAACTTATGTCTCTTACCGACACACATGACTGCTGCCTCCGTTGCTTTGGACCCGATCATGACCCGATGATCTGTGGTCCGTGTGGCAAAATGTCCTCGAAGGCGTTGAGGAGTCGGCAACACCAGAGGGATAGAATTTTTCTGACTCCGCGTCCAGCCGGGCCCGGACCTCGTCAGAGGCCTCGACGTCTCGGGACTCCGGCCCCGAGCAGCATCGGGGTTCCTCTGAGCGGGGGTCTCCTTCGCGGGAACATCGCAGGAAGAAGAAACCCGCGAGGGCGGCGTCAGTGGACGCTCCTGGTTCCTCGAGGGCCAGGTCGTCTAGCCCTGATAGCCGTCCCGGGTCTTCGGAGTCGGAGAGGCCTGCGAAGCATCCTCGTGTCGAGATGGAGTCTCCTGGACACGTAAGTGCTGTTGTCCTCGTTTACTCCCCTCCGAGGGAGCCTCCATCGGGCCCGACGCCGTCGGGGCCCGAGTCGGGGGCTGCTGGGTCTCCTGAGCTCTGACTCAGGTTGACGGCCTTGGAGAGCAGCTTCGCTGCCTTCATGGAACAGCAGCGGGCATTGATCGCCGGTCTCACCGGTGCATCTGCCCCGACCACTGGGACCTCGACGTCCAAGTCGACCCCGGAGGCCAAGCCGATCCTCGAGTCCATGCGGGCTCGAGTCGATCCTCGGCCACGGTCTCCCTCGACCTCCCGTTCGGGGCCGAGGTCGTCGTCGCCGATACCCTTGGCGTCGGGGCGGAGGGCATTGGTGCCCGCTAGACCGGAGCCGCTCTATTCCTCCTCCGAGGAGTCGGGCTGGGAGACGGAGGACGAAGAGTCACCTGACACCCATCGGACTCGGTGTGTCCCCTCGGACTCACCCGAGTCCGAACCTCGGAGACGGTCCCCACCGGAGGATACCCGGTTCTCGGACTTCGTGCGGGATATGGCCAAGGCCTTGGCCTTCCCCGCGGATCCCGAGGAGGAGCCTCGAGCCGAGGAGCTCGAGGCCCTCCAGTATGACTCTCCTCCGAAGGAGGCCTTTACTGTTCCGGTTCCTCCGATACTGGAGCGGCTACTCTTCCGCATGTGGGAGATCCCGGCTTCGACGCTGGTGTTAAGCAAGCAGGTCGATTCCATTTATCGAGTCCGCAAGAGCCCCGAGTTCCAAAAGGTGCAATTACCGCACCACTCCATGGTTGTGGAATCGGCCATGCATCGACTGAAAAGTCAGAAGATGCACTCCTTGGTGCCTCCCGGCCGGGAGGTCCGGAACCTGGATGCCCTCGGTAAGAAGTGCTTCCAGGGCTCTATGCTTGCTTGCCGTGTCCAGACCTACCAGCTCTACATGGGCATGTACCTCCGAGACCTGGCAAGGGAAATTGCCGGGTTCTCTGCTGGTCTCTCCGAGGAACCTTTGCAGAGGTTCCAGGCCTTGTCCACCGGTATTCGAGAGTGCTCGAAGTTTATCTCTCGAGCAGCCTACGATGGCTTCGAGGCTTCGGCCCGAGTAGCCGGGTCCGGCATCGGTGCCCGCCGACAGGCTTGGCTACAGTCATCCGACCTCGAGCCATGGGTGCAGGACAAGTTGGTCGATGTCCCCTGCCGAGGTGAAAACCTCTTTAGCAAGCCCATGGCTGAAAAGGCTGCAGAACTCGAGACCGAGACTCTGACCAGGACTAGGCTTTCCAGGAAAACCTCTGCCCCTTCTCAGAAAAAGAAGGGCTCGAGAAAAATGACCTTTTACCCGAGGAAGTCATCTGCCTACAAACAGTACCCTCATTATCAGGCCTTTGCAGCTCCCCAACAGGGTCAGCAGTCCAAGGGGCAGGGTCAAGGGCCCCGTAGGCTGAAGACCCACAAGCCACCAACACCGGCCCCTGCTCAGCAGGGTGGGGGTTTTTGACTCAAACAGCATAGCCTCTTCTCCTCAGCTGGCTTCTCTCAGCACAGGAGGCCGGCTGGCCCACTTTGCCCACAGGTGGTCAGCTGTCACATCAGATACCTGGGTTCTTCATATAGTCCAAAAGGGCTATCTTCTCCATTTTCACCAGGTACCTCCCTCCTATTTTCCAGGGGAGCCTCCAAGACTCCCTCTGCACCGGGACCTACTCATTCAGGAGTTGAAAGGTCTACTAAAGGATCAGGCTGTGGAATTGGTGCCCCACCACCTGAGAGGTCAAGGCTTTTATTCCAGGTACTTTCTGGTACCAAAAAGAACAGGAGGCCTCAGACGTATCCTAGACTTGCGAAACCTCAACAAGTTCCTGCAGAGGGAAAAGTTCAAGATGCTTACCCTTGGAATCCTGCTGCCCTACCTCCAGCAGGGAGACTGGCTATGCTCCTTGGATCTAAAGGATGCGTATACTCACATCCTTATCCATCCAGACCACCGACAATATCTCAGGTTTGTTGTGGGAGGAAACCATTATCAGTACAGAGTGCTTCCCTTTGGCCTCTCATCCGCTCCAAGGGTGTTCACCAAGTGCCTGGCAGTGGTGGCGGCCTACCTGAGGCTTCAGGGTCTCTTTGTGTTTCCGTACCTGGATGACTGGCTGATAAGGGGCAATCTTCCCAGGAGACCAACCAGGCCACCCTTCGCACTGTGGCTCTGCTTCAGCACTTGGGGTTTGTCATAAAGTTCGCAAAGTCCACTTTGCTCCCGTCCCAGAACTTAGAGTTCATAGGAGCCAGACTAAACACTCTTCAAGCAAAGGCTTTCCTGCCTCTGGACAGGGCCCACAGGCTAATGGATCTGGCCAGCCAGTTTCGCAGCAATTCCCTGGTTTCTGCCAGGCAATTCCTGAGACTACTCGACCATATGGCTTTCACGGTCCATGTCACCCCCAATGCCCGCCTGCACATGCGTCCTGCTCAGTGGAGCCTTCGCACTCAGTGGCATCAAGCCACTGGAGGTTCAACGGACTCAGTGAGGATTTCCGACCTCCTGATCTCCTCCCTGCAATGGTGGCTTCATCTTCCAAATCTAGTGCTCGGAGTGGTTTTCCAATCCCCTCCGCATACTCAGGTGCTGACAACCAATGCCTCTCTTCTCGGTTGGGGAGCACTTTGCCAAGGGGAATGCACTCAGGGTCTCTGGACCCCTTGGGAGGCTACTCAGCAGATAAACTTCCTGGAGCTACGGGCGATACGCCTAGCTCTGAGAGCCTTCTCCCACCCCTCCTCTCACCAGTCTGTACTGGTCCAGACGGACAATCAAGTTGCCATGTTCTATGTGAACAAACAAGGAGGCACAGGTTCCTTCCTTCTTTGTCAGGAGGCACAACGACTGTGCTCTTGGGCTGTCAATCACGGAATCCTTCTCAAAGCTGTCTACCTCCCAGGTCAGGAAAATTGCCTGGCAGACAGACTGAGCCGGATCCTGCAACCACGTGAATGGAGATTGAACCCATTGGTGGTTCAGCAGGTCTTTCTCAAGTGGGGGCTCCCCACCATGGATCTTTTCGCCAGTCCTCTGAACCGGCAACTCCCGAGATTTTGCTCCAGACAACCGCATCCTCTCAGAGTAGCAGCGGATGCGTTTCTGATCTCGTGGTCCACAGGCCTACTGTATGCGTTTCCTCCCACACCACTAGTGTCCAGAACGCTGCTCAAAGTCCTCCAGGACGGGGCTTCATTGATTCTCATAGCCCCCAGGTGGCCGAGGCAACCGTGGTTCCCACTTCTGCTACAACTGGCGGTGGACACATCTCTTCCTCTGGGGTTTCAACACGATCTCCTGTCACAGGATCAGGGGACTCTCTTGCATCCTAACCTCCATTCTCTTCATCTAATGGCCTGGCTGCTGAAAGGGTAGTCCTCGCACCCCTACTACTGCCTCGAGAGGTGGAAGATGTAGTCTTGGCCTCTCGGCGTCAATCCACCAGGAAATCATATGCTCTTAAGTGGTGTAGATTCTCCGCTTGGTGTGCTCAGCACAGTGAGAATCCCTTCTCGTGCTTGGTTGCGGTAGTGTTGCAATATTTGCTCTACCTTTCCAATCTGGGCCTTAAGTCTAACTCTGTCCGAGTTCACCTTAGTGCTCTATCAGCACACCACTCGCCGGTGGACGGCAGGCCTCTTTCCAGCCACCCTTTGGTGGCTCGTTTCCTCAGAGGCCTTCTTCTGCTTAAGCCTCCTTTGCGTCCACCGGCCCCTGAGTGGGATCTGAATGTGGTCTTGCAGCGGCTTACTTGTCCGCCTTTTGAACCTATGGCTACCTGCCCTCTCCGTTTTCTCTCCTGGAAAACTTTATTTCTGGTAGCTCTCACCTCTGCTAGGCGAGTGAGTGAACTGCAGGCACTAGTGTCTGATCCTCCTTACACTAGGTTCTACCGGAATAGGGTAGTCCTATGGACTCACCCTAAGTTTCTTCCTAAAGTTGTCTCACCTTTTCACCTCAATCAGGAGGTGGTTCTTCCGACCTTCTTTCCCAGGCCGCATGCCAACCGGGCTGAGATGGTCTTGCATACCCTGGACTGTAGGAGGGCGTTATCCTTCTACCTTGACCGTACGCGGGAGCATCGGAAGGCTGTTCAGCTTTTCGTTTCTTTTGACCCCAATAAGTTGGGGCTCCCTGTCTCCATGCGTACGTTGCTCGTATGGGTCGCTGACTGTATCGCCTGGGGTTATGGGGCAGCCGGCCTCTCGTTGGAGGGTCGAGTCACGGCTCACCGTGTCAGGGCGAAGGTTGCGTCATTGGCTCATCTCCGCTCTGTTCCGTTGGCAGACATCTGCCAGGACGCTACTTGGTCTTCAAGCCAGACTTTTGCGGCCCATTACTGCCTTGAAAGGGAGTCCCGCAGGGACAGTGCTTTCGGACAGGCAGTACTCCATAATCTCTTTGGGTTTAGGCAACTCCTACCCTCCGGCCCTGATGTTGGGCTACCTGTCGGGGGCGTTCTCAGAGAAGATTCCTTCCTTCTGTGCTGACGAGCTAGAAGGAGCTCATTTTTCTGTTTGGGGTCTCCGGTAGCCTTAAGCTGGGGAGTCCCATATGTGAGGACTGACTTCCTGCTTGGTCCTGGAGAAAGAGTAGTTACTCACCTGTAACAGGTGTTCTCCAGGAGCAGCAGGAATCAGTCCTCACAACCCTCCCTCCTCCCCTTGGAGTTGCAGTCGCAGTCATATGATTTGTTTTTGCTAATTTTTTGCTGTCTTTTAGCTATGTCATCAGACTGAGCAAGATGGCACCCTTGGGCGGGAAGGGGACCGCGCATGCGCGCTGCAATTCCCAAAGGCTTTCTGTGAAAGCTGGGGAAATGCTCCGCACGAGGGCTCCGTCGGCGCCAACGTCACCCATATGTGAGGACTGATTCCTGCTGCTCCTGGAGAACACCTGTTACAGGTGAGTAACTACTCTTTACAGTGCTGTAGGATGGTGCTTTATCGCCGTATAAAAAATTAAGTTCATCGATGCACTTTTGTCTTGATAATCCACGTCGAAAGTTATGAAAAATAATCGCACGAAAATGTTCACGAGTTAATTCCATTTTTTGCCCGAGATGAATTTTTCAAGTTACTGTAAACAACAAATCGCGCTCAAATGATAAAATGTTATGAATAAGGTTATGTTCAACAATGTCAGTGCTCCAATGGAACCATTGGATGGCGCCTGGCAAGACTTACTGTTGCTAAGGCCAGAAATATAAATAGCAACCCTCGTATCGAATCCTGAAGAGTCCTGGCTTTCAAAAGGCACAGCTACCACACCATTCCATGGTGGTGGAATCGACCATGCATCGCCTGAAAAGTCAGAAGACGCACTCCGCGGTGCCCCCTGGCAGGGAAGCCCGGAACCTCGATGGTTTTGGTAGAAAGTGCTTCCAGGGCTCGATGCTTGCTTGCCGTGTCCAGTCTTACCAGCTGAGCAGGATAAGGGTCATTGACACTTTATTAATGAACACCCCAACGCGTTTCGGCAGGTGCCTTCATCAGGGGGTAGAAAGGACTGCAAATGAAATTAAAAACATGTAACATACATCAATAAAAACACAATAAAAATATTTTAAATACAATAGAAATATAAAAATGTAAACATTCATATATGACCACAAGTGAACTGTACTTACTCATTGTACTTCTAGTCATGCATAAAAGAAAGCGCATAAACAGTGTGTGACCAATAGTGCAATAGAAATAGCTGAAAAAGACACAATAAATACGTTAAAATACACAGCTGCATACAAATCCACAATGAATAATAAGGAAAATGGGAGACCCAGACCCAAAACCAACATGTACAACATTATAAATAATATACCAATAACATCTAAATCCTAATACTAAGAAATCATAAAATATCTAATATATAGGATAATAATGTATAATAAATAATTATTTAAAATAAATAAAAATAATAAAAACATGATTAAATAATTTAAATACATAAATATGAAAACCAACCAAAAAAAAAAAATAAATTCATTATCGGCTAAAACAATAAAAGAAATCATTGATAACCAATGAGAACTAATGTGAAAATATTAAAACAAGTGTACAATAAAATTGTTGAAAAGTACGTGTGGCTGTAAACAAACTATATACATCAATGGCCAACTCTTAACAATCACCACCAATAGGTTCTCATCTACCTAAAGCAGAGAAAGAGGCCACTCATACCTTAAAGCAATTGCATGAAAGAATATAATATGTTAAAAAGAGTGGCTGTTCAAAAACAATGACCAACTCCGTTTGGATGGATGTGAAAACAACATGCAATTAAGCTAGATAATAAAAAGAAAGGAACCATGTCCACAACTTCTAGCTTAAAAATCTGGAAAAATGGCTCATAAAAAATGAAGGAGCAAATGCTTCGATTTTATATAAGGAAGGAAGGGAGGGGGGGGGGGGGAGGGGGGGAAGGGAGGAAGAGAAAAGGAAGGAAAAAGCTAACTTGACAAACTACATTCATAAAGTAAGTTAGGCATCAGTGTGAACATATAACTAATAAAAAGGAACTATATGGAAAAAAGAATTAGAATACTTGCATAGGAACAATTAGACGAAGGGAAGGACTATTCAATATCGCATATGTGAGCAAACAGTATGTGAAAAACATTGTATGAACCAACTTAGTGGACTACATTTTAAAAAATGTGCAAAATCAATATAACAAACTCAGAAGAGAAAAACCATTGTTTCAGGAACCGCACATACCTTCAAACCGGCAAAAAACCGAAGCAGCTTGAGAGAGACGCGCTAAAATTTTGGCACAATATAAAGAGATCACAGGACAAGACTTTGCATAAATACATATGCATTCAGGACATGATGTCAACGAATAGTAGTGAAAGTTTCCTACTAGAAATACCTAATAAACTCCCAAAATGTGTGTGCAAAATTATTAAAACCAAAATGGATGAACCAGACATTAGGTACCTTCTTTAATGCCCAACTAGGAAATCCAAACACTTGAGCAGCATGTATAACATACTCTATAAGGGCAAATTATAAAATCTTAACCACGCAAATAACAGCATGATCGAGCGGCATAAAAACAAAACTAATAAAGAACTTAAACTCAAAACAGAGAACCGCACATACCTTCAAACCGGCAAAAGACCGGAGACAGCTTTAGAAAGACGCGCTGAAATTTGGCGCGATTTAAAGAGAAAGCACAAGACAAGATTTTGCATAAATGCATATGCATTCAAGATGTGATGTCATCGAATAATAATGAAAGTTTCTTACTAAAAATGACTGATGAACTTCCAAAAATGTGTATACAAAAATATTAAAACCAAAATGCATAGACAAAACGTTAAGTGTCCTCTTTAATGCCCAACTAGGGAATTCCAAGCATTTGAACGGCATGTGTAGCATACTACATAAACAAAATGTGAAACATCCTAACCACGCAAATAGCAGCACAATTAAACGGCATATAAAAAGAACTGCATAAAAACAGAAAAACATCAAAAGGGGAAGCATCACATCTTTAATCATGAAGAGGAAAACCCCAATTCAATAAAAAACTGTATACACGACTTAAAAAATAAAAAATAAATAAATAAAAAATATAAAATAAAATAAATAAAATATTATATAGTAAAATGAACCTATCCATAAAAAATAAAATCAAACATGACCAACCATACTCAATAGTGAACAACCAAGAGGGGATGGAAAAAAGTGTGGGGGGGGAGGAGGGGGAGGGGAGGGGGGATGGAAAAAAGGGGGGGGAGGAGGGGGAGGGGAGGGGGGAGGGAAAGAAGGAGAGGGAGAGGGGGAAGGGAGGGGGGAAGGGAAAGAGGGAGAGGAGGGGAAGGAGGGAAGGGGAGAAGGGAGGGGTTCATAGGGGCGAGGTTGGACTCTCTGCTGGCAAAGGCATTCTTGCCAGAAGACAGAGCCCAAAGACTGATAAACTTAGCAAACCAGTTTCTCAGCAGGTCACTAGTCTCTGCCAGACTCTGCCTGAGGCTTCTAGGCCACATGGCTTCGACAGTACATGTGACCCCCAATGCCAGGCTCCATATGAGGCCTGCACAGTGGTGCTTTCGGACTCAGTGGTCACAGGCCACAGGCAGCCTCCGAGACAGGATAAGGGTGTCTAGACAATTTCTGAACTCCCTCAGCTGGTGGCGGCACCCACCCAATCTGTTGCAAGGGGTACCCTTTCAGATGCCTGGGTTCACAGTGGTGTTGACCACGGATGCCTCTTTGCAGGGCTGGGAAGCTCATTGTCTAGGCAAGTGCACCCAGGGCCTGTGGTCTCCCTGGGAAGCCGCACAGCAAATCAATCTACTGGAACTCAGGGCTATTCGGTTAGCCCTCAAAACTTTCTCTCCAACCCTGGCTCATCAGTCTGTCCTAGTTCAAACAGACAACCAGGTAGCCATGTTTTATGTGAACAAGCAGGGCGGAACTGGGTGCAGGCTCCTTTGTCAGGAAGCACAGGACCTTTGCTTGTTTGCTCTCAGGCACATCATGCTCCTCAAGGTTGTGTATCTACCTGGCCAGGAAAACCTCTTGGCCGACAAGTTGAGCAGGATTCTGCAGCCCCACGAGTGGCAGCTCCATCCTTTGGTGGTTCAGAAGATTTTCCTGAAATGGGGACTTCCATCCATAGTTCTGTTTGCCAGTCCTCTGAACAAACAGCTGCCAAAGTTCTGCTCCAGGCATCCGCATCCTCTGCGGATAGCAGCAGATGCTTTTCTCATTCCCTGGTCTCAGGGCCTCCTGTATACATTTCCTCCTACGCCCTTGGTGGCCCGAACCCTGTTCAAGATTCTTCAGGACAAGGCCTCGGTCCTGCTGGTGGCTCCCAGGTGGCCGAGACAGCCTTGGTTTCCACTTCTGCTTCAGCTGGCAGTAGATCCCTCCCTGCCTCTCGGGTTGCAACCCGACCTTCTCTCTCAGGATTAGGGTTTCCTTCTGCACCCCAATCTCAAAGCTCTCAATTTGATGGCCTGGAGTCTGCAAGGGTAGTTTTGTCTCCCTGGGGCCTACCTCCTGAAGTTGAGGAGGTTGTCCTAGCCTCTAGGAAACAGTCCACTAGGAAAACCTATGCTCTCAAATGGAAAAGGTTTTCTGTGTGGTGTCAGCTACGTACAGAGGATCCTTTCTCCTGTACTGTACCAGTAGTGTTTCAGTATTTACTGCACTTATCAAATCAGGGACTTAAGTCCACTTCTGTTCAGGTCCACCTCTCAGCTCTAGCAGGTCACCACTCACTGGTGGAGGGACATTCTCTGTCAGGTCACCCCTTGGTGTTCCGCTTTCTCGGGGGCTTGCTTTTGCTCAAGCCTCCAATCCGTCCTCCTGCCCCTGAGTGGGAGCTGAATGTGGTCTTGCAGCAGCTGACTCACCCACCTTTTGAGCCGATGGCTACTTGCCCTCTACGCTTCCTGTCATGGAAGACACTCTTCTTGATAGCCCTAACCTCGGCCAGGCGAGTGAGTGAGCTTCAGGCCCTGGTCTGTGACAGGCCTTACACCCGCTTCTATAGGAACAGGGTAGTCCAAAGTTCCTCCTAAAAGTTGTCTCCTCCTTCCACCTTAACTAAGAGGTGGTTCTTCCAACATTCTTCCCTAGGCCCCATGCAATCCAGGCTGAAGCAGTTCTGCATACCCTGGACTGTAGGAGGGCCGTATCCTTCTACCTTGACCGTACGCAGGGATATAGAAGAGCTACTCAGCTCTTCATATCTTTTGACCCTAATAATTTGGGGTTGGCTGTGTCCAAGCGTACCTTGTCCACCTGGGTAGCTGACTGTTATCACCTGGGCTTACAGGGTGGCTGACCTTCCTTTGAAGGGTCGGGTTATGGCCCATCGTGTCAGGGCAATGGCTGCCTCAGTGGCTCACCTCCGCTCTGTACCGTTGGTGGACATCTGCAGGGCTGCAACTTGGTCCTCAAGCCAGTCTTTTGCGGCCCATTACTGTCTGGAGAGCGAGTCCCGTAGGGACAGTGCTTTTGGCCAGGCAGTAGTTCGGAATCTCTTTGAGGTTTAGGCAACTCCTGCCCTCTGTTTGGCTACCGATGGAGGTTCTGTTAGTGAAAAGCCTTTCTTTGATTCTGAGACTAGAGGGAGTTCTCTTGTTCAGCCTGGGTTCCTTGGTAGTCCAGAACTAGGGAGTCACCCATATGTGAGGACTGACTTCCTGCTTGGTCCTGGAGAAAGAGTAGTTACTCACCTGTAACAGGTGTTCTCCAGGAGCAGCAGGAATCAGTCCTCACAGCCCTCCCTCCTCCCCTGGGAGTTGCAGTTGTACATAGTTTATTTTTACATTTTTGTGTGCTGTTTTTAGCTATGTCATTTGACTGAGCAAGATGGCACCTTTAGGCGGGAAGGGATCCGCTCATGTTTGCCTGCATTCCCAAAGGCTTTCATGGAAAGCTGGGGAAATGCTCCACAAGGGCTCCATCGACGTCAATGTCACCCATATGTGAGGACTGATTCCTGCTGCTCCTGGAGAACACCTGTTATAGGTGAGTAACTACTCTGAATCCATTAGTGGTTCAACAGATTTTTCTGAGTTGGGGCCTTCCGGCCATGGATCTTTTTGCCAGTCCTCTGAACCGGCAACTTCCAAGATTCTGTTCCAGACAACTGCACCCTCTCAGAGTAGCATCGGATGCGTTTCTAATCCCGTGGTCCAAGGGCCTATTATTTGCCTTTCCTCCCACGCCTCTAGTATCCAGAACACTGTTCAAAGTGCTCAAGGACGGGGCCTCAATGATTTTGATAGCCCCCAGGTGGCCGAGGCAATCGTGGTTTCCACTTCTGCTACAACTGGCAGTGGACACTCCTATTCCTCTGTGGATTCAACACGATCTCCTGTCGCAGGAACAGGGATCTCTCTTACACCCCAACCTCCAGTCCCTTCACTTGATGGCCTGGCTGCTGAATGGGTAGTTCTCGGTCCCCTACTACTGCCTACAAAGGTGGAAGACATGGTCTTAGCCTCTAGAAGACAATCCACCAGAAAATCTTACGCTCTTAAGTGGCGTAGATTCTCTGCATGGTGTACTCAGCACAACGAGAACCCTTTCTCATGGTTGGTACCGGTAGTATTGCAATATTTGCTTTACCTATCCAACCTAGGCCTTAAGTCCAATTCTGTCAGAGTTCACCTCAGTGCTCTTTCAGCACACCACTCTCCAGTGGAAGGGCGGTCTCTTTCAAGCCATCCTTTGGTGGCTCGTTTTCTCAGAGGCCTACTTTTGCTTAAGCCTCCTCTACATCCACCTGCCCCTGATTGGGACTTAAATGTGGTCTTACAGCGGATTACTTGTCCGCCATTTGAACCCATGGCTACCTGTCCTCTACGGTTTCTCTCCTGGAAAGCCTTGTTTCTGGTAGACCTTACGTCTGCTAGACGTGTGAGTGAGCTTCAGGCACTAGTGTCTGTTGCCTCTTACACTAGGTTCTATAGGAACAGAGTAGTCTTACGGACTCCCCCTAAGTTCCTTCCTAAGGTTGTCTCTTCTTTCCACCTCAATCAGGAGGTGGTTCTTCCGACTTTCTTTCCCAGGCCGCATGCCAGCCGGGCTGAGATGGTCTTGCATACCCTGGACTGTAGGAGGGCATTATCCTTCTACCTTGACCATACGCGGGAGCACCGGAGGGCTGTTCAGCTCTTCGTTTCTTTTGACCCCAATAAGTTGGGGTTACCTGTCTCCAAGCGTACTTGGCATGCGGCCTGGGAAAGAAAGTCAGAAGAACCATAGTATGGAGTTGGCAGAGAAGGGAATAGATAAAAGGGATCTTCCAGAGGAGTGGAGTCCCTGAGGAGGGGTGTAGAGTAAGATAAAAGAGGAAAGGTAGTGTGTAGCCACAGAGTGAATGCATTTGTAGGTCAGTAGGAGAAATTTGAACTGGATGCAGAAATTGATAGGAAACCAGTGAAGTGACTTCAGGAGAGGGGTTACAAGAGCATAGCAACACTGGTGGAAGGCAAGCATGCAACTGAGTTTTAAACAGATTGAAGGGGAAAGAGATTATTCAGAGGGAGAGCAGGTTACAATAGTCAAGGTGGGAGGTGATTAGTGAGTGGATAAGGGTCTTAGTACTGTGAGTAGAAAGGAAGGGACACATTTTGCTGATGCTATAGAGAAAGAAGCGATTGGTTTTAGCTATCTGTTGGATGTGCAGAGGGAGAGAGAGGAAAGCCAAGATGACCCCAAGGTTGCGAGCTGAGGAAACAGGGAGAAATGTAGTGTCGTCCACAGAAATAGAGAAGGGAAGAAGGGGGAGGTGGGTATAGGGGGAAAGTTAAGGAGCTCAGTTTTGCCAATGTTCATTTTCAGATGGCTGTAAGACATCCAGATAGCAATGTTTGATAAGCAGGCAGAGATCTGTGACTGGATTCCTAGAGAGATTTCAGATGCAAAGATGTAGATCTGAGAGTGTCAGCATAAAGATTGTACTGAAAAGCATGAGAGGAAATAAGTGCACCAAATGACTGAGTGTAGAGAGAGAAAAGTAGAGTTCCCAAGACAGCCCTGAAGTATATCAACTGAAAGCAGGATGGCAGTAGCCCTAGTGAGTCTAATGTCACCGTTTGAGGAACAAATGGTAGTAGATGTGCTGCTTGTATACTTCCTTTGCTTTCGTTGAAGTCTACAGCGAGCTTTTTCCTGACTCTCCACCCATGGACTGCATCCCCTGTTGTAAAATCCGCTTGAGGATCGCAGAGCTCACTGCCTTTGTCAAATCCTCTCGCTGCTCTGGAATTGCTAAGACAAATGCGTCAACCTTACCTCCCCAAGTGTAAACATTCTCTGTGAGCCTCAGTTCTCTGCTGCTGCTGTGGTTCAAATATATCACTTCTTGTTCAATCTCATGCCCCGTAGTTGGGACCTTAGTTTTGTGCTAGAGAAAACTCCCAATGGTTAGTTGAGACTTTCTGGGTTTAGGAAGGGGCATAGGGGGAATATCCAGTTCTCCGGGAACAAGCATGAAGTTACATATGGGTGACGTTGGGGCTGTCGGAGCTCACGCAGTAATCTCTCCCTAAATTTTAAAGAAAGCCTTTGTGAGATACACCACACATGCGTGATCCCCTTCCTGCCTGAGGGTGCTATCTTGCCTCAGTCTCCTTTTTTTTCCCATGGAGGCCATTAGACGTGTCTGTTCCCTCCTGAAAAATTTGGTAGTTTTGTCTTAATTTTTGCTTTTCTCCGGTTGTGTACCGGTCACTGCTCAGGTTCCCTTTTCTTCTAATTTTTGTTCTGTGTGGGTTCACACTTTTTTCTTTGCCGGGTCAAGTGATTTTGACCTCGCAGAGGCCATTTTCCCCCATTATGGCCTCTGGCAGTGCCTTCAAGCTGCGCAAGCTGCGACCACTGCGCACACAACATGTCACACTTGGAACTGAACGACTGCTACCTTTGATACCTTGCGTCAGATCATGATTCCTTGGTCTGCATTCTGTAAGTAGATGACTCCCAAGGCCCTTAGGTGTCATAAGCAGCATGTGAGTCCATCTTCCATAAAGTTGACTCAACCCTGGAGTCATCCGCAAGACCTCGTTCCAAGTCTTCCTCTGAGACCTGGGGGCCAAGTGGCCTCGGAGTCCCAAGGACACATAGCCTCTGGTCAGTGCTCCACTGATGAGGGCGGCCAGTAGAGCCAAAAGCCTTGAAGACCGTTTCCGGAGACGAGTTAGTGACAGTGGGGAAATCCCACGTGCCCGGAACATGTAGCCCTTGATGTGAGGCTGAGGGCGATGGCCATGAGCGACCTTTCAAGTTGCCACGATAGGAGCTGTCTACATAGAGGGATTGGCCTCGAACTCCCGATGCCATCCTTGTCGAGGAATTGGCCTTGTCGGGGACTCCCTCTCGATGTAGCCGTCACCAGGACCAAAGTCTTCGGTGCCCTTGCTGAAGGATGTGGAGCCATCTTATTTGGAGGCCAGGATGGGGGCCCTGGAATGCAGTTTGTCTACCTTCTTGGCTCAGAAGTGGGCTCTGATGCCCTGTTTCTCTGGGTCATCACTCCCATCCACAGCACCCTCCATGTCGAGGGACTCCCTGGAGGTCGTTGCGATCCTCGGGCAACATCGGCCTCGAGAGATCCCTTGGCGTCATTCACGATCCCGGTCTCGTTCCTGTGTGCCACGGTCTTCCCCTCTCAGTGCCCTCGGTTCTGGGTGGCCAGGGCGCTTGAACCATCGACCCTTGACTCCTCCACCACCTTGGAATCGGATTGGGAGACAGAGGACGATGAGTACCGGGACACCCGCCACTCCCGGGACATACCCTTGGACCCGTCTCCGATCCATTCCCCAGGATATTGCCTTCCTCGACTTTGTGAGGGATATGGCGAAGGCCCTCGACTTCACCACAGAATCAGAGGAGGACTCTCATATGGAGGACCTCAACATCCTCCAGTACAAGGCTCCTCCAAAGGAGGCACTCACAGTGCCCATTCCCTCATCCTTGAATGGCTGCTTCTCCGCATGTGGGAGACACCCTCCTCAGTGCCCATCGTAAGCAGACGGATGGACTTGATATACTGGGTTTGCCAAAGCCCTAGCTTCCAAAAAGCCCAACTACCTCATAACTCCATGGTGATGTTGTCGCCTGTGTGCATGCTTAAGAGCCAGAAGATGCACTCCTCTGTGCCCCTGGGAAGGGAGGCCTGTGCCATAGATGCTATAGGTAGGAAGTTCTTCCAGGGCTCGATGCTTGTCAGCAGGATCCAGGCCTATGAGCTCTACATGGGCATGTATCTGAGGGACCTGGCGAAGGAGCTTACTGTCTTCTCGGCTGGGCACTCGGAGGAACCCCTCCAGCGGTTCCATACACTGTCCTCCACAGTCAGAGAGTTCTCCAAGTTTATTACTCAGGCAGTCTATGACTACTTTGAGTCTGCGACTAGAGTAGTTGTGGCAGGCATTAGTGTCTGACCCCAGGGCTGGCTATAATTGTCTGACCTGGAGCAATGGGTACTGGATAAGCTGGTCGATGTCCCCTTCCAGGGAGAGAACCTCTCTGGCAAACCATGACGGATAAGGCCACAGAGTTGGAGTCTAAGTACCTGACAAGGACCAGACTCTCCAAAAAGACTGCTGACCCGTCCCAAAGGAAGGCTTTGGGCATAAAGTCCTCATTCCCGAAGAAGAGGAAGGCTTACGGAAACTACCCCAGCACCCAGCCTTCCCTGCTCCTCAACAGGGCCAGCAGGCGAAGGGACAGGGGCATGGCCCACGTAAGCCTAAGACTCCCAAGCCCCTAGCACAATCTAGAGGAGGTTTTTAACTCCTTGGGCATAGCCTCTCTTCCTTCAGGAGGCACAGCCCTGCAGCACATGGAGGGTTGTCTTGTACATTAGGTCCACAGGTGGCCGGCCATCACCACTGATATGTGGCCCTTCTGGTGGTCAGGTGAGGGTTACCTCCTCCACCATTTTTCCCAGAAAAGCCTCCCTGGATTCCCCTTCACCAGGCCCTGCTCCAGCAAGAACCCTAGGCCTCCTAACAAGCAAGACAGTGGAACTCGTCCCCATCCACCTCAGGAGCAGGGTGTTCTACTCCCACTATTTCCTAGTCCCCAAAAGGATCAGAGGGTTTCGTCCCATTCTAGATCTGAAGGAACTCAACAGGTTCCTGGTGAGGGGAAAGTTCAAGATGCTCTCCCTTGGAACATTGCTGCCATACGGGAGACTGACTATGTTCCTTGTACTTAAAGGATCCGTACAGGCAGTACCTTCGCTTTGTGGTAGGCAGAGGTCTTTACCAGTACACGGAGCTCCCCTTCTGGCTGACCGCCGCCCCAAGGGTATTCACCAAGTGCCTTGCGGTTGTTTCAGCCCACCTCTTGCTACAGCAGGTCTTCATCTTCCCCTGTTTGGAAAACTGGTTGATAAAGGGCAGCACCACTGCTGAAGTATAACAGGCGATGGGCCTCACAGTCCTTGTCCTGGAGTACTTGGGGTTTGTAGTCAACTACCCAAAGTCTCATCTCCAGCCAACTCAAAATCTGGAGTTCATAGGGGCACAGCTGGACACGGTCCAGGCTAGGGCTTTTCTTCCAAAGGACAGGGCCCTGCACCTCCATGCACTTGCAGAGGGCACCCACTGCAGCCACTCAGTGTCTGCCCAACACATGCTCCGCCTACTGAGAGAAATGGCATCCACGGTGCATGTTACCCCAAATGCCCACTTGCAGATGCGGGCAGCCAAGTGGGTGCTCCGCTTTCAGTGGTTGCAGGCCAAGGGGTGCCTGCGGGACAGACTGTCCGTCATGAGGTCCCTGACCAACTTTCTTGGCTGGTGGCAACACCTCCCGCACCTACTGGCACGGTTGCCTTTCCAGACTCCTACACCGCAGAGAATCCTCACGAGAGATGCCTCGAAATTTGGATGGGGAGCCCACTGTGGCGACCTCTGCACTCAGGACTGTTGGTCGCCGGTGGAGAGCCTTTGCAAATCAACCTCCTGGAGCTCCGGGCTGTTGCCTTAGTCCTCTGGGCTTTTGAACACCACCTGCGGGGCCAAATGGTACTAGTGCAGATCGATAATCAGGTGGCAATGTTCTACATAAACAAGCAAGGTGGAACGGCGTTGTCCCTCCTTTGCTAGTAAGCGGTGAGCATCTGCGCTTATGCCAGAAACATCTGGATGCTCCTGCAGTCAGTATATCTCTCAGGCCAGGTCCTGCTGGCAGTATATAGCCCTGGCGGATCTGCTGAGCCGGGTCCTCCAGCCGCATGAGTGGAGGCTGGACCCCAGATTTGCCAACCTAATATTCCTGCTCTCGGGGTTCCTATATATGGATTTGCCAGCCCAGCCAATGCCCAGCTGTCCTGTTTCTATTCTAGGCTGCCGCACCTGCCAGGGTGGCAGCGGATGCCTTCCTGATCTTATGGGTAGTGGGCCTCCTTTACACTTATCCACCCACACACCCTTATCTTCAAGACCCTCTTAAATGTCCATCACGAAGGGGCCACAGTGATCCTGATAGCTCCACCGTTGGCCAAGCAGCCATGTTTTCCCTTCTCTGGCTGTCCATGATGCCCACTGTTCCCCTGGTGTGTGACCCAGGCCAGCTGATGCAAGAAGAGGGTTCTCGTAAACCCCAACCTGGAGTCCTCGACACACAGCTTGGCTGCTGATCGGGTAGCCTTGGCCCCTTTCAGCCTTTCTACAGAGGTGGAGAATGTGTTTCTGGCCTCCCGAAAGACATCCACACGCTGGGTATACATCTTCACATGGCGGAGGTTCTCTGTCTGGTGTGCGGAGAGGCGGATCTACCCCTTCTTCTGCTCTGTCCTGCTGGTGCTGCAGTATCTGCTTCACCTGTCCAGGCAAGCTTGACGTCTAACTCAGGGTGCACTTCAGCGCGCCAGCGGTGCACTATCACCTAGTCGAGGACAACCCCATCTCCTCTCAGCCATTAGTGGCTTGCTTCCTGAGGAGTCTCCTCCTCTCGAAGCCTCCCATCCGTCCCCTGGCAGCAGAGTGGGACTTCAACCCTTTGAGCCTCTCGGTTCCTGCCACCTTAAGAATCTCACATGGAAGGTGTTTTTTCTCAAGGCGCTCATGTCTGTTCGCCGAATCAGCAAGCTCCAAGCTTTGGTGGCGGACCCTCCGTACACCAGGTTCGATAGGAACAGGGTCATGCTCCGCATGCAGCCCAAGTCCCTGCCCAAGGTGATGTCTCTGTTCCACCTTAACCAGCAGGTGGTGTTGCCCACCTTCTTTCCCACAGCCCCACACCAGCATGGCGGAGGCCGTTCTCCATACATTGGACTGTAAGTGGACGCTTTCCTTCTACCTGCAGCACACCCAGGACCACCGCTGAGCTTCTCAGCTTTGTCTTCTTTGTCCCAAGTCGGTTGGAGGCAGCGGTTTCTAAACGTACCCTGTCCACCTAAGTGGCGGACTGCATCGCCTTTATTTACAAACAGGCTGGTCCATTGCTAGAGTGCCGTGTCACAGTGCACAGCGTCTGGGCCATGCCAGCCTCAGTGGTAAATCTGCATTCCATTTCCTTGTCAGAAATCTGCCAGGCCGCTACCTAGTCCTCAGTCCATACCTTTGCCTCTTATTACTGTCTGGAGAGAGAGTCCCGCCGAAACAGTGCCTTCGGCAAGGCAGTACTCCTTCATTTGTTAGGGGTGTAGGCAACTCCTGCTCTCTGGCCCTTGCGGTGTTCAGGCTACCAGTGAACTGGTTCCTCACCGGAAACGTTGGTCGCTTGTAGGTCTGTTATCTTCTGACTCAGTTGCTGCTGCTTACGGCTAACCTTTTCGGGTCACCCATGGCTTTTTATAGTTTTTTTCAGTAGCCTGTAGCTGGGGAATCCCATATGTGAGGACTGACTTCCTGCTTTTTCCTGGAGAAAGCATAGTTTCTCACCTGTAACAGGTGTTCTCCGGGGTCAGCAGGAATCAGTCTTCACAACTCTCCCTCCTACCCATGGAGTTGCTTCTTGCTGTTTTTTTTGTCAGCTTGTGCGATGATATCATACTCAGGCAAGATTACACCCTTAGGCGGGAAGGGAACCACGCATGTTTGGTGCATCTCTCAGACTTCCTTTGAAAGCTGGGGAATAATTACTGCACGGGCTCCGTTGGTGCCAATGTCAACCATATGTGAGGACTGATTCCTGCTCGGTTACAGGTGAGTAACTATGCTTTTTTCCCCTTCCTCATTGCCAATCTTTCCCCCATGTTAAAGAAACAAGCCAGCTGGTAATTTGTTAGCAAAAAAGGTAATCTCCAGGAACAAGCAGGATTGTAGTCTTCACATATGGGTGATGTCGGCACTGACGGAGTCCAAGCGGGAATGCTCCCCATCGTCCAATAGGAAAGCCTTTGGGAGCACACCACTTTGCCTGCATGCCTGCTTCCCAACTCTCCTCAGTTCTTCGTTTTCTGTGGAGCCTGCAGGATGCACCATTACTGTCACCTCAGAAAAAGTTTTCTTTTTTTGGTATAGCATCATGCTTGTGCCTTCCCATCAACACCAGTCAAGTCATACCCCTATACTGGTCCTGATATAATTTTCTTTTCTTTTTCTATTTCTTTATATTTTACTTTTCTCGGTTTTTACCATCAGACTATGCCTCAGGGCCTCCAAAGCCGCCATCTCTTTTATTTTTGAAGGCATGGACAAATCAGTTACTGGTTTTAATAAATGTTCCAAGTGCTCCGGCACTATTTCAGTCACTGAGAAACATGATTGGTGTTTAAAATGTTTGGTCCTGACTTTCAGCCCAACTCCTGTTCTTTATGTCAGCAAATGACAAAGAGAGGCCTCAAGAAGAGAGCCAAGTTCGAATTGTTGTTCTCCTCGGACTCAATTTCAGTGGCCTCAACTTTATCGAGAGCATTGGCTTCCTCTCACGGATCTCGGTTTTCTCCAGGACCAAGCAGGAAGTCAGTCCTCATATATGGGTGACATCGAAATCGATGGAGCCCTTGCAGAGCATTTCCCCAGCTTTCCATGAAAGCCTTTGGGAATGCAGGCACGCATGCGCGGTTCCCTTCTCGCCTAAAGGTGCCATCTTACCTCAGTCTCTCGTTTTCTGTGAAGCCCACCGGATGTGCGTCCTAGTCAGCCCGGAAAATTGTTTGATTTTTTGCGATTCTTCGCTATTTTTCTTCTCCGGTTCGATGCCGGTTCCCCTCCCGCCCGGATCGGTACACCGGTATCGAGCACCGAACTTCTTTTTTCGGTTTTTGCCCTTCGTGGCTGGCGTTCGCTCCCTTTTTTCTTTTTCCCTGGAAGGCCGGTCCTTTGACCTCGCGGGGACTCTTTTTTCCCCGATGGCTTCCAGCGGTTTTAAGAAGTGTGATCGGTGCAAGAAGCTGATGTCTCTCACCGACACACACGACTGCTGCCTTCGGTGCCTCGGTCCTGACCACGACCCTAAGACGTGTGGACCATGTGGGAAAATGTCTTCCAAGGCACTGCGAAGTCGTCAGCACCAAAAAGAAAGGCTTTTTTCTGACTCGGCCTCCGGCCAGGCCCGGACTTCGTCTGAGGCCTCGACGTCTTGGAAATTGGATCCCGAGCATCGTCGTGGCTCCTCGGAAAAGGGGTCCCCCGACCGGGAACGCAAGAGGAAGAAGCGGCTCGTGAGGGCGTCGTCAGAAGAGGTCCCTGGCTCCTCGAGAGATAGGTCTCAGACCCCCGACCGTTGCCCCGGGCCCGTGGAACAGGAGAAGCCTTCCAAAGTCCCTCGACTGAAGCCGGAGTCTGCTGGACACATAAGCCCTGTAGTCCTCGTGGACTCTCCTCCCAGGGAGCCGACGTCGCCGGGGCCCGAGTCGGGAGCTGCTGAGTCTCCTGAGCTGGGTCTCAGGTTGACAGCCTTGGAGAGCAGACTGTCTGCCTTCATGGAACAGCAGCGGGCACTGATGGCCAGCCTGTCTGGTGCATCTGCCCCGACCACCGGGACATCGACATCGAAGTCGACCCCGGAGACCGAGCCGATACTCGAGGCCATGAAGGCTCGAGTTCGACCTCGGTTGCGGTCTCCCTCGACCTCCCGTTCGGGACCGAGGGTGTCGACGCCGGTGTCTTCGGCGTTGAGGCGGGTGCTCGCAGGCCCTGCGAGGTTGGACCCCGATTCCTCATCGGACGAGTCTGCCTGGGAGATGGAGGACGAGGAGTCTCCCGACACCTTCAAGACTCGGTGTGTCCCATCGGAGTCACCGCAGTCTGAACCCCGGAGTAGATCCCCTCCGGAGGATACCCGGTTCTCGGAGTTCGTCCGGGATATGGCTATTGCATTGGCTATCCCTGAGGACCCCGAGGAGGAGCCTCGAGCCGAGGAGCTTGAGGCCCTGCAGTACGACTCTCCTCCGAAGGAGGCCTTTACTGTCCCGGTTCCTCTGATGCTGGAACGGCTCCTCTTCCGGATGTGGGAGGCACTGGCCTCGGCGCCGGTTTTAAGCAAGCGGGTCGATTCGATCTATCGACTCCGGAAGAGTCCTGGCTTTCAAAAGGCTCAGCTACCACACCATTCCATGGTGGTGGAATCGACCATGCATCGCCTGAAAAGTCAGAAGATGCACTCCGCGGTGCCCCCTGGCAGGGAGGCCTGAAACCTCGATGGTTTTGGTAGAAAGTGCTTCCAGGGCTCGATGCTTGCTTGCCGTGTCCAGTCTTACCAGCTGTACATGGGTATGTACTTGCGAGACCTGGCCAAGGAGCTGGCCGGATTCTCTGCTGGTCTCTCCGGGAAACCCTTGCAGAGGTTCAAGTCCTTGTCCTCGGGGATCCGGGAATGCTCCAAGTTCATGTCCCGCGCTGCCTACGATGGCTTCGAGGCTTCGGCCCGTGTTGCGGCAGCCGGCATCGCGTCTCGACGCCAGGCATGGCTGCAGTCATCGGACCTCGAGCCATGGGTTCAGGACAAGTTGGGCGATGTCCCTTGCCGAGGTGAGAACCTTTTTGGCAAGCCCATGACGGAGAAGGCCGCTCAGCTCGAGACCGAGCACCTCACAAGGACAAGACTGTCTAGAAAGACTTCTGCCCCTTCTCACAAGAAGAAGGGCGTGGGTAAAAAGCCCTTTTACCCGAGGAAGGGCACTGCCTACAAATAGTACCCACAATATCAGGCTGCCCAAGCTGCCCCTCAGGGTCAGCAAGCCAAGGAGCAGGGTAATGGGCCCCGTAGGCAGAGGACCCCCAATCCTCCGGCCCCTGTTCCCACTCAGCAGGGTGGGGGTTTTGACTCCTTAGGCATAGCCTTTCCGCCCCTGCTCTCCCAACCCTGCACAGGAGGTCGCCTTGCTCTGTTTGCCCACCAGTGGCCACTCATCACCAGAGACAGTTGGGTGTTAAGCATAGTCCACAGGGGCTATGCACTACACTTCCAACAACTGCCTCCTCCATACTTTCCAGGGGAGCCTCCAAGGCCTCCCCTGCACACACATCTTCTCCTTCAGGAGCTACAAGGTCTGCTGGTGGACAGGGCAGTGGAGCCTGTGCCTCCCCACTTACAAGGTCGAGGGTTCTACTTCAGGTATTTCCTGGTACCCAAAAGAACCGGTGGTCTTCGACCTATTCTAGATCTCCGAAACCTCAACAAGTTCCTGGAGAAGGAAAAGTTTAAGATGATTACTCTTGGAACCCTTCTGCCCTACCTCCAGCAGGGAGATTGGCTATGCTCCTTAGATCTAACGGATGCGTATACTCACATCCTCATTCACCCAGACCACAGAAAGTACCTCAGGTTCATTGTGGGAGGAAACCATTATCAGTACAGAGTACTACCTTTTGGCCTCACCTCCGCTCCCAGGGTTTTTACCAAATGCCTGGCTGTGGTGGCGGCCTACCTGAGAAATCAGGGTATCTTTGTCTTCCCCTATCTGGACGACTGGCTCATCAGGGGTCAGACGTGCCAGGAGGCCAGACAAGCCACCCTCAGAACGATTGCTCTTCTTCAAAGCCTGGGTTTTGTCATAAACTTCGCAAAGTCCACTTTGCTCCCTTCCCAGAACTTGGAGTTCATAGGGACAAGGTTGGACTCTCAGCTGGCAAAGGCATTCTTGCCAGGGGAGAGAGCCCAAAGACTGATAAACTTGGCAAGCCAGTTTCTCAGCAGGTCACTGGTCTCTGCCAGACTCTGCCTGAGGCTTCTAGGCCACATGGCTTCGACAGTACATGTGACCCCCAATGCCAGGCTCCATATAAGGCCTGCACAGTGGTGCCTTCGGACTCAGTGGTCACGGGCCACAGGCCGACTCCGAGACAGGATAAGTATGTCCAGACAATTCCTGAACTCCCTCAACTGGTGGCTGCACCCACCCAATCTCCCCTCAAGGGGTACCCTTTCAGATGCCTGGGTTCACAGTGGTTTTGACCACGGATGCCTCCCTGCAGGACTGGGGAGCTCATTGTCTAGGCAAGTGCACCCAGGGCCTGTGGTCTCCCTGGGAAGCCACACAGCAAATCAATCTCCTGGAACTCAGGGCTATTCGGTTAGCCCTCAAAGCTTTCTCTCCAACCCTGGCTCATCAGTCTGTCCTAGTTCAGACAGACAACCAGTTAGCCATGTTATATGTGAACAAGCAGGGCGGAACTGGGTGCAGGCTCCTTTGTCAGGAGGCACAGGATCTTTGCTTGTTAACATGCTCCTCAAGGCTGTGTATCTACCTGGCCAGGAAAACTACCTGGCCGACAGGTTGAGCAGGATTCTACAGCCCCACGAGTGGCAGCTCCATCCTTTGGTGGTTCAGAAGATTTTCCTGAAATGGGGACTTCCATCCATAGATCTGTTTGCCAGTCCACTGAACAAACAGCTGCCAAAGTTCTGCTCCAGGCAACCGCATCCTCTGCGGATAGCAGCAGATGCTTTTCTGATTCCATGGTCTCAGGGCCTCCTGTATGCGTTTCCTCCCACGCCCTTGGTGGCCCGGACCCTGTTCAAGATTCTTCAGGACAAGGCCTCAGTTCTGCTGGTAGCTCCCAGGTGGCCGAGACAGCCTTGGTTCCCACTTCTGCTTCAGCTGGCGGTGGATCCTCCACTGCCTCTGGGGTTGCAACCCGTCCTCCTCTCTCAGGATCAGGGTTCCCTTCTGCACCCCAATTTCAAAGCTCTCAATTTGATGGCCTGGAGGCTGCAAGGGTAGTTTTGGCTCCCTGGGGCCTACCTCCTGAGGTTGAGGAGGTTGTCCTAGCCTCTAGGAAACAGTCCACTAGGAAAACCTATGCTCTCAAATGGAAAAGGTTTTCTGTGTGGTGTCAGCTACGTACACAGGATCCTTTCTCCTGTACTGTACCAGTAGTGCTTCAGTACTTACTGCACTTATCAAATCAGGGACTTAAGTCCAATTCTGTTCGGGTCCACCTCTCAGCTCTAGCAGGTCACCACTCACTGGTGGAAGGACATTCTCTTTTGTTTCACCCCTTGGTGTCCCGGTTTCTCAGAGGCTTGCTTTTGTTCAAGCCCCCAATCCGTCCTCCTGCTCCTGAGTGGGAGTTGATTGTGGTCTTGCAACAACTGACTCGCCCACCTTTTGAGCCGATGGCTCCTTGCCCTTTACGCTTCCTATCCTGGAAGACACTCTTTTTGATAGGCCTCACCTCAGCCAGGCGAGTGAGTGAGCTTCAGGCCCTGGTCTGTGACAGGCCTTACACCCGCTTCTATAGGAACAGGGTAGTCCTTAGGACTCATCCAAAGTTCCTCCCAAAGGTTGTCTCCTCCTTCCACCTTTACCAAGAGGTGGTTCTTCCAACATTCTTTCCTAGGCCCCATGCATGCCAGGCTGAAGCAGTTCTGCATACCCTGGACTGTAGGAGGGCCTTATCTTTCTACCTTGACCGTACGCAGGGACATAGAAGGGCTACTCAGCTTTTCATATCTTTTGACCCTAATAATTTTCGGTTGGCTGTGTCCAAGCGTACCTTGTCCATCTGGGTGGCTGACTGTATCACCTGGGCTTACAGTGCGGCTGACCTTCCTTTGTAGGGTCGTGTTATGGCCCATCGTGTCAGGGCAATGGCTGCCTCAGTGGCTCATCTCCGCTCTGTACCGTTGGTAGACATCTGCAGGGCTGCTAATTGGTCTTCAAGCCAGACCTTTGCGGCCCATTACTGTCTGGAAAGGGAGTCCCGTAGGGACAGTGCTTTTGGCCAGGCAGTACTCCGGAATCTCTTTGAGGTTTAGGCAACTCCTGCCCTCTGTTGGGCTACCGGTGGAGGTTCTGTCAGTGAAAAGCCTTTCTTTGATGCTGAGACTAGAGGGAGTTCTCTTGTTCAGCCTGGGTTCCTGGTAGCCCAGAGCTAGGGAGTCACCCATATGTGAGGACTGACTTCCTGCTTGGTCCTGGAGAAAGAGTAGTTACTCACCTGTAACATGTGTTCTCCAGGAGCAGCAGGAATCAGTCCTCACAACCCTCCCTCCTCCCCTTGGAGTTGCAGTTGTACATAGTTTATTTTACTTTTTAGTGTGCTCTTCTTAGCTACGTCATTTCACTGAGGTAAGATGGCACCTTTAGGCTGGAAGGGAACCGCGCATGCGTGCCTCCATTCCCAAAGGCTTTCATGGAAAGCTTGGGAAATGCTCCGCAAGGGCTCCATCGACGTCGATGTTACCCATATGTGAGGACTGATTCCTGCTGCTCCTGGAGAACACCTGTTACAGGTAAGTAACTACTCTTTCTTTTCAGTCTAAACGTAACTGTAAATCACAATTTCTGGCTGCGAGAACCTATACCGAAGTCAGAGAACATAAGCATACTGGCCAGCCAAACAGCTCTGGCTGGAGGTCCTCTCTTCCAAAGAACAAGTTAGGTTCTGGGACACTCCCGAGGTATTGACCTCTGGAGAGCTATGGGTGCCATATTCTGGGACGGTGGCACATAGCCTGGTCGGTGACTCCACCCAGACATCACCAATCTTCCTGGACCGGTGCATGCTGGCCCTTGAGAGGAGTTTGGCAGCCCTTCTAGCTGCTTAGATACCGATAACATTGAGAGCTTTGGGAATACTGGCTTTGGTACCAGCCCTGCAGCCAGACCTGCAACCAAGCCTATTGGGGCCATGCCAGCCCTGAAGATGGCATCATCGCTTCCCTCGTTGGAGCCAGTTGTTATCTCCATTGTCCAGGAGTCACTCTGTTCCAATACCTCCGAGTATTGGTATGAGCTTCGACCTTCACGTCGAAGTATCGAGGTCGAACCAAGGATCGCCGTTTCTTTGATTTTTACCCTATTCAGATTTCAGTTCTTCCCAATCTGAAGGGAACTCACTTGGTTTCTGAGACCTTCAAGACATCCCTTCAAACTCTTCACCCTTTCAAGAGCATTGTCGGTCCCTTCCAGAGGATATGTTCTTTCAGGGCTTCATCCGGGATATGGCAGTGGTGCACACCATTACAGTAGCCTCAGAAAAGAACCGAGGGCCGAGGAATTGCAGATACCTCAATACCCTCCAGAGCCCACAGAGGCAGTTACATTACCAGTGCATCGTATCCTGCAGGATCTAATGCTCTGAATGTGGGAAGCACAGCTCACGGTGTCGCCTGTCAGTTGGCACCTTGATACCATGTACCGAGTATCGCAGTGCCCAGGTTTTCAAAAACCTCAGCTTCCCCATCACTCTTTGGTGGTGGATATGGTGATGCGGCGAATTAAGAGCTCTAAGAATCATTTTCCCACACACCGGAGAGAGATTGCAGAACACTCAATACCTTTGGGTGAAAATGCTTCATGGCATGCATGTTAGCCTCTAGGTGCTGAACATGTGCATGTTTCTGAAGGTCGTTACCAGGAATCTGGAAAAGTTCATTCCTCTCCTTCCTGACGATAAGAGGAGTGCTTTTCAGATGCTCATCAAACAAAGCCAGAACAGTTCCAAGTTTCTCACTATGGCCTCCTTTGATGCCTTTGAATTGACAAGCAGAGCTTCAACAGTCTGCATTGAAGCTCGCAGGATGGCCTGACTGCAGGTATCCAATCTTGCACCCATTGTTCAAGATTGGATACCTGCAGTCAGGCCATCCTGTGAGCTCCAATGCAGACTGTTGAAGCTCTGCTTGTTGATAAATTGGCCAATAACTCATGTATTGGCGAAAACCTTTCTGGCAAAGAATGGAGGGAAAAGGCAGGGGAGATTGAGATAGACAATTTCACCCTAAAACGTCTTTCCAGGAAAACGGCTGATTCCTACAAAACAAAAGCTCTTCCTAAGAAATCTTTCTATACCAAAAAGAAAAAATACTATCCTTCTTACCCACCTTCTGCTGCATACCAGCAACAACTTCCACAGCAGACGCAGCAGGGTCCTCACCAACCCAGGAAGCCAAAGACTCCTAAGCCTCAACCAGCTGCACAGCCACATCCTGCATCTGTTTTTTTGACTCTTTCCTAGAGAGCATTGCCAGTCTACCTCTGGAAGGGCCACAGCTGCTCCACATAGCAGGTGGACTTTGCCATTATGCCCACAGGTGGTAGCTCATAACTTCAGAACAATGGGCTCTCCACATTGTCCAAGGAGTTATCAGCTTCACTTTCAAACCTTACCCCACACCAGCTTCGCAGTGGACCACCCCACACAACCCCTTCAAACCACTCTTTTAAGAGGTGGCCATCCTGTTGTCCAGGGTGCCATAGAAAGAGTTCCTCATACTTAAGAAAGAATGGGCTTCTACTCTCCATATTTTCTCATTACAAAGAAAAGAGGAGGCTTTAGTCCCATCTTAGATCTCAGAGACCTAAAGAAGTTTCTGGTTCGAGAAAAGTTTGAAATTATTTCCCTAGGAACTCTTCTACCATACCTCCAAAAACACAATTGGCTATGTTCTGTAGACCTCGAAGAGGCATACACTCATATACTGATACATCCTCCTTGCATGTTTCAGGAAAACCATTACCAATACAGGGTTCTCCCCTTCAGTCTAGCTTCTGCTCCAGGGGTAACATAAGAACATCAGATATGCCATACTGGGTCAGACCAAGGTCCATCAAGCCCAGTATCCTGTTTCCAACAGTGGCCAATCTAGGTCATAAGTACCTAACAGTTTCCCCTAAAGACACAGGTTCCTCAATGCTTGTATTGGGTCAAGCAGTGATATCCCGTGTCCCTTTTAATAATGGTTTATGGACCTTTCCTCCAGGAACTTGTCCAAACCTTTTTTTAAACCCAGCTACACTAACAGCTTTTACTACATCCTCCGGTAACAAATGCCAGAATTTGATTACACGTTGAGTGAAAAAATATTTTCTCTTATTAGTCTTAAATAGGTTACCCTGTAGCTTCATTGCATGTCCCTTAGTCTTTTTATATTCTGATGACATAAACAATCGATCTACGTTTACCCGTTCCATTCCATTCATTAATTTATAGACCTCTATCATATCTCCCCTCAGCTGTCTCTTTTCCAGGTTGAAGAGTCCTAACCTTTTTAGCCTCTTTTCATAGGAGTATCCTTCCATCACCTTTACAATTTTGGTGGCTCTTCTCTGAACCTTTTCTAATAACGCTATATCCTTTTTAAGATATAGCGACCAGAATTGCACACAATATTCAAGGTGCGGTCGCACCATGGAACGATAGAGAGGCATTATAATATCCTTTGTTTTATTTTCCATGCCTTTCCTTATTATACCTAGCATTCTATTTGCTCTCTTGGCTGCCTCTGCACACTGGGTAGAGGGTTTTAACATGTTATCCACGAGGCCGTCTAACATAATCTGTATATTCAGTGCCACTATCCATATAGGTAGCGGCATTAAGTATACAGATAGTGCCAGTGCGGTCATCGTATTATCTGTTCATTTGAGGCTAAATATTGCTATATCTGGCCTTCCTTCGCTCCTTCCCTAACATGACCCACAAATATACGGATAATAACTGGCTGTTTAACATTTGTATGTTTTTTGAAAATACACATATAGGTTACGTATGCGTAATTGCCTCTGAATATCGACCCAATAGAGTGTAATTATTCATTTATGTGGAACATTCCCAGACAAATTAATAAAATTCCCAACAACAACAAGTAGGTTACAATTCAATATACAAAAAAAGATTATATTTAGATTCTGGTCGTGCATCAGTGGATAATCCACCAACTCCCTACACTGTCAGACATTGTGCGTCACAAAAACCTGCAAATGGACTTTCTAAACCTTACCTTATCACACCAGAATCAAGTCTAAGAACTGCACCAACCCTATCTCTGAAAAATCAGTGCTGCAAATATTCTAGAACATGTTAACCTCCAGTTTTCAAAGAACATACTGATCTATTATAGATTTCTACACAAAGCCAATATGCTAAAAGAATCTCTTACCTTGGCTGCACAAGAAAAACAGACCATCACCTAGTAAAGAATATAAAACTACAAATAAAATTTGCAGACAAAAACTGAAATGGAAAACGCTAAAAACACACTGAACTGTGGAACACTAAAGGAAGAGAAACAGAAATGTATTTTCTCCTGTACCAAACTATGAGAAATGCATGTACCCCTGTCTTTCCTTTGTCTTTCTTTTGTTTGTTTAATTGAGTTATTTTCATTTATTAGTAGTATTTGAATTTTTCAAACTGTCTTGTAGTCATGAAAAGTGGTATATCAAAAACTGAACAAGTTGAAAAGTGATACCAGCACGTTTCACCTATTTCCAGAATTAACATTTAGGATATTCATACGTGCATTTCATAGGAAGTATCGAGGATTGCTATTATGTTTGACGAAGGGTACATGTGGATATGTCATGTGGAGTGTCCGGGGCTGTATGTGTTTGTGTATGGAGGGTGTATGTGGATGTGTCGTGTGTAATGTCAGGGACTGCATGTGTTGAGGGAATACATGTGTCATGGGGAGTGTCAGGGAGGTTCCCTGCATGCATGTGTATGTGCATTATGGGGAGTCTAGGGGCTGCGTGCGTGTGTGTCATGGGAAGTGGGCCCAGCCACTGCCAAACTTTGCCTCTGCTACACTATTCATCTTCTCCAGAGGACCTTGGTGATACTAAGGCCACAAGCAATTGCCAGTCTCCCCCTTCCCATTAGCCATCCTGAAGGTGAGACTATAAAGCTGTTCACCTGGAGAAAACAGTGTGATTGCTGTATTAGTTTGTTCAAATGTATGAAAATAAAATTTAACAAAAAGAAATAATATAAAGTTAATTATTGTTTATTGGACTAACAATCTCATTCTTTAACAATCTTTCTGGAATTATAATCTGCATGAGTTTGGGGCCAGTATTCTTTTTTCTGACTAAAAGGAGTATATTTCTGGGATTGCACTTGTGTCCTTCAGGTCAGGATGGAGTTGAGAAGTCCTGTGGAAGTACTGGTGAGGAAGTTCTAGGATCAGGAATGCAGCTGTAGTGTAAGCTTGGCTGGGGGCATCAGTTACAGAGAACGGGACAGATGCCAGTTAAAGATAAAATAGTAGTTCCTTATCGACCCTCCAGTCCAGTCCCGACCTCTGGGTAGTCAATCCCCACCAGCAGCTTGGAGATTGAGTATGTCATCTTTTGATGACATCTGAGTGCTTAGGTAACTGGCACCCCTATCCTCTCCAGTAATTCTGTCTCCAAGCAGCTGGAGCAGGTGATCCCAAGGTCTGGACTTAATTTAGGGACAACTAAGAGGCCTATTTCCATCTTGCTCTTTGCTAGACTTGGCTTGTACAGGCAGCTCAGGTAGAGTTCTTCCGGGGGGAAACTGAAGGCTCTAAGTTGCAGGCCAACATAGCATGGCAAGTTTTAAAAAAAAAAAAAAAAAAGCAGGGTAGTCAGCTTCCAGTAAGGTTATAGGGACCCTCTCAGCTGGGAAGAAACAGGCTCCTGATCATGTGAGAACTCTGCCGTGGTTCCCGAACCCTGCAGTGGGTGAGCAGCTGTGACGGGAAACAAGAACAGAAAACATGCGTCTTCCCATCGGGCTTCTGCCTTCTTGCCAAAGCCGGTAAGTGAGGGCTGAGCAGAAGCGAGAGCGAAAGGAAGAACAGAAAGCATACGGGGCCACAGGGAGCAGGGCTAATCCTGTTCGTTGACTGAAAACTGAACCGGCATTCTCCCCCCTTCTCAGTGGCAGCTTGCCTGGACTGACACGAACCACGGAATAGAAGTGCCATTTTAGAGTCTTGAAGCTGGAAGTATGCCATTTTCAGTGAGTAGACTGGGTAGGAGGGGCTACCTAGCAAAGGGGGGGGGGGGGGGAGGCCTGCTCAGATGCGGGAACAACTCCTTTGTGATTTTTTACTTTCTTTTATTTATGTGACAGAGTTAGAGGGAGCAGTTGGGCTACCTTTCACTGGTCATAGAAGGGCTTAAGAGCCCTCTTAAGACTTCTCCTCTGCTGGGGTGACTTAGCAGAGTCAACGAATCTCCCTCAAGTGGGGTCATGCCAGAAAGGGCCACCTGTCTCGCTTGCGGGGTCTGCCGGGGCACAGTGTCAACCTCAGAAATATGTAGAGGGTATGTGACGAATGCACGCATGGCAGAAGAGAACATTCAGGATAGTACAGCACAGTCAAATTGTTCTGGACCCTCAGGGGCCTTGGATGGCGCAGGACAAGCCATGTGTGGGGGTGCAGTCCTCTCTTCCTTCAGGGACGGTGACAGCAGATCAGTTCAAGGGAGGTGCGGGATCCACACCACCTCTTTTGGAGCTTTGTATGGTGGATTGCTCCCCTCCCAGGCCCCCCACGTCACAAGAGTGATTCGAGGAAGGGGCTCAGGGTTTCCCCCCCCCCTGAGTTTGTCCTCCTTTTGCATTAGGCATTCTGCCTGAAGCAGGAAAGTAAGGGTACCCCTCTGTCATAAGAACATAACAAGAACATAAGATATGCCATACTGGGTCAGACCAAGGTCCATCAAGCCCAGTATTCTGTTTCCAACAGTGGCCAATCTAGGTCATATGTACCTAGCAGTTTCCCCAAGAGACACAAGTTCCACAATGCTTGTACTGGGTCAAGCATTGATATCTTCGGTCACTTCTTAATAATGGTTTATGGACCTTTCCTCCAGGAACTTGTCCAAACCTTTTTTAAACCCAGCTACACTAACAGCCTTTACTACATCCTCCTCCGGTAACAAATTCCAGAGTTTGATTACACGTTGAGTGAAAAAATATTTTCTTTTATTAGTCTTAAATAGTTTACCCTGTAGCTTCATTGCATGTCCCCTAGTCTTTCTATATTCTGATAAGGTAAACAATCGATCTACGTTTACCCGTTCCACTCCGTTCATTAATTTATAGACTTCTATCATATCTCCCTTCAGCCGTCTCTTTTCCAGGTTAAAGAGCCCTAACCTTTTTAGCCTTTCTTCATAGGAGTATCCTTCCATCCCCTTTACCATTTTGGTGGCTCTTCTCTGAACCTTTTCTAAAATCGCTATATCCTTTTTAAGATACGGCGACCAGAATTGCACACAATATTCAAGGTGCGGTCTCACCATGAAACGATATAGAGGCATTATAATATCTTTTGTTTTATTTTCCATTCCTTTCCTTATCATACCTAGCATTCTATTTGCTCTCTTGGCCGCCGCTGCACACTGGGCCGAGGGTTTTAACATGGTATCCACAATGACGCCTAAATCTTTTTCCTGGGTGGTGGTTCCTAATGTGGAACCTTGCATCGTGTAACCATAGTTTGGGTTGTTCTTCCCTAGGTACATAACCTTGCACTTGTCCACATTAAATTTCATCTGCCATTTTGATGCCCAGTCTTCCAATTTATCAAGATCCTCTTGCAATTTTTCACAATCCTCTTGTGTTTTAACAATTTTAAATAGTTTTGTGTCATCTGCAAATTTGATAACCTCACTCGTTATTCCACTTTCCAGGTCATTTATGAATATGTCAAAAAGCAGCGGACCCAGCACAGATCCCTGGGGTACACCACTATTCACCTTTCTCCATTGGGAAAATTGGCCATTTAGCCCTACCCTCTGCTTTCTATCTTTTAACCAGTTCCTGATCCACAATAATACACTGCCTCCTATCCCATGACTCTTTAGTTTTGTCAAAAGTCTCTGATGAGGGACCTTGTCAAAGGCTTTCTGAAAGTCCAGATACACAATATCAACCGTCTCACCTTTGTCCACCTGTTTATTCACTCCTTCAAAAAAACATAACAGATTAGTAAGACAAGATCTTCCTTGTCTAAAGCCATTTTGGCTGTCTCCCATTAGGTTGTCTCTAAACTAAAACGTGGTCTTTCTTTATGAATGATTGTGTGTCAAACATCAAAATAATGCCTCATTCAATTATTCACCAAAAGCTAACAAATTCAGTGATACTTGAAAAACTCAACGTTAGCCTCAGAAATCACCGTGAGCACTAATAAACTCTGGGCTGATTCTCATTCAATTCCCAGACATGTGCCGGTTTAACATCAATGGCTGTGCGTTGTGAATCAATTAATCAAAATGCAACATGAGCAATACAGTCAAACCTCGGTTTTCATGATTAATCCGTTCCAAAAAGTCTGACTAAAACCAAAACGTATGAAAACTGAAGCCATATTTCCCATAAGAAATAATGTAAATCCAATTAATCCGTTCCAGACACCCAAAAATATTCACAAAAAATACATTTTATAGAGAATAACTATATTTTTACATACATAAAACAATGAGAAATAAATATAAATGACTAATGAAATGGATAAATGAACATTTAACATCACTGAAAGCAAGCTAAGTTCAGTACTGTACAGTATGTTAACATCTGGCCTTAGCCACCCCTGACAAGCTGCTGTGCCCAGCTCTCTTCGGAATCACATTGGATTCAGCCCATTAAAATACCTTTACATTATCTGCTCAATGCTTCAGAATGGCAGAAAATCTTAATGATATAGCTTGAGACGTACCCTGCAAGAGAAAGAACTGCCTCCCACATTCATGTAACATCTCCTGCTTACATTGACAGCTTTTCTTCCTTGCTACCTCCGAGCCTGAGGGGGCGCTCCAGAGAACGGGCAGGCGGTGGATGAGATCGGGGCCTTCCTCTCTGCGCAATCCTTGCCTCTCTGACTCTGACCAGGCTCGAGGATGTGTTTCATTTACGTGCTCAGCTGGCTTTCGCTTCTCATCACGCTGGCGATCGGTGAGTCCGGGGGGCAGTGCTGCCAGGACCAGGCGGGCGTTCCGGCAGTGTATACAGACCGGTGTGCAGCGCGAGGGTGTATGTATTTACAGTACTGTACTTTACGAAAACCGAGGCGATGTACGAGAACCAGGACAAAATCTCAGTCAAAAAAGACGTTGAAAACCGAAGCGATGTATGAGAACCGGGACAAAATCTCAGTCAAAAAAGACGTTGAAAACCGAAGCGTATGAAAACCGGGGCAAATGAAAACCGAGGTTTGACTGTACTTATATCAATCAAAAAATACTTAGCTCATGTACAAACTTGATGTTGTACAGAATGCTCCATGGTTTTTTAAAGTTTCCATAAAGATTTGTTAGTGGAATGCGCTGTCTTCCACTTGTAAGGACTTGTCCCAACGCCAAATTTTATAAGGCGCCCTTGCGTTTCGCCGTGTAGGGTTTATCAAGGGACTATAGTCATTAAGTCATGTATCCTGGTAGCGCAGCTGAATTGTAAAGCATGCTCCTCCAACTGCATCGGGAGATCCCTTCATGACTATAGTCCCTTGATAAACCCTACACGGCGAAACGCAAGGGCGCATCTTTTTGCCTAAACTTTTGGGCTTGCAGTCCTAACCCCCTTCATGAAAAGAAATAAGAACGGAACAACTATTTTCGATATTTCGGCAAGCTATCCCCTGAAGAAACACAAGATGTGAAACGCTTGGGCGCCTTAGATAAACGGCGTTGGGATTCATATGGAATTTACACTGCAGCTGCAAGCATCAATACTTAGTAGCCGCTCAGCACATCATGGACATGTTATTTAAGATTGGAAGCTAAGTACCAACCAATATTTTTCTTTTACATGGTATTGTTTTGGTACTCTTTAAGAAAAGAAAGATAATTTGAAAGTTATGCCCCTAGGCTGGAGCTGAGCGAGCAAGGCTTTTATATAAAAAAATTTGTGAGCATTTGAGAGCTTACAAAAATAACAAACAAAAAAAAAAAAAAAAAATTTAAGAAAAAGGACAGTGTTTGTTGAAGTGTACAAAAATAAAAATAAAGGGTCATTGATGTAAACAGCAGCATTAGATAAGGGTGATAATCTTGATGAAGCCCCTTTCTTGAAAAGCTGCGTATGTTTGGACTGAGACCCTAGTACACCACTGCACACATGTCCTATTAGTTTCTATGGTGAATATTTGAGCGGATAACATATCTTGGTAGTCTTTCAGTAGCAACCGCTTAATAACGAGACCAAACTTTTGTATCTTCTCAATAGAGGCAATCCACTGCTTCATTCTAACCCCTACACATGGTTCTCTTTCTAAAAGACATCCATTTTTTCTATATTTCTATGAGCTGTCAGGATGTTCATGCCTATAGGTCACAGGTTTCTCCTCTTTTTCCTGCTAGGGAAAGAGGTCTAACCACTATCAAATGATAGTTCCTGTGCCAGCATGTATTTTTTCCTTTCTATAGACTTACTACTTGGTAAGTCTTCTTCAGCTCCATTCTCTTCACCCTCTTACCAAGCTTTTCCTCTGTAAGAACGGAATTACTTGCTGGGGGGCTTTTTCTTCAGCCTCTCTAGTATTCTCACTTTCCAGTGCGGAGTTTTCCTCTCTGAGTTACCTCCTCTGTTTCAACCTTACTTTGGGGCAGCTTATCAGACATGTCCAGAGTTTTCTACTCCTGTTCTGTCTGTTCTTTCTGTTTTTGAACAGTAAGATTCTTTCTGCTATCTTGCTAGCAGCTGCCTATGCAGGAGCCTTAATGTTTCGACCACTGGTTCTTGTCCACAAACAACCAGATTTGTCCTCCACTAACATTCTGTCTAGTCTTAGTAGTGCCTCCAAGTCAGTGCTTTCATCTATCTTGGAGATTATCTCACTACAAGCTTTTTGGATTGTCTTCTATTTCTGCCATCTCCATTCTCCTGGGTTTGGCAGCATAGTTGGCAGAGATACTGGCTCTCTAGCAGCCAGTTCTATCTCCTCATTCTCCTGCATCATGCTCTCTGCAATTCTACAGAGAAGCTTTCCACTATGGGCCCTTGCTAGAGAGCATGGGTTTTTTTTTCTCCAACAGCTATCCTAGATGGTTGGAAAAGGCTTTTCAGTCATGTCTCCCTTGACTAGAAGGTTCTCCCTTCTTTTACTATCTCCTTTTTGATATAAAGGACATAGGCCTTCTCTTACGTAAAAGCTTAAGGAGTTGCCAATTCCCTGCTTTGGTCCATAGCATTCCCAATCGGGGATATGCTCTTTCTCCTTGCAGCTCGTCCTCATGGTAAGAACGCATGATACTTCTTGCCCTTAAGAAGGTCAATATGGTATCTCATCTCTATGTGTCTTCTGTCTACTTACCATGCTAAAGTCCTGGAAGACTCGGGACTTGCTGGCTGCAGATTGATATTATCCTCTGTTTTTCACGTAACCGTCCTGGTTATTTCACTAGCTAGCATCCTTGCAGATCATAACCAGGGGGAATACATTCTCTATATATCTTCTCAAGTAGGTTCCACCTCCTTGTTACTAGATGAATTTTTCCTCTCCACATATCCTATGTGAATACCGTGCTGTAGGCATATCTCTGTCTGTTTAATTGCAGACACCCATATTTAGGCCTATATATTCATATTTATCTTTTGTGTGTATTTTATGCCCCTCCATATCTCACTATAGATATATTCTTATATGTCTATCTATATATCTATATGTATATATATACTTATATATATATATATATATATGTATCTGTCGAGATCTTTTATTATAGATAGATATGTATCCACATACTTATCTATCTGATTGTCTATGCTCATATAGCTATATGATTCTGACAGAGGGGCTTTCCCCTTACCTATGCTATCCAGCAGGTTTGGGGTTCTACGCACACAACCACTCCTGTGGTAGTCAACACTTTTTATACCATAACCTAAGGGTTTAGGTACCTCTGAAGCTCTCCGTGCCCAATATCTCTCCTAGCTTACCCCAGTTAGGAGAGACATTGTGGATCTTCAGTTAATCACAGGCTTTAACGCCTCAGGCATTTGTCCTCTCTTTTTGGGATACAAGGGGTTCCCATACCCTTTCTCCCCATAAGGACTATGCCTGTTTGTCCAAATCGGTTAGCCTTTCTCTGTTTGCTCCTAAGAGTGAGCCACTCTGCCGCCAAAAGAGTTAGGTTTTTGTCATAAAGCCTTCCGCTGAAGGCCCACCGTTTTTGTACTACCCCAGTTTTTCCTACTGGGGTTACCTGTTACTTTTCAGGATTCTGACCTCCAATGTTTTTCCTACAGGTTTATTACCTCCACTTTACAGTGAGGTCCTCTTCAAGGTTCCTCTACTGGGTTTCCCAGTAGATCCATGAACCTCCATACTTCTGTGAAATCCTGTCAGTGGAGTTCCATATTGCAATATTCTTTGCAATATCATTGATGACAATCATTATCCACACATGGACTCCTTCTCTGCAGTCCTATGCTAAGTTAGCTGTTCCACAGCATCCTTCTTTCTTCAACTCCTACCCTCCATCCTCAGGATGCCTGGTGTTCTCGTAGATAGCATGTTCCAACCTATGACATGCTGGGACTCCAGGCATCTCAGCTTGGGAGTCCCCATATGTGAAGACTCATTCCTGCTTGTTCCTGGAGATAGCACAGTTACTTACCTGTAACAGGTGATCTCTGGGAACAGCAGGAATAAGTCTTCACAACCCACCCACCTCCCCAGGAGCTGTATCTCTATCTATCTTTCCTTTCCTCTCTCTCTCTCTTTGTCACAGCTTTAAAACTTAACTGAGGACTTCCGGTGATGTCACCTACCTGAATGGCGGCGTAGCGTGGGAGCTCCGCCACCAACAAGCAATTATATGCTTCATTAGCCCCTATGGGCATCGGAGGGGCAGACCAGAGAGTGGCCGGGAGTGAGAGGAGTAACGCCGAACCCCAACGGAGGCAAATATAAGCGGGGAGGTGCGGCGGTGAGACGTGACCCGCCCGTGAGTGGCAGCCCAGGCAAACGCGGGCTCTTAAGACGGAGGCGGCGTGAAGCGGGCCGCGCAAGTGAAGAGCTTGCAGAGCAAAAGCAGCTCAGTGGGGAGTGAGCGCAGTGAGCCCACAAGTGGTTGCATCCTAACCAGCCAAGCTCTAAAAAGACCGCGAAGCTGACTGCGGTGGAGGCACGTTGCATACGGTGCGCAGGAGAGGAGGAGGCTGTGAAGGCCTAACACGTGGTCAAGCAAAACTGTGGCAGACACGTTGGAAAACCGCACCTGAAACAACGAAAGAGCTAAGTGCCAGAGCAGAAACCAGCGGTGAGTCCTCGTAGCACTAATAATTAAGAGCTGGGACTGAGGATTGAGACAGAGCGTGCCTGTGTGTGAGACTTGCCCACGGCAACGGCCGCAGAAAGGAGAGCTGGCGGTGAACCCGAAGCACGGGCCGTGGAGACAGCAGAGGGAGGGGTGAGTCAGCCCAAAAACATGGAGAAGGCCAGTAAAAAAGAGACTCGGATGAAAAAAAGCTGGCGGAGTTCCGCTCCCCGTATGCAACCTCCAAAGGAGGGGGGAAGGAGGGGGAGAAAGCAGGAAGACCTGCGGTAGAGGCCCCGCAGAGTCCGGGGGGGGGGGGGAATGATGGTGGAGAAGAGTGCCTGACAGCCGCTGAGCAGAATAAAACAATGGCTTCTCGAGTTGAAGGTGGAGATGTGCGGGGTGAAGAATGAGATCAAGGAGGTGGTGCAGATTATGCGTCAAGATCTGGTGGAGCTGGGAGAACGAATGGAGGAGGCGGAGACCAAGCTGGAGAGCCAAGAGGAGACCCTGTCGCAGGTCCAGAGAAGCTGGGAAGAGCTACAGCTGGCACAGGAGGCCCTAAAAGCCAAAACTAAGGACCTTGAGGACCGATCGTGCAGATGCAACCTTCGGGTGCGGGGAGTACCAGAAGAGCCTCAGTATAAGAACTGTGAGGCAGTGGTCCAGCAGATCTTCAGGGATCTCCTTGTGGCAACTGGATAAGAGGGGGTCGCCGAAGATACTCGCCCTGGCATAGAAAGGGCGCACAGAGGCCTGGGGCCCATTCGCAATAATAGGCCGAGAGACATAGTAGTCTGCCTGCGATCCTTTAAGAATAAGGAGCTCCTGCTGGGAGCCAACCGCAAATTGAAAAGCTTCCACTGGGAGGGACATAAGGTGGAGTTGTATCAAGACCTGTCCCAGGGAACGCTGCAACGCAGGAGAGAGATCAGAGAAGTCACAGCGTATCTCAGAAAAGCAGAACTGAGATACAAGTGGCTCTTTCCATTTGGATTACTTATCACGGTGAAGGGACGCTCAAAGACGGTGAGATCCAGTGCGGAGGCATGGAGGGCTTTGCGGGAGCTAGGAGCAGAGCGACTACCGGAGATGGCTGACGGCCCGCCTACTCCACCGAGAAAGGGATCAAGGACCGGAGGAGCGGAGAACATGAAATGGCAGAGGGCGAGCGGACGGAGATTGGCCAGAACAGCCAAGGACTCCCACGAGAGTCGACAATCAGAACCAGAGACTGGCTGAGCTGTGGCAACTTCCTAAAGGACTGGTATTCTTGAATGAGCTGTGATAGCGGGTGGGGGAAAGGAGTTGGGCTAGATAGTAGGATAAGAGGGGAGAGGGGGAAGGTGGGGACGGGGCTGAGAGGAAGGAGGAATAATGCGGGCGAGGAGGGGTGGGGATAGGGGGTGTAAGGAGTAGTGGAAGGATGGGGCTTGGTGGGAGCGGGGAGGGAGAGGGGCTGATGGGGTAGGTAGGTGGGGAGGTGGAGAAGGTCACGGTAATGGAAGCTGAATCTCCGCAGCGGAGATTGATGAGGAGGGGAGGGGGGAGAGAAGGGGAAGGTTGGGAGGGGGGGTGAAGGAGGGGGGAGGAGGGGGGGGAAGGGGAGCCGGGGGGGGGGGGAGGAGGGGACGGATGGGGTTAGGGGTGCGAGGAGGGGGAACGAAGGAAGGAAGGGCATTGAAAATCTTTACAATGAATGTGAAAGGCTTAAACTCACCAATGAAAAGACAGAAATTGTATAAAGAATTAGCAAGGCATAAAGCAGACATAGTAATGTTACAGGAGACACATCTACAGAGAAAGCATGAGGCGCTGGTACAACCCCGGGGATATAAACATCGGGTGTTCGCCTCCAATCTTAAAGAGAAAAAGAAAGGGGGAGTGGGGATCTTCATTAACGGGAAAGCCCCAGCAGAGGTCCAGGTGATATCCCGGGATAAGGGGGGGCGCTACCTCTTGCTGAGGGTAAAGTTAGGGGAGGAATGGTTTTGTGTGGTAAATGTGTACGCCCCTACGAGTACTCAAACTGAATTCTGGAAAGAACTGAGTGAGCAGGTGGCGGCAATGGGGGAGGGGGTCCTGATTTGTGGAGGGGACTTTAATGTGGCCTGGGAGATTGGGAGAGACATGACAGGACGGAGGGAGGGGAGAGGTACCGATAGGAAGCGGTATCACAGATTCGTGCAGGAGAATGGCCTGATAGATGCGTGGCGGATATTAAATCCGGGAAGGAGGCAATTTTCCTTCTACTACTCCGCGGTTCATGGTACTTACTCCCGCTTAGACGCCATATGGGTGGGGAAAGAGCTAGTGGGTAGGCTTCTGGGGGGTGAGATAGAGCCTATCACATGGTCAGATCATGCTCCGGTGGTGGTGCGGGTGCGCTTGGCAGGGGAGGACAAAGGCCAACAATTTTGGAAATTGAATGAAGGTTTACTGGAGGATGCGAGGGTGGTGAGCTAGATTGAAAGCTTAATACCGGTGTATTTTGAGCAAAATGGTGGGGGGGAGGTAGCGGATGGAGTAGTCTGGGATGCTTTTAAGGCTGTTGTCAGGGGAGTACTCATTAAGTGGGGGGCCCGTATAAAGCGGGAACGGGCGGAGGAGGAGGAGCAGATGCGCGGGAGATTGCGGGAGATGGAGGAAAGGGATGGGCTAGAAGGTAGTGGACAGTTGCGGGGAGAGGTGCTGGAATTACGGGCTCAAGTGAATGCACTCGAGGCGGAGAAGATACAATTCCGTCTTCAGTTGTTGAAACAGAGGTTCTTTGAAGGGGGGAACAAAGCCGGGAAGTACCTCGCGAGACAACTGAAAAAGCGGAGGGAGTGGAATAGGATTTTACAGATTAAGAGTAAGGGAGCGGTGGTGCGAGAGGTTCAGCGCATTAGGGAGGAATTCGTGGCCTTCTATAGCAATTTGTACGCGGCACGAGAGGTGAGGTCGGAGGAGGACATTGTTGAATACGTGAGGGAAGCAAGGCTCCTGGCCCTGACGGGAGAGGACCAGGAGGGGCTGGATAGGGAAATCCGAACCGAAGAGGTCCTTCAGGCCATTAAGGCGTTGAAGAACGGCAAAGCCCTAGGGCTCGATGGTTTAACGGCAAGGTTTTATAAACGATTTGGGAGTCTTCTGCTGAATCCGCTGACTAGGGTATTCAATGGGCCGAGAAGGGGGAGGCATTGCCAGAGACAATGGGTTGGGCGGGCATCACCCTTATCCACAAGGAAGGGAAAGACCCTCAAGATTGTGCGTTCTATCGTCCAATCTCGCTGTTAAATATTGATGCGAAAGTATTGGCGAAAGTGTTAGCAACGAGACTTAATGGATTGTTAGGAAAACTGGTGCATGCAGACCAAGCTGGGTTTGTACCGGGCCGGCAAGTGGCGGACCACATTCGGAAAGTGTTAAACGTGATGTGGTCAGCGCAAAGGCGGGGGGCAGAGGCCTTGTTAGTATCATTGGATGCTGAGAAAGCCTTTGACCAGGTGTCCTGGAAATTCCTGTACTCGGTACTGGAGAGCCAGGGGTTTGGGCCTGGTGTCGTGCAGTGGGTGAGGGCTCTTTATGCTAAGCCGATAGCATGTGTTCGAGTGAATGGGGGATACTCGGAATTTTTTCCGCTAGAAAGAGGGACCAGGCAGGGCTGCCCCCTGTCCCCTTTACTATTTGCGCTCTCCCTCAAACCTTTAGCGGCACGGTTGAGGAGCAATTCAGATATCACGGGAGTTAGGGTAGGACGACAGGAATGTAAGGCGTCCCTCTTTGCGGACGACATACTGTTGACACTCACGAATCCTAGAGACTCATTGAGGGCAGTGATGAGAGAGATTCAAGAATATGGCGAGAGGGCGGGCTTCCGGATTAACTGGGGAAAATCCGAAATATTGAGTATAGGGGGGAGCAGGAGGAGCAACGGGACTGGCAACAGAGTTTTCCCTTTAAATGGGCAAAGACATTGATCCGATACCTCGGGGTTCAAATAGGAAGAACTTTGGAGGAGTTGTACGCTTTGAACTATGCAAAATTGGTGGGGCAGGTGGAAGGGCGCTTGCAGGGCTGGAGTAGGGGGTATTACTCGTGGTTCGGACGAATGGCAACGGTGAAAATGATGCTTCTCCCCCAGTTTTTGTTTCTTTTTCAAGCCTTGCCAGTCCCGATACCCCGGAGAGTGCTGAGGAAGATACAACAGCAGGTAGAGCGATTTATTTGTGTGGGGGGGGGGGGGGGAGGGGGGGGAGGAGATCACGGATCGCGGCAAAAACGATGCAGGTGTTGGTAGGGGAGGGGGGATGGGGTGCCCAACTTTCGCCTGTATTATACGGCAGCGCAGCTGCGTGCAGTCTACGCGTGGCTGAGGGAGCCTCAGAAGCAGTGGGTACAGATGGAGATGGACGAATACAGGCCGGAAGAACTAGAACGGATCATATGGGAGGGGAGAGGAGAGAAGGGGAGGAACCCCATAGTGGGGCATACATTGCAGGTGTGGCAACAATATAGGAAGTGGTTGGTGGGAAATAAAAGGTGGTCGGTTACAATGTCACTGCAAGCCTGCTGTGCGGAAAGTACGGGGCCAGATGTCACAGTGCTGCGTAAATGGGCGGAGTTAGGTTTGACTCAGGTGTCCCAGATCGTGGTAGGTATGCAATGTCGAGGTTTTGAAGGGGTGCGGGACCTCTATCGATTGGGGGAGGCGGACAGGTTTGCGTACACGCAGCTCTGCTCGGTAGTACAAAAAAGGGTAGGGCGCAAGGGGGACGGGGAGGGGGGGGGGGAAGAGTGGTTTGAATGTGCATGTCTGGGCTCCCTGGGGCGGCAGGGGATGCTCTCTAGGATCTATAGAGGTTTGATAGCGCGGGGGGAAGGCAAGTTGAAGTATATGGAAGCGTGGGAGAGGGATCTTGGGGTATCGTGGGGGGTGGAAGAGTGGGAGACAGTTGTAACGGGCATAGCTAGCTTCTCCATTGCCACATCACTGCGCGAGAATGGCTTTAAGGTGCTGAGTCGCTGGTATCTCACACCAGAGCGATTGTGTAAAGCGGGAGTGTTGCAAACGGATGAATGCTGGCGGAAGTGTGGGGAAAGAGGATCATGGATGCACATGTGGTGGACGTGTCCGGTAGTTGGAGAGTATTGGAGCAAAATAGGGGAACACATAAACAAAATTGTGGGTGCGAACATTACGCTTGGACCTGAGATGTGTCTCCTGCATAGAGCTGATGGGAGATGGGACGGGGATTGGAGAATTATTTGGTATTGTGTAACAGCGGCACGGTGTGAAATCGCTTGGTATTGGAATAAGCCGATTTTACCCTCCTTAGCGAGTTTTGCCTGTAGAGTGTCGCATCTTTATGCTATGTATAAACTGACAGGGGAAAGGGGGGGAGAGGGGAACAAATGGAGAAGAGGTGGGCGGGGGTGTGGAAGTGGTTGCGTGAAGAGGGGTGGAAGTAAGGGGGAGGGTTTTATATTGGGGGGGAATGCCTTGTTCAGGTTATCCACTGATAAAGTTTGTGGGTGATCGGGGGGTATGTTAGGTAGCATTCCCATCTTGATTTTCACTGTTATATTGTTGGAGCATAAGGACAGGGGAGGGGAGGGGAGGGGGGATTGGGCGGGGGGGGGGGGGGGTTTCCAGGGAGGTTTTGAAAAGCTGGTAGTAAGTGTAAGATGTTTGGTCTCTTATGTGTTGATTGGGGGAAACTTGGTGTACTGAAGTTGTTGTTCCGATGGAAATGTAACTGTTACAGATGCTAATAAAAAATTTTAAATAAAAAAAAAAAAAAACTTAACTGAGGAGAGGCAGTTGGGAAAGGCGGGAAGGCAACACGCAGGCGTGCTGGGATGCTTCCAAAAGCTCTTGATTGGATGCGCAGACTCCGTCGGTACCGACGTACCCATATGTGAAGACTTATTCCTGCTGTTCCCAGAGATCACCTGTTACAGGTAAGTAACTGTTCTTTCTCTTGTTCAGCCTGGGTTCCCTGGTAGCCCAGAGATAGGGAGTCACCCATATGTGAGGACTGACTTCCTGCTTGGTCCTGGAGAAAGAGTAGTTACTCACCTGTAACAGGTGTTCTCCATGAGCAGCAGGAATCATTTCTCACAACCTTCCCTCCTCCCCTGGGAGTTGCAGTTGTACATAGTTTATTTTACATTTTTGTGTGCTGTTTTTTTAGCTATGTCATTTGACTGAGGAAGATGTCACCTTTAGGCGGGAAGGGGTCCGCGCATGCGTGCAGTATTCCTAAAGGCTTTCATAGAAAGCTGGGGAAATGCTCCACAGGGGCTCCATCGACCTCGATGTCACCCATCTGTGAGGGCTGATTCCTGCTGCTCCTGGAGAACACCTGTTACAGGTGAGTAACTACTCTATATGTCAAAAATCAGTGGACCCAGAACAGATCCCTGGGGTACTCCACTATTCACCTTTCTCCATTGGGAAAATTGGCCATTTAGCCCTACCCTCTGCTTTCTATCTTTTAACCAGTTCCTGATCCACAATAGTACATTGTCTCCTATCCCATGACTCTTTAGTTTTGCCAAAAGTCTCTGATGAGTGACCTTGTCAAAGGCTTTCTGAAAGTCCAGATACACTATATCAATCGACTCACCTTTGTCTACCTGTTTATTCACACCTTTAAAAAACTATAACAGATCTTCCTTGTCTAAAGCCATGTTGGCTGTCTCCTATTAAGCCATGTCTATCTACATGTTCAATAATTTTGTTCTTTATGATGGTTTCTACCATTTCTCCTAGTACTGACGTCAGGCTCACCAGTCTGTATTTTCCCAGATCACCCCTGGAACCTTTTTAAAAATTGGTGTTACATTGGCCATCCTCCAATCTTCAGGTATTACAGTTGATTTTAATTATAGTTCAGAGATTACTAATAGCAGGTCTGCAATCTCATATTTCAATTCTTTCAACACCCTTGGATGTATATCATCCGGTCCAGGTGATTTGCAACTCTTTAGTGTATCAAATACTTGTAATACATCTTCCCGGCGTATCAATATTTCCTTCAAATCTTCCGCAGTATCACCTTTAAAAAACACTTCAGTCATTGGTAACATCTCTACATCTTTATTATTTATTTATTTATTTATTATTTATTACAGGCTCTTATAGACCGCTCTATTTAGCATCAGCGCGGTTCACAATATAACAACAGACCAGAACAACTAACTGGTTTTACAGAGAACAGGTCAGAGAACTTGGATAAAACATAGGGGAAGTCATTAACTGAAACTATTTACATGAGTATTTACATGTATATACACAACAGGATTTATCTTCCTCAGTAAAGACCGAAGCAAAAAATTCATTCAGTCTCTCCGCTATAGCCTTGTCCCCTCTTAGTGCCCTTTTTATTCCTCTATCATGTAATGGTCCAACTGACTCTCTCACAGGTTTTTTGCTACGAATGTACTTGAAAAAGTCTTTAGTACGCGTTTTTGCTTCCACAGCTTCTTCTCAAATTCTCTCTTTGCCTGCCTTTTCAATGCCTTACATTTAACTTGCCAGTGCTTGTGCTGTTTCCAGTTTTCATCATTTGGCTCTTTTTTCCATTTCCTGAAAGATGCTTTTTTGGCAACAACAGCCTCTCTGACTTCACCTTTAAACCATGCTGGCAGTTTTTTTGGACTTCCTTCCACTTTTCTTAAAGCGTGGATACAGCTGGACTGGTCTTCCAAGATAGTATTTTTAAACAACACCCAAGCTTGATGTAAGTCTTTAACCTTTGCAACTGCTCCTTTTAGTTTATTCTTAATTATTTTCTTCATTTTATCGTAGTCTGTGTTTCATAAGTTAAAAGGTAGTACTGTGGATTTCCTTACCATTCCTCCTCCATTAATTAAATCAAACTCTACCATTCTATTATCACTATTGCCAAGTGGCCCCAACACCCTTATCTCTTGCACCATATCTGGTTTTCCACTTAAGACTAGGTCCAAAATGGCTTCCCCTCTGTTCGGTTGATGAACCAGCTGTCCAAGAAGCAGTCATTTCTTTCATCTAAAAACTTTATCTCCCTAGCATGTCCTACCGTGACACTGACTGAGTCAATACCGGGGTAATTGAAATCACCCATTATTGTTACTGTGCTGTAAGTTTTGTTAGCTTCCCTGATTTCTTTGAGCATTTCATCATACATTTGTTCATTGTGGCCAGGCGGTCAATAGTATGGGTTGAGAGGCTGTAAGGCATGGAGGAAGCCGCTACTAATGGTGAAACAGAGGAAGAGATGCATTGATTGGGCATCCAAGTACTCAAATGGAGCAAGGCTGACTGGGAGAATGTTCAGTGATGAAATCACGTTCTGCATTCTGGCTGACCAGGGCAAAACTTATGTGAGGAGGTTTCCTCATGAAGAGCACAAACCAGAGTTCTTGAATATTTCTGTTAAGCATCCAACCAAGGTCATGATATGGGAATGCATGGCAGCCAGTGGTATTGGAAGACTCCATGTCCTTGATGGGATGGTTAATGCAGCAAAATACATAGGAATTCTGCAGAAGTGCATGCTGCCATCAGCAGAGCAACTATTTTCTGTTAGATATTTCTTCTAGGATGACAATACACGTTTCCACCAAGCAAAAACTTTCGCCGACTGGAAGAAAATGAAGTGAGTTCAGTTCATTGACTAGCCAGCTCAATCACCCAGTCTCAACCTGATTGAGAATCTTTGGCACAAGGTATCAGTTGAGATCGCCAAGAGCAGCTGCGGACCAAGTTGGAGCTGATTGAGTCACGGATTGCAGCCTGGAATCGCATCATAATGCGAGAACACCTCATGAAAGTGGTTTACTCCATGCCAGATAGATGTTGTCTAGTGAGAAAGAGAAAGAGCTGGCCCATCATGTACTAATCGCTACCAACAGCAAAAAACATCCATTTTCAGGGCTACCTAATGAAATTAAGAAGAAAATATTAACACTACCAACATACATGGAACAGAAAACACAACAGTGTTTTGAGCACACATTGCATCTTTCCTCAGAGGTTTACAACCAAACAAATAAAACCACTTGTTTGAAGACTATTCTGATGTGGCTGTGGCTTTGTATCCTCCGCTCTGTGTTTGGAAGAGATTTGTACAAAAGACAAAAGGGAAGAAAACGACACGCGGAAGGCGTTATAAATTGCAACGCATTTTGTCTCTGTGATCCAAACAACTAAAAACTGCTAATTCGGCACTACATATGGAAGACATTTTCACATAACTGTAAGGTCTGGAGGGACTGTAAGGTCTGGAGGGACCTTAAGGGGTTAGGGTGGATTTTGGATGGTAGGTGGGATTGTGTCTTAATAGAGGGGGTGTAACTTTGATGGTGGCTGTGGAGGGGAGTCATAGGTATGTGTGCTTGTTGGGATTATTTGGGGAGGAAGGCTCTGACTCCTTGGTGATGCCGGGTGTGGGGGATTTCTGGACCATGGATAACTTTAAGGAATGTAGACCCTTTAAAATGGCAGACAGGAGTATCAATCCGCATGTCAGAGGTCTGATGTTTCCACCCAAGAAAATTTTCCCCTTGGAATGATGTGGCTTGCTGTGATCACTGCAAGCTTTATTATTCCTTTACCATAAGAGTCACTAACCTGCTGTCCAGAGTTATTGCAGAGTTGTGACTCCTGTGGTAAACTAAGCTGTGGTAAAATGTCAGATTTTGCTACAGCATAGTAACTACCTCTTTAATATTGTATTTGTTATTATCTTCCCTTAAGATTATTTTTTTTGTTGTTAAGTGCTGTTGAGTCTGTGTCGACTCATGGCGACCCTCTGGATAATTATCCTAAACTGTGTTCGGTCTTCAGTCAGGTGGCTCATTGTTGACAGAGTGTCACCCATAGCTGCTGTTATTGTATCAATCTATCACAATGCTGGCCTTCCTCTTTTGTGTTGACTTTCTACTATGCGAAGCATGATGTCTTTCTCTAATGATCTTTCTCTTTGCATGATGTGTCCAAAGTATGAAAATCAGTGTCTTGTCATCTGAGCTTCTAAGGAAAGCTCACGTTTGATCTCCTCTAGAACTGACTGCTTTGTTTTTCGGGCAGTCCATGATATCCACAGTATTCGTCACCAGCGCCATAATTCAAAGGCATCAATTTTCTTCCTATCTATCTTTTTCAGTGTCCAACTTTCGCATCCATATGATGTTATTGAAAATATCATGGCTTGGACAATTCAAATCTTTGTATGGAGAGAAACATCTCTGCTCTTGAGAATCTTGTCTAGGTCCTTCATAGCCATTCTGCCAAGAGCAGTGCATAGTCGGATTTCCTGATTGTTTGTCCTTTCTTCATTGATTGTTAATCCAAGTAGGTTAAAGTTGTCCACTATTTCAATTTCTTCTCCATCAACGATGAACTTATTGAATTTGCCAGTTGCCAAGATCTTTATTTTCTTTACATTAAGGTGCAGGCCCATTTTAAGACTATGTTCCTTGATCTTGAGAAGCACGTTTTTCAGATAGTCTTCGCTTTCAGCCAGTGAGGTGGTATCATCAGCACAGTGAAGGATGTTGATGAGTTTCAGTCTTCACACCTTGGTTGTCTTCATACAGTCCTGCTTCTCTGATGATTTGTTCTGCGTAAAAATTAAACAGGTATGAGAAACTTATGCAACCTTGTCATACACCTTTGCTGATTTTAAACCATTCTGTTTCTCCTTGTTCCGTACGAACTGTTGATCAGTGTAAAGGCTGTGCAAGTGAATGATCAGGTGTTCTGGAATACCCATGCTTCTTAATGTGGCCCAGAGTTTCTCATGGTTTACACAGTCAAAAGCCTTGCTGTAGTCAATAAAACACATATAGATATCCTTTTGGTATTCTTTTGTCTTTTCAAGGATCCATCTCACATCCGCAATGATGTCTCTCGTTCCTCGCCCTTTCCTGAATCCTACTTGCACTTCAGGCAGTTGTCGTTCCAGGTATGGTTGTAGTCTCTTCTGAATGATCTTGAGTAGAATCTTGCTGGTGTGTTGGATCAGAGCGATTGTGCGATAAATTCCACAGTCAGTCAGATCACCTTTCTTCAGTATTGGTATAAACACAGATCTTTTCCAGATCTTTGGTAGGACCAAAAGAAATTCATAGAATAGGCTGTTAGAGCACAAACGTTTTATAAAGAATGGATAATTAGAAGCCGTTTTGGTAGAACACTGTAAAAATAAGGAACATGCTTTCGAATATTTAAAAGTATGGGTCTTAAGATTGTTTCAAAGTAATGGTGATGTGGTGACACAAACAGATGTTCTCCCTGAACAAGCAGGATAAGTGCTGACATATGGGTGACCTCATCAACAAAGCTCCCATGCGGGAACTTCTCCCAGCTCCTTAGCGACACACTGGCTGGTGAATCTGGATATTCAGTTCTAGACAATTTCCAGTGCTGAATATCCAACTTTAAATAAATGGATGATGGCTAGGTGCTTTAAATAACGTAGCCGCCACAATGCCCCCTTCAGCAGGGATGGTTATCATCTTGGTCAACTCCGTGTCTTAAGCATCCACCTTCTGCATTCCTAATCTCCCATACTACTGGGTCTGAAGGTATCAACTACATATTGTTTTCCTGACCCTAAGGTTGGGTTCTGGAGCAATCCATTGTGCCAAAATCAGAGCACTAAAGACCCAATGAACTTGGGACAGAATTTTAGGCTCATGCAGTCCCTCTAAGATCTTCAAAGGCCTCTGCCTTCTCCACCAAATTCTTATACTCAATGAAATATTCAAGAGATGAGACAAGGAGAAATTTTAATCATACCTGAAAATTTCCTCTCCTTGAATTCTGCTAGACATGTCCAGATGACTGGGTTATGCTTCATTGCCAGCAGGCAGATTTGAGCATCTTTCAGTGATGTCATCAGGTTGGTGCAGCACTGAGAGAAGTTGGTAAGACTCCTTCCAAGCGGTAAGCAAAATTAAAAACTCAGAGATAAACTTCAAAGTGATTATCTAAAACAGCAGTTTATGATTAAAACAAATGGAGCAACTGGAAGTAGCTGTCTTACCATAATTTGCAGTCAGGTTCTGTAAAAGAGAAAAATGTAGAAGTAGTAGGAATTCCCAACTTGTAGCAAAGTCTTCCTGGACAGGTCTAGCAGAACCAAGGAAAGGAAATTATCAGCTATGATTAAAATTTCTCTTTTCTTATCATCTTGTCAGACCAATCCAGATGAGTGGGATGTACCCAAGCAGTCAGGACACAAGGTGGGAGGAAGACGAAGCTCTAGTCAGAATAGCCTTGCCAGGTTGCTGTCATCACGTGCTCCCACTTTGAAGCTTGTAGTGTTTCACGAAGATATTCAGGGAGGACTAGATAGCGCCTTACAGATATCTTCTGTAGACTGAGCCCAGCAGGTGGCCTGCAACCTAACCAGATGAGCTTTGACTCCCTCCGGAACCTGGTCAGAGGTTATGCTGAACCAATGGTCTTTTAATCCAGCGGGAGATGGAGGACTTGGCCGCTGACTGTCCTTTCCTTGGACCACTGAATTAAGAAAAAGAGGTGCAACTGCTGAAAAGAGTTGGTATTCTCTAGGTATCTGAACAACACCTTTCTCATATTGTGAAGACGCAGAGAGGGATCTGACCAGAAGTTGTTCTCTATAAAGGAGAGCAAACCATATCCTGATTTAGGTGAAAGGGATAGATCACCTTCGGAAGGAAGAATGATACTGTTTGCAAGGCAACCAATGTCATTGAAATCACTAAAAAGGGCTTGCATTAGAATAAGCCTTGAAGCTCTGATACCCACCAACTGCCACCAGAAAAACCGCCTTAAGAGTTATATCTTTGAGAGACGCCTTGTAGATGAGTTTGAAAAGGGGACCAATGAGAGGCTCCATTGAAGGATGATCGGAGACATGGGAGGAGAAATCTGTTTAATCTCTGAGGAAGCAAGTTATATCAGTATTGACTGACAGTGACAAATGCTGAACCTACCACCAGAAGCATGCCAGTGCCGCACCCTGAGCCCTGGTTGAAGCCTGCTTGTAAAAGGCTTCCACAGCTCCAATGTTTGCCTTCCCAGCCAAGAGGGCCTGAGAAGAACACCACCTCTCAAAGTACCTCCTTACCCTCATGTAGGCTAAGATGGTTGAAGCCCTAAGGGCCCTAAACATAGTATTCATGACTGCACCTGAGTAGCCGCAGTTAGCTAGCTTTTGCCTTTTAAGGGCCAGCTAATAAGTGAGAAGAATGTGGTGTCCTCCATTATCATAGGACTTCATGAAAGAGAGCCCTTCTCCTGTAGGAGCTGGAGTGGGAATTCTGCTTACAGACCCATCATGTTGGCATACCCAAAGGCCTGCATGGCCAGTCTGGAGCAAGCAGAAACACCAGACCTTGATGAATTTGAATCCTGCAAAGGAGAAAGTTCACCAGAGGCTATGGGAGAAAAACAGAGAGCACTGCCTTCTGGAGCCTCACTTGTAGCAAAACTTCCAAGCCTCTTGCTTGCAGATCTCGGCAACTGAAGAAACTGGCCATCTTGGCATCGTCCCATGTTATCATCAGATGGAATACCATGAGGCTCCTCTTTCTCACTATGAGTTCAAACGTATAGGAGCTAAGATCCCACTCCCTGGGATCTAAGGTTTTCTAATTGAGAAAGTCAGCCTGTGCATGGCCAACAGAGCCACTAGGTGCTCCTCTGCCCACTTATGCAGAGCAGCCACTTTGAGTACCACCCCATTGCTCCAATTTTCCAGGACCAAGCAGGAAGTCAGTCCTCACATATGGATGACGTCGGCGCCGACGGAGCCCCCATGCGGAGCATTTCCCCAGCTTTCAAGGAAAGCCTTTGGGAATGCAGCGCTCATGTGCGGTCCCCTTCCCGCTCAAGGGTGCCATCTTGCTCAGTCTTTCTTTTTCCGCGGAGCCCAAAGGACGTGAATTTGTGTCACCTGGGAAAAGTTGATTTTTTCCCGATTTTTTGGCTTTTTCTGATCCAGTTCGACGCCGGTTCCCCTTCCCACCTAGGCTTGGTACACCGGTATCGAGTCCGGAGTTTTGATTTTTGGTTTTTGTCCTTCGTGACTAGCGTTTGCGCTCTTTTTGTGTTTTCACTGGCAGCCCGGTCTTTTGACCTTGCAGGGGCCCTTTTTCCCCGATGGCTGCCAGCAGGTTCAAAAAGTGTGATTGGTGCAAGAAACTTATGTCTCTCACCGACACACATGACTGCTTCCTCCGCTGCCTCGGGCCCGACCATGACCTGCTGGCCTGTGGCCCGTGCGGCAAAATGTCCTCGAATGCACTTCAGAGCCGTCAGCATCAACGTGAGAGAATTTTCTCAGAGACCGCGTCTGGCCGGGCCCGGACTTCGTCAGAGACCTCGACATCTCGGGAGTCTGACCCTGAGCACCGTCGGGGTTCCTCTGAGCGGGAGTCTCCCACCCGGGAGCTCAGAAGGAAGAAGAAGCTCACGAGGGCGGCGTCGGTGGAGGCTGCTGGATCCTCGAGGGCCAGGTCGCGTAGCCCTGACCGCTGCCCCGAGCTCTTGGAGTCGGAGAGGCCGTTCAAGTTACCTTGCGTGGAGCCGGAGTCCCCAAGTCACGTAAGTTCTGTTGTCCTCGTGGACTCTCCTCCGGGGGAGCCGACATCGGGCCCGACGCCGTCGGGGCACGAGTCGGGGGCTGCTGAGTCTCCTGAGCTTGGACTCAGGTTGATGACCTTGGAGAGCAGCTTGGATGCCTTCATGGAACAGCAGTGGGTGCTGATCACCGGTCTGACCAGTGCATCTGCCCCAACCACTGGGACCTCGACGTCCAAGTCGATTCCGGACACCGAGCCGATCCTCGAGTCAATGAAGTCTCGAGTCGATCCTTGGTCAAAGTCCCCCTCGACCTCCCATGTGGGGCCGAGGTCGTCGACGCCGATACCCTTGGCATCGGGGTGGGTGGCACCGAGGCCCACAAGGCCGTAGCTGTTCGATTCCTCCTTAGAGGAATCGGCATGGGAGACAGAGGACGAGCCTCGGAGAAAGTCCCCACCGGAGGATACCCGATTCCGGACTTCGTGAGGGACATGGCCAAAGACTTGGTGTTTCCTGCGGACGCCGAGCAGGAGCCTCGAGCCAAGGAGCTCGATGCCCTTCAGTATGACTTTCCTCCGAAGGAAGCCTTTACTGTACCGGTTCCTCCAATGCTGGAATAGCTGCTCTTCCATATGTGGGAGGCATTGGCCTCAGCGCCGGTTGTTAGCATACGGGTCGATTCCATTTATCGAGTCTGTAGGAGCCCTGGGTTCCAAAAGGCGCAGCTACCGCACAACTGCATGGTTGTGGAATCGATCATGCACCGCCTGAAGATTTAGAAGATGCACTCCATGTTGCCCCCCTGCCGGGAGGCCCGAAACCTGGATGCCCTCGGTAGAAAGTTCTTCCAGGGCTCTATGCTATCTTGCCATGTCCAGACCTACCAGCTGTACATGGGCATGTACCTACGAGACCTGGCAAAGGAGATTGCCGGGTTCTCAGCTGGCCTCTCCGAGGAACCTTTGCAGAGGTTCAAGGCTTTGTCAACAGGGATCCAAGAGTGCTCAAAGTTTATCTCTCGGGCAGCCTAGGATGGCTTTGAGGCTTTGGCCCGGGTAGCCGTGGCAGGCATCGGTGCACGCCGTCAGGCCTGGCTACAGTCATTGGACCTGAAGTTATGGGTGCAGGACAAGTTGGTCAATGTCCCTTGCCAAGGTGAAAACATTTTTGGTAAGCCCATGACTGAAAAAGCTGCAGAAATCGAGTCCAAGACTCTCACCAGGACAAGGCTGTCCAGGAAGACTTCTGCCCCTTCACAGAAAAAGAAGGTCTCGGGAAAGAAGCCCTTTTTCCCGAGGAAGGGTGCTGCCTACAAATGTTACCCTCAATATCAAGCCTCTCCAGCTCCCCAACAGGGCCAGCAGGCTAAGCGGCAGGGGCATGGGCCCCGTAGGCAGAAGACCCCCCAAGCCGCCAGCTCCGGCTCCTGCACAACAGGGAGCAGGGTTTTGACTCCCACAGCATAGCCTCTTCTCCACAGCTGGCTCCACTCAGCACGGGAGGTCTGCTGATCCTGTACGCCTACAGGTGGCCAGCCATCACAGGGGATACCTGGGTACTCAGCATAGTCCAAAAGGGCTACATGCTCCACTTCCACCAGCTACCCCCTCCTACTTTCCAGGGGAGCCTGCAAGACTCCCTCTGCACAGAAACCTCCTCCTTCAGGAGCTGGCAAGTCTTCTAAAAGAACAAGTGGCGGAACCGGTGCCTCACCACCTGGAAGGGCAAGGCTTCTACTCCAGGTACTGCCTGGTACCAAAAAGGACAGGAGGCCTCCATCCTATTCTAGACTTACGAAGCCTAAAGAAGTTACTGCTGCCCTACCTCCTGCAGGGAGACCGGCTATGCTTCTTAGACCTAAAGGATGCTTATACTCAGATCCTCATTCACCGAGACCACCAACAATATCTCAGCTTTGTGGTGGGAGGAAACCATTTTCAGTACAGAGTACTTCCCTTTGGCCTAACTTCCGTCTCCAGGGTTTTCACCAAATGCCTGGCGGTGGTGGCAGCCTATCTCAGGAATCAGGGAATTTTTGTCTTCTCATACCTGGATGACTGGCTCATCAAGGGCCAGTCTCTCCAGGAGGCCCAACAAGCCACTCTTTGCACTGTCTCTCTTCTTGAGCATCTGGACTTTGTCATAAACTACGCAAAGTCCACTTTGCTCCCCTCACAGAACCTAGAGTTTATAGGTGCAAGATTAGACACCCTGCAGGCAAGAGCTTACTTGCCCGAGGACAGGGCCCACAGACTGATGGACTTGGCCAACCAGTTCCACAGAAATTCTCAGGTCTCTGCCAGGCACTTCCTGCGGCTCCTGGGCCACATTTATTTATTTATTTACATTTCTTATATACCGCACTATTTGACATCAGGACGGTTTACATCGAACACATGGCATTCACGGTACATGTGACTCCGAATGCCCGTCTACACATGCAGGCTGCTCAGTGGTGCCCCAGAACTGAGTGGGCGCAGGCCACAGGCGACCTCTGAGACAGAGTAAAGGTGTCTAAACCACTTTTGGACTCCTTGCAGTGGTGGCTACATCTCCCAAACCTTCCCAGGGGGGTACCTTTTCAGGCCCCAGCACACACAAGGTTGCTGACGACTGATGCTTCCTTAAAGGGCTGGGGTGCATATTGCCAGGGCACGTGCACTCAAGGCCTCTGGTCTCTTCGAGAGGCCACACAGCAGATTAATCTTTTGTTGCTTCGAGTAATCCGTTTGGCTCTACAGAGTTTTTCTCATGCCCTCTCTCACCAATCTGTCTTAGTTCAGACAATCAGGTAGCAATGTTCTATGTGAACAAGCAAGGGGGCACGGGGTGCAGGCTCCTATGTCAGGAGGCTCAGGCCCTTTGCTCCTTTGCAGTCAAAGAAGGCATGTTTCTCAAAGCAGTTTATCTACCTGGTCAGGAGAACTTCTTAGCAGACAAGCTAAGCAGGATTCTCCAGCCCCACGAATGGCAGATGAATCTATTGGTGGTCCAGCAGATCTTTCTACGATGGGGACTTCCATCTATCGATCTCTTTGCAAGTCCACTGAACCGTCAGCTGCCCAGGTTTTTCTCCAGACAGCCGCATCCCCTGAGAATGGCAGCAGAGGCTTTTCTGATCTCTTGGTCTATGGGCCTCCTGTATGCGTTTCCTCCCACGCCCCTGGTGGCCCGAACTCTGTTCAAGATTCTCCGGGACAAGGCCTCAGTGATTCTGGTAGCCCCTAGATGGCCGAGGCAACCGTGGTTTCCACTTCTGCTACAGTTGGCGGTGGAAACTCCTTTCCGTCTGGGGTTGCAACATGATCTCCTGTCTCAAGATCAGGGTTCCCTTCTGTACCCCAATCTCAGGTCCCTCAATCTGATGGCCTGGCTCCTGAAAGGATAGTGCTAGCTCCCTTGCTTCTACCTAAGGAGGTTGAAGAGGTGGTTTTGGCCTTTTGGAGGCAGTCCACCAGAAAGTCCTATGCCCTCTTGTGGCGTAGGTTCACAATATGGTGTGCTCAGCGCAATGAAGATCCTTTTCCTGCCTTGTGCCAGTAGTACTGCAGTATCTACTTCACCTGTCAGACCTAGTCCTTAAGTCTAACTCTGTTCGGGTCCACCTCAGTGCTCTATCAGCGCACCACTCACCGGTGGAGGGACAGTCTCTGTCGGTTCACTACTTGGTGTCTCACTTCTTCAGAGGACTGCTTCTTCTGAAGCCTCCAGTTCGTCCACTGGCGACTGAGTGGGATTTGAACGTGGTCTTGCAGAAACTTACTCGCCCACCGTTTGAGCCGATGGTTACTTGCCATTTGCGCTTCCTCTCTTGGAAAGCGCTCTTCCTGGTAGCTCTTACCTCGGCCAGACATTTGAGTGAACTACAAGCGCTGGTTTCTGATAGACCGTACACATGGTTCTATAGGAACAGGGTGGTCCTACGGACCCACCCGAAGTTCCTTCCGAAAGTGGTCTTCTCTTTCCACCTCAACCAGGAGGTGGTTCTTCCAACCTTCTTTCCCAGGCCGCTTACTAGCCGGGCTGAAACAGTCTTGCATACCCTGGACTGTAAGAGGGCGTTGTTTTTTTACATAGAACGTACGAAGGAGCATCGAAGGGCCACTTAGCTCTTCGTCTCCTTTGACCCTAATAAACTAGGGTTACCTGTCTCTAAGCGTACGTTGGCCACTTGGGTAGTAGATTGTATCGCCTGGGTTTACAGGGCAGCCGACCTCCCCTTGCAGGGTCGAGTCACGGCCCACTGTGTCAGGGCGAAAGTCGCATCAATAGCTCATCTCCGCTCTGTTCCGTTGGCAGACATCTGCCGGGCCGCTACTTGGTCTTCAACCCAGACTTTTGCAGCCCAGTACTGCCTCGAGAGAGAGTCCCAAAGTGACAGTGCTTTCGGACAGGCGGTACTCTCTAATCTCTTTGAAGTTTAGGCAACTCCTACCCACCGGCCCTTGTGTTGTGCTACCGTACGGGGGCGTTCTCAGTGGATATTCTTCTCACAAATGCTACGGCTCCTGAGAGGGAGCCATTTTTCAGCTTAGGGTTCCCGATAGCCTAGAGCTGGGGAGTCCCATATGGTAGGACTGATTTCCTGCTTGGTCCTGGAGAAAGTAGTTACTCATCTGTAACAGGTGTTCTCCAGGAGCAGCAGGAATCAATCATCACGACCCTCCCTCCTCCCCTGGACTTACAGTCATATACTTCATTTTGATTTTTTGCTGTCTTTTAGCTATGTCATCAGACTGAGCATGATGGCACCTTTGGGGGGTGAAGGGGACCCGCATGCGCGCTGCATTCCAAAAGTTTTCTTTGAAAGCTGGGGAAATGCTCCACAAGAGGGCTCCGTCGGCGCTGACATCACCCATATGTGAGGACTGATTCCTGCTGCTCCTGGAGAACACCTGTTACAGATGAGTAACTACTCTGTCTCTCCTTGTTTGTTCCACTCAACACATAAATACCCTGTTCCCGGTATATCTATAAGAACAAAAACACAACCCGGAAAAACAAAAACACCGGTGAATAAAGCAAAAATTATTTTTGTTGGTATAGCCAACCCAGTAAAGAGGAAGACATCCTCATACCGCCGTGGCAGTTTCCATTTTAATAAAGTATTTCAAGTATTTCATTTAAAAATCAGTGAACACTTAACTGAAAGTATTAGCAGTCCATCTTTATCCAGTCAGCAATGTAGCAGATACGACGTGGCACGTTTCGGGGTAAAAACAGTGTGTACCCCTGCTTCAGGTCAAAGACATTGCTCGATGAACTTATGTGATGTGACAATGCTTCATAAAAGCCGGTTTATATCATGGCGGTAGCAACGTGAATCCGACTGCTCAGCCTCAAGCCGTGAGGAACGTCAAACCAAAAGCCAATCAGAACCAGAAGGGGAGAGGTCACTGTACAAAGACCAATCCCTAAGTCTGAAAATGGCTATCAAATTAGAATTAAATTAAATGATAGTATACCAGTCCTGTTGTAAGTTGAGACCATGAGGTGAAACAGAGTTCAGTCGGAAAATCCTTCGTTGCTCTCGATATTGTAAAGTTTGTAAACGATTGCCTCCACATGGATTCTGAGGTATGAAATCCAAAATCCTCCAGGTGAGTGAATCAAAAGTGTGGGAATTAGTAATACAATACTCTACTATTGGTGCTGATAGTGTCTTCGTACGCAATCTTGATGCATGCTCACTCAAACGAACTTTAAAAGGTCGAGAAGTGCGTCCAATATAATATAAACCACATGGGCAAATAATAAGATAAACCACAAAAGATGTGGTACAGCAAGTGTGCCATCGAGCATGGTATACTAAATGAGTATGGGCATCCTGCCAAGATGGACCCGAAATGGTATGAGGGCAAAAAACACAATTGCCACAAGGGAAATGTCCCGCGTTTTCATGAGACGACTGCGGACGATCCTGAACCGCCGTCGTGTGTACTATCATATCCCGCAAATTGGACTGCCTTGAGTATGCTATCCGTAGGCGTTTACGAAAACAGGGATGCAGCCCTAAAATAGGCCAGTATTGGTGTAAAATTGCTACTATCTTAGAGGAACCCCTCATATAGGGGAATACTGCCGTGACATCATCAGACGGATGAGAAGGAGAAGAACCCTGCAAGAGCCATTCCCTATGAATGTGACATGTTCGCTTATAAGCCCTATGTACTAAATACGAAGGGTAACCCCTCGCTATTAGGCGAGAAAACAAATCAGCAACATGATGCTTAAAATCCGCTAGATGAGTACAGTTTCTTCGAAGGCGGAGAAATTGACCAAACGGTAATCCTCGTTTCAAGGAAGGTGGATGAAAACTGTCGAAACGCAGAAGAGTATTCCGTTGAACCTTTTTACGATAAAGGGATGTCTCAAAACCATGTTCCGTGAGTGTCACAGTGATGTCAAGAAATTGAATGCTCTGAGTCTCAATCTGTGCGGTGAATTGTATATTGGTTTTAAATGAATTCAAGGTTTGAAGAAACTCATCCAATGCTAATTTCGTGCCAGTCCAAAGAAAAAAGATGTCATCCAGGAAGCGTCGCCAAAAAGGTATAAACTTGAACAGGGGATGGGGATAGATGTATTGCTCCTCAAACCACCCCATGTAAAGGGTAGCTATAGAAGGCGCTACTGTGGCCCCCATCGCGATGCCATAAACCTGGAGATAATATTGTTGTCGATAAATGAAATAATTATTGTTTAATACCAGATCCAAAAGTTCCAGTAAGAAATGTTGAGGAATCCGCTCAGGTAAAGGTAAAGAGCAAGAAGACAATCCAGTTAATACCTCCCGTTGATCGATATTCGTATAAAGAGACTGGACGTCCAAGGTGATCAAATGGGTGTAAACAGAGGCCTCAGTGCAGGAAGCCAGATGAATCAAAAAATCTCCCGTATCTCTTAGATAGGATGTTACTGTACACGCCAAAGGTTGCAAGAACAAATCGCAAAATTGTGAAAGCGGCTCAAGGAGAGAGCCACGACAGGACACAATTGGGCGGCCTAGAGGATGGAGTAGCGACTTATGAACCTTGGGAACTAGATAAAAGGTAGGAGTCTTGGGAAAACGGTTAATCAAAAATTCTGCTTCCCGTTTCATTAGCCAGTTGTTCAAGAAGGCCTGAGAAACTAAGGTGCTCACTTTATGCAACAAATCCGCCGTCGGGTCCAAAATAGGTAGATAATGTTTGCGATTATTAAGGTGTGAGAGCATTTCGGTCTCATATTGATGTGGAGATAAGATGACTGTAGCTCCTCCCTTGTCGGCCCTCCGTACTACTAAAGGAGAGTCCGAAAGTTGTTGGATAGCCTGAAACTGCTCACGGGAAAGATTACTATATGAAAAAGATTGTGTAGATTCCAAATGAGAAAGACCATCAAGAACAAGCTTTTGAAAAGTGGAAATCGTTGCTTCAGTGGGGCCCGATGGTAACCAACGGGAAGGATTCTTTACTAAAGCTGATTGAGTGGTATCAGCAAATCCGGAAAAGTGATGGATCACCCGTAATTTATGGAAAAACCGATAAAGTGCCACTCTAGCTGTAAAGCCATCATATCGAGAAGACGGCACATAAGATAATCCCAATTCTAAAACAGATTGCTGTGCCTCTGTGAGAGTTTCCCCTGAAAGATTTATGACTGACGACTCTTGGTTTTGGAGCGAGTGTCCGGACCCTCTAGAAAATCCTGATGACTGGAGCCCCGAGGGGGGCGACCACGAAATGAGCCACCTCTATTAGCACCAGTATACGATCGTGGCCTGGAACGACTAGAGCCCGAGCGAGCCAAATCCGACCCTGTAGAATCAGTATCGGAGGTGGTGTCTGAGCCATCAAGAAAAGAAACCTTCTTATTACGAGGACCAGTATTATGGGATGGCCATTTAAAAACACAGTTGTTGTCGTAATCACTTTTATCTCGTTTAAACTTGTTGATCTTCAGGCTTTTAACATGATCCCGAAAGGAAACCAATTGTTTGTCAATTTCTGTCCATTGGGTTTGAAAACTAAGTGGTTCTAAAGTGGTCAACAGTTTCGATTTAAACTCAGCCGCTTGAGAGGTTAAACGTTCCTGTTCTACCAGAGATCTTTCAAGTAGTAAGGCAATGAGATCAGTGCCACATTTGGTAAGAATAGCGTCCCATTTGGTCAGAAACTCTGAATCATCAGTGAATTGTTTGGGAGGTTTAATGACTCGCAGTCCCCGAGGGACTATTGATGATTTTAAGTATTGAGCCTTGTTTGTTGACATATTCCACTGCCATGGCATTGTCTGAAAAGACCTGGCCTATCTTGCCTGTCAGCAAAGACTGAAACTTCTCTAAGGGCAGATCGATTGTCCTGGCCTCCAGCTGATTGAAGGCTAGGAGATCTCCTGCAGGGATCCATCCCCCTGCATCATCTGACCTAGGCAGCGAGCCCCCCACTCTTCATGTTGGCATTAGTTATCTGAAGCACCACATCCCCTCAAGATTGTTGAAATGCACCCCCAAATACTCCCAACTCCTGAGAGTGATTGAGGTTGCTCTTGGGGTAACTTATTAACAGCCCTAAACATTCCAACCCTTGAAATGCCAGGGCCATGTCTGTTCAACTTCTCCAAAGTATCCGACTGAATCAGCCAGTCATTCAGATAAGGATAACGCAGATCCTCTTCTTGCTCATGAACATCGCCACTACCACCATCACGTTCACGAAAGTGTGAGGAGCTCTGGCTAAGACAAAGGGTTGAGCCCTGAATAGAAATGTTGACCCAGGATGCAGAAGTGGAGAAACTGCTTATGCTGGTCTCTAATGGAGACGTAAAAGTAGGCCTCAGCAAGTTTCAAGGGGGTTAAAGAACTCCCCTTGATGAACTGACGCAGTGATTGAGAGAATGGTTTCCATTTGAAAATTGGGAACCTTTAGCTTGGCATTGACCGCCTTCAGAGTGATAATGGGCCGAAAGGAGCCTCCTTTCTTCAGCAGCATGAAGTAAACGATAGCCTTTGACTGCAGTAGTTGTGACGTGTCTGTGACTGGTGCTCTGGGCTGCAGGGAGATTCCACAAAGGCGTCTCCTAGAGGCTCTTCAAACTCCAGTGCATACCCCTGACCCACTATTTCTAGAACCCTTTTGTCTGAAGTGATCTGGTTCCATTCTGAGAGAAAGTGCCAGAGCCACCCTCTTACCGGCTGTCACTTGGAAAGGACCTGTTGGATTTCATTGTGAGGATTTGCTAGCTCTGGAAGTGGCTGAAGAATCATGAGATCCCTGGAAACCCTGAAAGGGCTGGCTTTTCCAAGATTGAGATCCATAGGGGGAATGGGTGAAAGTGGAGCCTTTGGATACCCTTAGGCATTTCCAGGCTGCCCGAAAAATTCTTTAAGACAGTAAGTGGACACCTGATGCTTTCTTCCAGAAACCTCTGTGAGCGGACCTTGCCCAGGTTATTTACCAATATCTCTAGACCCTCTCGGAACAACAGCTGACCCTGAAAGGGAGCTAGCTGAAACCTAGGAGGCTACATCCATGGACCTATAGTGTAGCCAAAGCCACTGTCTAGCCACCACTACAACCACCATAGTTCTGGAGGTCTATCTGATCAGATAATATAGCGCATGCATCACAACTATGGTGTCTGATTATAGTATGGCCATTTCAGGGCTATTTGGCAGCTATTGAACCTAGAACAGAGGTGCTCTGGTCATGAGGCCCACACAGAGGGATATTTGGAAGCCCAAGGCATTCTTTAGGAGGATCTCTATCCTCCTTTCATGAACCTTCTTCATCGCCGCATCACCTCTGATAGGAATCATTGCTTGCTTTGTTACTGCCATAACCATGTCATGCAACCAAGGAACTCAAAAGAGTTGTTTCAACTTGCTCTGAACATCTAATGTCCTCCAGAATGGGGTTTCCACTGTGGGTCAACTGTTGCCCCTTCAAGCCCCATCACTGATGTAATGACCTGGATCAACACCGAGAGATCCTCCCAGTGGAAAATATAGACCACTGATGGCTCCTTGCTCTCCAATACTGGAACTTCCTTTTTAGAGTGCCCTCTAGACATGAGGGGATCTTCTTCTAGCTAGTCCATCCCCACAGGGGATAAGACAAGGCTCCCAGAGGAGCACCAGGTGAATGGGCAAGACAAGGCATTTAGTCCCCGAAATTGCCATGGCAATGCCACCTGATGACCTAAATTCTCCCAAAGGGGAGATTGGGGCCCTGGATCCTTGTGAAGGATGTTACTAAGCAGCTAAACAAGACTGAAGACAGCTGAGCAGCTGCTTGTCTCTAACAGGCAAGAGGGTCTCCACTAGACAGGAGGCTCTCCTGTGGCCCCGAAGAGACCACTGGACTTCACTAACTGGAGACTAGGGCCTTCTCAACCCTCTGAGATGCACCCTGAGCATCCTTACTGGCTGGAGACTAGGGCCTCCTCAACCCTCTGCAAGGCACCCTGAGCATCTTAAATGAGCAATAACTGCCCCATAGTCGATGCAGGTGTAGAATGGGACAAAATGGATGCCCCAGCACCAGCATTGGGTCCTGGGCTCCTGGAGGGGTGATGCTGAAATATCCTGAGCCTTACATCCTTATCGCACTAGAGGCAAAGAAGCCCACCATGGCTCCCACACCATTTGTACCATACTGGGCATGCTTGTCCTGCTCTACGTGGCAGAAATAAAAAGGACTGCAATCCCTCCCCTATGAAAATGGACCAAAAAAGACTTCCAAAAAAACAAAACTGTGCAGGCTGTGAAAAACTGCTTTAAGTGAACTGAATTGTGGCAAAAAAAAGGTATCCCAGACCAGGTGTCTCTGAGCCTATCAGGCTGGTTGGGAAAACTTCATCTGGCTCCCCTGAAGGCTTACATAGGCTGGGGAGGCCCTTCAATCTAACTAGTTCTGATTGGAGCTGTTTTATTTTTTTAAGCCGCTTTACTGCAGCAAAGCAGCCAATGTAGTCCAATATTAATCTATGGGCAAAAATAACAGAAACAGCCAGAAGGCTTTTAATTTAGGAAAAAACAAGATCTTAAAGATCTAAGGGACAACAGGAGGAAAGGGAGCCTGGGCCCAACTTACCAGCCCCCCTCAGTGCTTGGACTGTCCTTTCTTGGCTAAGCAGGCGCTAGTAACCTGTAGTAAACAGCGCTGCATCCTGAGCAGCTGTCAGCTTAAGTTGTCAAGGGCGTAGCATCTCTTAAAGGGCTTAGTCCTATGCCTCTGCACCATGGTGTGGGCCAGGAGAGCCAGGGCTATACACACTGCTGCACCAGTTCTCACACACCTTGCCACTTGCTGGAGACAGACTTTTATTGGCTTTTCTCAGTGCTGCACCAGTGCTTATACATCTTAATGAAATCTTTGAAAGATGCTCAAGTCTGCCTTTATCTGCTGGAAAGGGAGCATAACCCACTTGTCTGGACTGGTCTAACAAGATGATAAGGAATAGGGCAATTCTACTCTCCAGAAAAGGAGAGCAACCATAGGATACCCCATGCAAATGAAAATCAGATATAAAACTATGAGAGGATTTACTCTGGTCTCCTCAACTGGGAGCACTCCAACTGGTTAAACCAACCGACCCTGCCAAATGTGCCTCGCAGTCCCCCTGAGCATATATGTGGTACTTCAGAGCCAGACCTGCTCTCCAAATAGCCAGCACTGGACCTTTCCGCCCATGGAAATCCCAGGAGTCCTATGCTCTCCTTACAGCTGTGTATTGTTACCAAGCTTTTATTTATAATAATGTTATCACATTTTTGATTTTGTATCTGTTTATTATTTTGTTTTTCTATTGTAGTTCTTACTCTTTGCTTTCCTCATATCTTACAATGATCTTTTAATATTCACAATTTTTATATAATAGATTTTCTTATTCGTGTGTTCTCCGGGAATGAGATGGAAGTCAGTCTTCACATATGTCGGTGCTGATGAAGCCTGCACGGAAGCATCTCCCCAGCTTTCAAAGAAAGCCATTGGGAGATGAACCACGCATGCGTGGTTCCCTTCCCGCCCAAGGGTGCCATCTTGCCTCACTCTCCTCTTTTCTGCGGAGCCCACTGGACATCTGTCCTGTTATCCCTGGAAAAAGTGTCTCTTTTTGTCTTAAAATTATCTTTTCTGGTAAGCATACCGCTTCCTCTTCCCGCCCCCGAGCGAGCTCACCTCGGCATTGCTCCTCGGGTTTGTTTTTCCTGTTTTTTCTCGAGGTGCTGCTTGACTGGCACTTCGTACCCTTTATTGGCCGGTAGGCCTCTGACCCTCACCCAGGTCCCAGGACCCGATTTTTCACTTGGCCTCCAGTGGCTTCAAGAAATGTGATCGGTGCAGTAAGATGATATCCCTCACTGACCCACATGACTGCTGCCTCTGTTGCCTCGGGCCAGACCATGACAACTCGAGCTGCAACCTTTGCAATTCCATGTCCACAAAGTCTATCAAGAGCCATCAGTTGCAGCAGGAGAAGTTGTTCTATAGATCCGACTCTGCGCCAGAGTTCCCGGTGACATCACACCCCATGACCCCCTCCAGTACCTCGGAGCCCTGTGATGCCCAAGCTGCCTCGGCGTTCCACTTATGCGGTTTCTCCGATAGCAACTCTTCGTAGATGGAATGCAAGAAGAGCTCGAAGGCCGTCTCAGAGGACAGATCTCGAAAAGTGGGTATATCTCACACCAGGCCCTGTAGTCCCCAGCGTGAGTCCAAGGGGTCAGAACAAGAGAGGCCTTACAGTCTGCCCCGGAAGGAGTCGTCAGCATTAGGCGGCCGGCCTTGGACTCCTGAGGCCATCCTGGTCAAGGACTCAACCTCGACGGAACCGACGCCAGACCCGAAGTCATCGGTGCCCACGTTGAAAGCTGCAGAGCCATCTGCCATGGAGACCAGAATGGCGGATTTGGAGCACATTTTCACTGCCCTCTTGGCACAGCAGCAAGCGTTGATGTTCTGTTCCTCCGGTTCATCCGCCACGACGACCGGACCCTCAACCTCAAGGACTTTTCGGTCGTAAAGCCAATCCTCAAGAGCCACCCGCCTTGAGAGACCCATCAGCTTTGGACGAGGTTCATGTCCCATGCTTCGGGAAACTGGTCCTCTCCAGCGAGTGCAGACAGCTCACACCACAGATCCCCTGGGGGTCGCAGGCCTTTGGGCTCAGGGCCCGACCACGGGAGCCTTAGAGCCTTTGATTCTTCCTCTGACTTTGAGTCAGACTGGGAGACCGAGGACAAGGAGTATCCAGACACTCATCGACAAGATGTGCCCTCGGACCCTGGCACAGTTACCCCCCTGAGGACATTGTTTTCCTTGGCTTTGTGTGGGACATGGCAAATGCTCTCACATTTGAGACCGAAGCGGAGGAGGACCCCCACATGGAGGAACTTGAGATACTCCAGTACGAGGACCCCCGAAGGAGGCCCTCACAGTGCCCATTCCTCCGATCCTTGAGCACTGCCTCCTCCTTATGTGGGAAACACCGGTGTCGGTGCCTATGGTGAGTAGACGGCTTGACTCCATGAACTGAGTCCGCCGAAGCCCGGGGTTCCCAAAAACTCTGCTCCTTCACAATTCTATGGAGTAAGCCATGTGGCGTCTCAAAAACCAAAAGACTCAATCAGTACCCTTGGCTAGGGAGGCTTGGACCTTGGACGCCCTCGGCTGAAAATGCTATCAGGGCTTGATACTGGTTTGCCGAGTCCAGTAATACCAGTTGTATTTTGGCATGTACCTAAAGGAACTGGTGAGGGAGCTCGCTGGTCTCTCTGCAGGCCTCGATGGGGAACCTCTCCAATGGTTCAAGTCACTAACCTCAGCAATCAAAGAGTGCTTGAAGTTCCTGTCTTGGGCAGCATACGATGCCTTCGAATCCTCAGCCAAAGTAGTCGCCGTGGGCAGTAGAGCCCAACGCCAGGAGTGGCTGCAGTCATCTGACATTGAGCAATGGGTCCAGGACAAACTCATCAATGTCCCTTGCACCGGAGAGAACCTCTTCAAAAAATCCATGTCAGACAAGGCTGTCAAGATAGAGACTAAGTTCCTAACCAGCATCAGACTCTCGAAGAAGAACTCTGTGCACCCTCGTAAAAAGGCCCTGGGAAAGAAGCCTTTCTTCCCGAGAAAGAAAGGGGTGTTTAGTAATGCCCCACAGTACAAGGCCTTCTCCAGGACCAAGCAGGAAGTCAGTCCTCACATATGGGTGATGCCGGCGCCGACGGAGCCCCCATGCGGAGCATTTCCCCAGCTTTCAAAGAAAGCCTTTGGGAATGCAGCGCGCATGCACGGTCCCCTTCCCGCCCAAGGGTGCCATCTTGCTCAGTCTTCTTTTTTCTGCGGAGCCCAACGGAAGTGTGTCATGGTCACCCGTGAAAAAGTAGATTTTTTCGGTGTGGATCCGTGTAATTACTTGGTTCGACGCTGGTTCCCTTTCCCACCTGGGCCCGGTACATCGGTATCGAGCCCGGACTTCATTTTTCGTTTTTTGTCCTTAGAGACTAACGTTCGCATCATTTTTTTCATTTTTTCCTGGCAGCCCAGTCTTTTGACCTTGCAGGGGCTCTTTTTCACTCGATGGCTGCCAGCGGGTTTAAGAAGTGTGATCGGTGTAAGAAACTGATGTCTCTCACCGACACACACGATTGCTGCCTCCGGTGCCTCGGGCCTGACCATGACCCGCTGTTCTGTGTTCCGTGTGGCAAAATGTCCTCCAAGGCATTGAGGAGCCGGCAGCATTAACGCGAAAGGATCTTCTCTGATTCCGCGTCCGGCCGAGCCCGGACTTCGTCAGAAGCCTCGATGTCTCGGGAGTCCGACCCCGAGCATCGTCGGGGCTCCTCTGAGAGGGGTTCTCCTTCACTGGAGCACCGCAGGAAGAAGAAACCCGCGAGTGCGGCGTCGGTGGATGCTCTTGGCATCCTCGAGGGCCAGGTCGCATAGCCCTGACCACCGTCCTGGGTCTTCGGAGTCGGAGAGGCCTGCTAAACAACCTCGTCTAGAGACGGAGGCCCCGGGTCACGTGAGTACTGTAGTCCTCGTGGACCTTCCTCCGGGGGAGCCGACGTCAGGCCCAACGCCGTCGGGGCCCGAGTTGGAGGCCGCTGGGTCTCCTGAGCTCGGACTCATGTTGAAGGCCTTGGAGAGCAGTTTGGCTGCCTTCATGGAACAGCAGCAGCTACTGATCGCCGGTCTCACCGGTGCATCTGCCCCGACCACCGGGACCTTGACGTCCAAGTCGACCCCGGAGGCTGAGCCTGTCCTCGAGTCCATGAGATCTCGAGTCGATCCTCGGCTGCGGTCACCCTCGATCTCCCATGCGGGACCGAGGTCGTTGACGCCGGTACCCTCGGCGTCAGTGAGGATGGCATCGGTGCCCGCCCGACCGGAGCCGCTCGACGACTCCTAGATGGAGGATGAGGAGTCCCCGGACACTTTTCGGACCCGGTGTGTCCCTTTGGACTCACCGGAGTCTGAACCTCTGAGAAGGTCCCTCCTGGAGGATACCCGGTTCTCGGAATTCGTGTTGGACATGGCCAAGGCCTTGGCCTTCCCTGCGGACCCCGAGGAGGAGCTTCGAGCAGAGGAGCTCGAGGCACTGCAGTATGACTCTCCCCCCAAGGAGGCCTTTACTGTACCGGTTCCTCTGATGCTGGAATGGTTGCTCTTCTGCATGTGGGAGGCGCCGGCCTCAACGCCGTTTCTTAGCAAGTGGGTCGATTCCATTTATCGAGTCCTCAAGAGCCCTGGGTTCCAGAAGGCAAAGCTGCCGCACCACTCCATGGTTGTGGAATCGGCCATGCATCATCTGAAGAGTCAGAAGATGTACTCCTCGGTGCCTCCAGGCATGGAGGCCCGGAACCTGGATGCCCTCGGTAGAAAGTGCTTCCAGGGCTCTATGCTTGCTTGCCGTGTCCAGACTTACCAGCTGTACATGGGCATGTACCTCTGAGACCTGGCAAAGGAGATTGCCGGGTTCTCTGCTGGTCTCTCCGAGGAACCTTTGCAGAGGTTCACAGCCTTGTCATCTGGGATCTGGGAGTGCTCGAAGTTTATATCTCGAGCAGCCTATGATGGCTTCGAGGCTTTGGCCCGAGTAGCTGCGGCCGGCATCGGTGCACGCCGTCAGGCCTGGCTACAGTCATCGGACCTCGAGCCATGGGTGCAGGACAAGTTGGTCGATGTCCCTTGCCGAGGTGAAAACCTCTTTGGCAAACCCATGGCTGAAAAGGCTGCAGAACTCTAGTCCGAGACTCTCACCAGGACAAGGCTGTCCAGGAAGACCTCTGCCCCTTCTTAAAAGAAGAAGGGCTCGGGGAAAAAGTCCTTTTACCCGAGGAAGTCCTCTGCCTACAAATCTTACCCTCAATACCAGGCCTCCACAGCTCCCCAACAGGGTCAGCAGGCCAAGGGGCAGGGACATGGGCCCCGTAGGCAGAAAAACCCCAAGCCACCAATTCCGGCTCCTGCACAGCAGGGAGCGGGGTTTTGACTCCCACAGCATAGCCTCTCCTCCTCAGCTGGCCCCTCTCAGCACAGGAGGCCAGCTGACCCTGTACGCCCACAGGTGGTCAGCCATAACAGGGGATACCTGGGTGCTCAGCATAGTCCAAAAGGGCTATTTGCTCCACTTCAACCAGTTACCCCCTTCCTACTTTCCAGGGGAGCCTCCAAGACTCCCTCTGCACAGGAACTTACTCCTTCAGGAGTTGACAAGTCTTCTAAAGGAGCAGGCGGTGGAACCGGTGCCCCATCACCTGAGAGTGCAGTGCTTCTATTCCAGGTACTTTCTGGTACCAAAGAGGACAGGAGGCCTCAGGCTCATCCTAGACTTGCGAAATCTCAACAAATTCCTTGTGAGGGAAAAGTTCAAGATGCTTACCCTTGGAATACTGCTGCCTCACCTCCAGCAGGGAGATTGGCTATGCTCCTTAGACCTAAAGGATGCTTATACTCACATCCTCATTCATCCAGACCACAGATAATATCTCAGATTTGTAGTGGGGGGAAATCATTTTCAGTACAGAGTACTTCCATTTGGCCTAACCTCCGCACCCAGGGTTTTCACCAAATGCCTGGCGGTGATAGCGGCCTATCTCAGGGTCTAGGGCATCTTTGTCTTTCCATACCTGGATGACTGGCTCATCAGGGGTCAGTCTCCACAGAAAACCAGACAGGCCACGCTCCTCACTGTCGGCCTTCTACAGCATCTGGGGTTTGTCATAAACTTTGCAAAGTCCGCTTTGTACCCCTCACAGAACACAGAGTTCATAGGAGCAAGACTGGATACCCTTCAGGCAAAGGCCTATCTGCCTGTTTACAGGGCCCACAGACTGATGGATTTGGCCAGACAGTTCCACAGCAATTCTCTGGTTTCTGCCAGGCAATTCCTGAGACTATTAAGCCACATGGCATCCACTGTCCATGTTACTCCAAATGCCCGTCTGCACATGAGGCCTGCTCAGTGGGGCTTCAGAACTCAGTGGCTGCAAGCCACAGGACACTTGAGAGACAAAGTAAGGGTGTCCAAACTGCTGGCGGCCTCCCTGCAATGGTGGCTGCATCTCCCGAATCTAGTGCGCGGAGTGCCTTTTCAGCCACCACTACAAACACAAGTGCTGACAAGAGATGCTTCTCTTCAGGGTTGGGGTGCACATTGCCTGGGGGCATGTACCCAAGGCCTCTGGTCCCCTTGGGAGGCCGCACAGCAGATCAACCTCTTGGAGCTGAGAGCTATCCGCTTGGCTCTCCAAACTTTCTCTCATGCCTTCTCTCACCAGTCTGTTCTGGTTCAGACAGACAATCAAGTCGCCATGTTCTATGTGAACAAACAAGGAGGCACTGGATCCCGACTTCTGTGTCAGGAGGCTCAAGTCCTGTGCTCATGGGCAGTCCAACAGGGCATGCTTCTCAAGATGGTTTATCTGCCCAGCCAAGAGAATTACCTGGCAGACAGGCTGAGCAGGATTCTGCAGCCACACGAATGGCAGTTGAATCCTCTGGTGGTCCAGCGGATCTTCCTAAGATGTGGTCTTCCAACCATCGATCTCTTTGCCAGTCCACTCAACTGTCAACTACCCAGGTTTTGCTCCAGACAACCGCATCCTCTGAGAATAGCAGCAGATGCGTTTCTAATCTCTTGGTCTACGGGCTTACTGTATGCGTTTCCTCCCACGCCTCTAGTGGCCCGGACCCTTTTCAAGGTGCTTCGGGACAAGGCCTCGGTGATCCTGGTGGCCCCCAGATGGCCGAGGCAACCGTGGTTTCCACTCCTTCTGTAGTTGGCTGTGGACACTCCACTCCCTCTGGGGGTGCAACCCGATCTCCTCTCTCAAGATCAGGGATCTCTCTTGCACCCCAACCTCCAGTCCCTCAATCTGATGGCCTGGATGCTGAAAGGCTAGTTCTAGCTCCCTTACTGCTACCTAGGGAGGTGGAGGAGGTAGTCTTGGCCTCTAGGAGGCATTCCGCTAGAAAATCTTATGCCCTCAAGTGGCGTAGGTTCTCCACCTGGTGTGCTCAGCACAAGGAGGATCCCTTTTCGTGCCTGGTGCCAATTCTGCTGCAATATTTGCTTCACCTGTCCGACCTGGGCCTTAAATCCAACTCTGTTCGGGTCCACCTCAGTGCTCTGTCAGCGCACCACTCACCGGTGGAGGGTCACTCTCTGTCAGGCCACCCTTTAGTGGCCCGCTTCTTCAGAGGCCTCCTTTTGCTCAAGCCTCCGATTCGTCCACCTGCACCTGAGTGGGATTTGAATGTGGTCTTGCAACAACTTATTTGTCCACCATTTGAGCCTATGGCTACTTGTCATTTACGCTTTCTTTCCTGGAAGTCGTTGTTTTTGGTAGCTCTTACCTCATCCAGGCGATTCAGTGAGCTACAAACTCTGGTCTCAGAGACACCATACACAAGGTTCTATAGGAACAGGGTGGTCTTACGGACTCACCCAAAGTTCCTTCCAAAGGTTGTCTCCTCCTTCCATCTCAATCAGGAGGTAGTTCTTCCTTTTTTCTTTCCCAGGCCGCATGCCAGCCGGGCTGAAATGGTCTTGCATACCCTGGACTGTAGGAGGGCGTTGTCCTTCTACCTTGACCGTATGCAGGGACACCGAAGGGCTGTTCAGCTCTTTGTATTTTTTGACCCTAATAAACTGGGGTTACCTGTCTCCGAGCGTACCTTGTCCATCTGGGTGGCAGACTGTATCGCCTGGGCGTACAGGGCAGCCGGCCTCTCCTTGCAGGGTCGAGTCACGGCCCACCGTGTCAGGGCGAAAGCCGCGTCAGTAGCTCATCTCCGCTCTGTTCCGCTGGCAGACATCTGCCGGGCCGCTACTTGGTCTTCAAGCCAGACTTTTGCGGCCCACTACTGCCTCGAGAGGGAGTCCCGCAGGGACAGTGCTTTCGGACAGGCGGAACTCCGTATTCTCTTTGAGGTATAGGCAACTCCTACCCTCCGGCCCTTGTGTTGGGCTACCGTACGGGGGCATTCTCAGAGAAGATTCTTTCACGCATGCTGGGGCTCTAGAGGGAGCTCATTGTTCAGCTTTGGGTCCCTGGTAGCCTGAAGCTGGGGAGACCCATATGTGAGGACTGACTTCCTGCTTGGTCCTGGAGAAAGAGTAGTTACTCACCTGTAACAGGTGTTCTCCAGGAGCAGCAGGAATCAGTCCTCACAACCCTCCCTCCTCCCCTGGGAGTTGCAGTCATATGATTCATTTTGTTTGTTTTTTGCTGTCTTTTAGCTATGTCATCAGACTGAGCAAGATGGCACCGTTGGGCGGGAAGGGGACTGCGCATGCGCGCTGCATTCCCAAAGGCTTTCTTTGAAAGCTGGGGAAATGCTCCGCATCGGGGCTCTGTCGGAGCCGACGTCACCCATATGTGAGGACTGATTCCTGCTGCTCCTGGAGAACACCTGTTACAGGTGAGTAAGTACTCTTTCTCTGCCTCACAACAGGGACAGCAGTCCAAGGGGCAAGGATATGGCCCCCACAAACCCCAGACACCTAAGACCCAGGCTCCGGCCCCGGCCCAGCCTGGAGGTAGCTTTTTGACTCCTGGAGTATGGCCTCCTATCTCCCAGTAGGCCCTCAGCAGCCCACAGGGGGGTGTCTGGCCCTATTTGTCCACTGGTGATCCCCCATCACCACCAACTCTCAGTGGACACAAGCGATGGCAGACTTCGGGACAGGGTAAAAGTGAACTGCCAACTGGTGGACTCCTCCATTGGTGGCACATCCCCTGTCACCTTCAGGCCAGGATACCTTTCCAGGCACACCCCACCAGAGGGTCCTCACTATGGACACCTCCCTGCGAGGATGGGTGGCTCTTTATAAGGACCTCCACATCCAAGGCATGTAGTCCCAGATGGAGTGTGTTTTGCAGATCAATCTCCTGGTGCGTCAGGCAATATTTCTGGTCCTCTAAGCCTTTCGCCACCGGTTGCTGCACAAGTCTGTGCTGGTCTGTACGGATAACTAAGTCGCAGTATTTTGTGTCAACAAACGAGGCGGCACAAGGTCGTACTCCTCATAGGTGACACGCAATGGGATGCTCCTGCGGGTGGTGTATCTCCCGGGCCTGGACAATGTCATGAAAGATAGGCTGAGCAGAGTTCTCCAGCCGCATGAGTGGCGCCTGGACCCCAGAGTGGCCTCCCAGCTTTTCTGACTCTGTGGCATCCCCCTAGTGGACCTTTTCGCCAGCCCACAGTTGCTCCGCTTTTGCCCCAGCCAACTGTACCCATCCTAGATGGCGGCAGATATGTTCCTCATCCCATGCATGGAAGGCCTCCTTTACACCTTCCCGCCAACACCGCTGGTCGCAAGACCCTCTTCAAGGTCCAGCACAATAAGCATCACTGATTCTGTTAGCCCTCCAGTGGCCCAGGCAACCCTGGTTCCCACTTTATAAAAGGCTTCAGAGCCCTGCACTGTTGAGGCATTCCTAACAGGGACTATACATTTCAAGCAAAGCTGGGAAACTGGCTGGTAGATCTCTCTGTTTTGCTTTAACAGATACCTACGCTCCACGATCTGAACAATGGCTGGGAAATATCGTATCACTAAAGCTATTGCCACCGTTACAGCTTCTGCCTCTGTCCAGACAGAGGTCCCAATGCCAGTTGCAGGACCGGTTCCATGTGCAGGATGCCTGCATGCTGAAGCTCTCAGGAAACAAGTGGAGGAACTCAGATAGGAGGTGGCGAGGTTGAGGAGCATTCAAGAGTGTGAGAAGTACAATGATGAGATGCTTCTTGCAACATCCAAGCTCTCCAGCAGAGGAGAAGATGGGTGCCTACAGAATGACGAAGATTGGACAGAAATCACCAGGGCTTGCAGAATCACCAATCCAACTTCTCCAGCCCTTGAATTGAAGAACCATTATGCAGCCCTGGAAGTGGAGGAGATGAAAGCATCCCTGGAAAGGGAAGAACCAGAGCTCAAGTGCCCCAAAGTTGCAGAATCAGTGACCACAAGGAAACAAAGGGTAATAGTGGTTGGTGACTCTCTTCTGAGGTATACTGAGGCATCCATCTACTGTCCAAACTTGCTGTCCAGAGAGGTATGCTGTCTGCCAGGTGCCAAAATCCGAGATGTTATGGAGAGTTTGCCGAGACTCATCAAGCCCACTGACTATTAACCAATGTTGCTAATCCATGTCGGCACAAATAATACTGCCAGATATCCCTCTGAGCATATCAAAAGTGACTTCATGGCTTTGGGACAGAGGGTGAAGCAGATAGGGACACAGGTGGTGTTCTCTTCAATCCTCCCTGTTGAGGGTAAAGGCTGAGGCAGAGAAACTTGCATCCTGGAGATGAATGCATGGTTGCGTGGATGGTGTCATCGAGAGTATTTTGGTTTCGTGGCCCATGTGATGCTGTTCCAAGGGTTGCAGAGCAGAGATGGCGTTCATCTGTCCAGTAAAGGTCGACGTGTCTTCAGTAGCAGACTGGCTAATCTACTGAAGAGGGCTTTAAACTAGATTCTTTGGGGATGGGTGAAGAAAGCCCCCAGGTAAGTGAAAGCCCCCAGGTAAGTGAAACATTAAATCCCTTTATAGAAATGGGTAAAAAGAACAACATATGGAAAGCGGTATGTATAAATGCCCGTAGCATGGGAAATAAGAACCCAGATGTTGAAGCTTTAATGGGATAGACTGACTTGGATTTAGTGGCAGTTACAGAAACGTGGTTCACAGAAAACCATGACTGGGATGTAACTATACCAGGCTATACTTTATTCAGAAAGGACAGGGTAGGAAGAAGGGGAGGAGGAGTGGCACTATATGTAAAAAATAATAATAAAGCTTTGGAACTACAGAGCTTAAAAGGGAGAGAGGAAGCACTGTGGGTTAAACTAGAAAGAGGGAAAGAGTAATCTATTTGCATTGGTGTGTTATACAGACCTCCCTCACAAGAGGAAGAAGTGGACGGAGAGTTAAATGAAGACATATGCAGCATTGCTAGGAAAGGGGAAGTAGTACTAATAGGGGATTTCAATATGCCAGATGTTGATTGGCACATTCCGGCTGCAGTATTATCTAGAAGTTAGGAGATCCTGGATTCTCTACAGGGAGAACTATTCATGCAGTTGGTAACAGAAACCACTCGTGAAGGGGCCATACTGGACTTGGTGCTTACCAATGGTGAAAGTGTTTCTGATGTTATAGTGGGAGATCATCTTGCATCCAGTGATCACCAGATGGTGTGGTTCAGTATTTGGACTAGGGCTGTTAGAATCCATTCAAAAGCAAGGGTCTTAGACTTTAGGAAAACTAACTTTGCCAATATGGGCCAATACCTCAGGGAGTCATTAGCGGGATGGGAACATCTGGGGGATGCAGAAAAACAGTGGTCAAAACTGAAAGGGGATTTTTTAAAGGCAACCAACCATTTTGTTAAAATGGTAAAAGGAAAAGGAGACTGCTATGGTTTTCGAAAGTAGTAGCTGAAAAGGTGAAGAAAAGAGGGAGGCCTTCATGAAATACAAGAGATCACAGACAGAGGAAGACAGGCATCTATATTTGGAAAAACTTAGAGAATCTAGCAAAGTAGTCAGGAAAGCAAAGATTCAAAAAGAGTAGGAAATAAGACAGTGCAATAAAGCATATCTTCTCACCTGTAACAGGTGTTCTCCATGGACAGCAGGAATCAGTCCTCATTTATGGGTGACGTCAGTACGGACAGAGTCCGCGCGGAGCAATTCCCCAGCTTTCAGAGCAAGGCTTTGGGATTGCATGGTTCTCTTCCCGCTCAATGGTGCCATCTTGCTCAGTCAGGTCCCTTAGCTCGAGCCCTACCAAGGAGATGGCAAGGGAAGGATAAAAATCCAGCAACTCATCATGGGAGATGGGAGGGTAGTGTGGACTGTTTCCTACTGTCCCTTGAGAACACCTATTACAGGTGAGTAACTACATTGTATGCAAAGCTGCCGATGCCTGGTCGGCATGGGGTCTCGGGAAGAACGTCGGTAAGACTATCTCCTGATTGAGATGAAAATCCGAGACAACTTTTGGTAGGAACTTGGGGTGAGAACGGAGCACCACCCTATTCCTATAGAATCTAGTGTAAGGGGCTTCAGCCATGAGAGCCTGGAGCTCACTGACTTGGTGTGCCAAGGTTAAAGCCACAAGGAAGACCACCTTCCAGGATAGGTGCCGAAGCAAGCACGTCGCCATCAACTCGAAGGGTGAACATGTAAGTTGCAGGAGCACTACATTCAGGTCTCATTCTGCTGTAGGAGGCCGTATGGGAGGCTTGGAAAGCAAAAGACCCTGCATAAAGGGGGAGTCCAAGAGCTGCCCCGAGAGGGGTTTTCCCTCGACGGTGAGGTGATTCGCCGAGATGGCACTCAGGTGCACCCTGCCAGAGGTCGACTTCAGGCCTTCCTTCGAGAAATGGAGGAGGTACTGAAGGACCCACCAAGTGGAGAAAGAGAATGAGTCGATCTGAAGTTCGGAGCACCAGGTCGAGAGGCGGTGCCACTTGAAGGCGTAAGCTTTCCTAGTCTAGGTTTTCCTCGCCACGAGATGACCTCCTCGATCTTCTCCGGGAGATCCAGCAGGGCTAGGGATACCCGTTCATCCGCCAGGCTGTGAGGGATAACAAGGTCAAGTTTGGGTGTAGTACCCATTCCTTCTCCTGCATTAGCATGCTTGAGGCACAGCCCAAGGGACTGGAATCTCCGTTGAGAGCAGGAGCCACAGCTGTCGACGCCATGAGGGGACTACGAGGATCATCGACGTTCGTTCCCGCTGAGCTTGGTGGAGGGTCCTCGCAATCAGAGGAGTGGTCGGAAGCGCATACAGCAGCCCGGAGGACCAGCTCAACAGGAACGCATCCAGGCTCTCCCTGTGTCGGTTCAGCATTGGGCCACAGAAGCGGGGAAGCTGTGCGTTTGATGGGCTGGTGAAGATGTCCATGGTCGGAGTTACCCACTGCTGGAACAGCCAGCCAGCCACCCCCGGGTCCATCCACCACTCGTGAGGATGGAGGATTTAGCTAAGTTTGTCTGCGAGGACATTCTCCTGGCCCGGGAGGTAGACCGCTCTGAGGGTCATCCCCCGACGGAGGGCGAAGGAGCAGAGAAGCGCCTCTTCCTGGCAAAGGAGGCGTGATCCCGTGCCCCCTTCCTTGTTGATGTAGAACATTGCCATGTTGATGTAGAACATCTGCACGAGCACCAACATCCCTCTGATGTGATTCTCTAAGTCTCTTAGGGCCCACTGAATAGCCCGGAGCTCGAGCAAGTTTATTTGCTGTTGAGACTCGTCAGGTGACCATTGCCCCTGCATGCTCAATGCCCCGCAGTAGGCTCCCCACCCCAGCACTGAAGCATCTGTTGTCAGCACCAACCCGTGCTGCGGGGCCTTTAAGGACATCCCCCAGAGGAGGTTGCAGGGGTTCTGCCACTATCCCAGGAACAGGCGAAGGCTGTGGAAAACCCGGATGGGGTTCCTGAGGTGGCCGATGGACGGGCTGCACTGGGTGCTGAGGCACCTCTGGGCTGTCTGCATGTGCAGACTGTTATGGGGAACCACATGGACGGTGGAGGCCATGTGGCCCAGGAGGCGCAGCATAGTATGGGCCATGACCCATGGGGTGCTCTGGACCCGTGCTGCCAGGGCTCGGAGGCGTTCGGTGCTGTCCTCTGGCATAAAAGCCGTTACCCTCTGAATGTCGAGACGTGTGCCGATGAATTCTAAGGCCTGCACCGGTTCGAGTGGGACTTGGTATAGTTGATCAAGAAGCCCAGGCGCTCGAGCAGGAGAATCGTGCGTGACTCCACCTGGCTGGTTTCCTCGGCCGAGGATTCCGTGATGAGCCAGTCGTCGAGGTAGGGGAAGACTGGTACGCCCTGATGCCTGAGGGAAGTGGCGACCGACGTGAAGACCCGCAGGGCAGATGCAAGGCCAAAGGGAAGCACCCTGTACTGGAAGTGCTCCCCCTGCACCTTGAAGCACATGTACAGCCTGTGCTGGGGGTGGATCAAAATGTGGGCGTAAGCGTCTTTTAGATCTAAGGAGCATAGCCTGTCACCCTGCCGGAGGAAGGGCAGCAGAATGCCAAGGGATAACATCTTGAACCTCTCCCGCACCAAGAATTTGTTTAACTTTCAGAGGTAGAGGATGGGCCGCAGACCCCTCATCTTCTTTGGGACAAGGAAGTACTGGGAATAGAAGCCCCGACCTTAGAGGTGTGACGGTGCCTCCTGGGCGAGGAGGTTGACTAGCTCCCTCTGCAGGAGAACCTGATGTGCGGGAAGTTGAGGAGGCTTCGCCAGGGAGAAGGGATGGGGAAGCCTCTCCAGGCAGAGGTGATAGCCGTCCCGAATTACCTACAGGACCCAGGTGTCCGAGGTGATGGAAGCCCACTGAGGGGCAAAGGAGGACAAAGGTCCCCCTACCGGCTGCTGTGTTGCTGCGGGGTGAAAGGCTATTCAGCTGGTGTCAAAACCCCTGCCTGTGTTGAGGCGGTGCCGGGGTTTGGGCCTTGTGCCCTTTCGGCTTGCTGTGACCCTGGGGCTTGGACTTCCATTGTGCTGCAGTGGTCGGCGTGGGAGTGAATGGCTACGGTGGGTAGCCTCAGTAGGGTATGCCCTTCCTAGGAAAGAATGGCTTTTTGGTTTACTGCTTCTTTCAAGGGAGGGTGGAGGTTTTGCGCGAGAGACGGGTTCGGGTGACGAACTCCGTCTCTATCTCAGTGGCCTTGTCCTCCATTGGTTTGCCAAAGAGCTGCTCACTGAGACAGGGTACGTCCAGGATCTTCTCCTGTACCCACTGCTCCCAATCTGAGGATTGGAGCCATGCCTGGCGATGGCCCCCAATGCCGGCGGCTGCCACTCGAGCCGAGGACTCAAAACCATCGTAGGTGGCACGGGAGAGGTATTTGGAGCACTCTGTGACAGACTTTAATAGGATCTGGAATTTATCGAGGGGTTCACCCTCGAGCCCTGCGGAGAAACCCCCAAGTTCCTTGGCCAAGAACATGCCTCTTTGTAGAGCTGCTATGTCTGGATACGGCAGGAGAGCATGGACCCCTGGTAGGCCTTATTGCCTAGGGTGTCAAGGGCTCTCAACTCCCTGCCCGGGGGAACCGAAGAATGTGTCTTCTGGCTTTTTTGCTTCCTTATGGTTGACTCCATCACCTTGGAGGTTTGGGGGAGTTGGGTTTTTCTGAACCAAGGGACTTGCTGGACCTTGTACATGGTGTTGAAGCACTTCTCACGATGGGAACCGAGGCAGGTGCCTCCCACATGCGGAGCAGCAGCCTAGATAGAAAGGGAGCAACTGGGACAGTAAGAGACTCCCAAGGCGGAGACTCATACTGCAGAATATCAAGCTCTTCAGCTCGAGGGCCCTGGGTGGCTAGGTTGAGGGCCTGTGCCATATCCTGGACAAAGACCAGGAAGGAGGTATCCTCAGGTGGCGTGCGCCGCTGGAATGCTGGCAGAGAGGAATCTGACAGAAGGTCCCAATGGGCACGGGTTTCCAGGGAGGTATCCCCTCTCCATCAGACTCCCATTCCGAGAAGTCGGAGGAGGAATCTGATCCGGGCTGGTTGCTCTGTCCTGCAGCCGAGGCTCGCTTGAAGCCGAAGGCCCTGGAGGATCTCGCCCCTGAGGAACAGGACGGTGAAATAGACCGACGTCGAGGAGCCTCACGCGGCCCACGGCTCTCGGGGGTTTCCTGGACAGATTTCGGTGTCCCATGTGAGGGAGCCTCAGCCTCTGGGAACTATCCAGCGAAGCTAGCTGTGAGCACCTGTTGGGAAGCGATGAACGTAGAAATGCTGTGTTCTAGCGCCAGCACGCGGGACTCCCACGCGGGCGTGGGGCCTTTCGATACCGACACCAGGGTCACTGGGTCAGGTGTCGAGGAGGAGAGGGTTTCCTCGCCAGGACGGCCCCTCAGGAGACTGGGCGCCATTTGCCGGAGGCCTCCGTATCTGCATGAGGTAGCTTGCAGACCCGCTCCTTGTCTGACTCTCGGGAACACCGAAAGGGGCTAAGTAACAGAGTGCGGGAGCTCTCACGCTTGTTGGGAGCCCCCGACAGTGACTTTGAGGCCTTCTTCTTACGCCGCTCCACTTCAGGGGATCCCTGGTCGGAGTGCCGCCTTGAGCGCGGTGCCGAGGAGGGGATCCCACCAGAGGACAGACTACCGAAGGACGCCACCGGAGACTCCGAGGCGGCCTTCCTGAAAATGTCTTTGGACTTCTGCTTATGACTGAGCAGGTCTTTGGAGGACATTTTCTTACAAAGCAAACAGAGCTCTGGATCATGGTCGGCCCCGAGACACCGCAGACTGTAGTCATGGGTTTCCGTAAGCGACATGTTCCTGGAGCATCTATCGCATTTTTTGAATCTGGTGGCCATAGGGGCAAAAATGGCCACTACGAGGTCGAAGTCCCACGTGGCCAGCAGTTGGGAGAAAAAAAGGGCGCAAAGCCTGTGAACAGCAAAAATGCTAGGAAAAACGGCCCCTAATAGCTCAAAAAAAGAGCAGGGGAAGGAAGGGTAGAGGACTGGTGCAACCGGAAAAGAAGTAGGCCAGAGACCAAAAAACGAAACTCTTTTTATGAGGGACGAGGACGTGCGTCCAAAGGGCTCTGCGGAAAAAGGAAGACTGAGCAAGATGGCGCCCTTAAACGGGAAGATGACCACGCATATGTGGCAGCAATCCCAAAGCCTTTCTTTGGAAGGTGGGGAATTGCTCCTCGCACGCTCCGTCGGTTCCAATGTTACCCAGAAGTGAGGACTGACTTCCTGCTTGTTCCGGAAGAAAATGGGGGTGGGGGGTGGGGGGGGGGGATAATACTTTTTTCAGATATGACAGTGAGAAGAGGAAGGGCAAAAGTGATCTCCAGGAACATGCAGGAATGTAGTCATCACATATGGGTATCGTCGGTACCGACAGAGCCTGTGTGGGAATGCTCCCCAGCGTCCAATCAGAAAGCTTTTGGGAGCATCCCACAGCGCCTGCGTGCTGCCTTCCCGCCTTTCCCAACTGCCTCTCTCCAGTTCTTCTTTTTCCGCAGAGCCAGCAGGTTGTGTTCCTGTCACCGCAGAAGAATTCCTTTTTTCTTTCTTTCTTTTTGTGGTCGCGTCTGCCTTCTTCAACGCTCTACCGGTACCGCCGGTCTTTCTTTTCTTATTTCTGTAAAAAAAAAAAAAATCTTCTTTTTTCCTCTTCTTCAGTTGCACGCGCCTTTTCTGGCCTTAGGCCCAAAAACTTTTCCTTAACATGGAAAAATCTGCCTCAGGTTTTAAAAAGTGCACCAAATGTGGCGGTACCATTTCCATCACTGACACCCATGAATGTTGTTTAAAATGTTTAGGTCCTGACCACTCCATCTCGGATTGTGTGTCCTGTGCCATGATGTCTAAAAGAGGTCGGCTGAACCGAGCTGCCAAGCTCAGTACCCTGTTTCCCTCTGATGCAGCTTTGGTGGCATCGACGTCTTCCAGGGCTTTTTCTTCCTCCCGTGGATCTCAGGTAACTAAACATAAATCCAGCCGATCCTCGAAGGGTAGAACTCCTTCTAAGCATCGAGATGCCTCTGGCGTTGCCCTCGAGGATTCTGCACTGGCAAAATTACCCCAGCAGGAGGCTTCGGCTTCCAAAGCATTATCGCGGTTCCAGGATGTTCTTGATGGCTCGGCCTCGACAGATCTCCTGGTGCCATGATCTGGGGTACCGGCGGTCTCCTCCGGTACCGACATCCAGGCATTGGCAATGTCGATAGACCAGAGAGTTCTGGCTATGGAACGCAGTCTGGCGGCTCTCCTTGTGGCATCGACGTCCTTGGTACCGCGACAGACAACGCCACCGGCACTGGCATCGGTATCGGTATCGTTACCGGTACCGATAGCATCGACATCGGCATCAGTGTCTGCTCTGCCGGTACCCTGCCCTCCGATGCCCTCCGGTACCAATTCTCCGGTACTGGTTATTCCCAGTACCGACCTTGGTCGATACGGGTATCGGGCCCTGCAAGAGCATCCGCACAGACGATACCTCGAGTCCTCAGAAGAATCTGAGGGTTCTGAAAGTTCTGTCGATGCAGCGATGCTTCTTCCAGAGGAGTCCTCCTCCCCTAAACGCAGGATGTCTCCTCCAGAGGATATGTCCTTCCAAGACTTCATCGGGGAGGTGGCTCGGGGCCTGTCCATTACTGTGGCCCCTGAAACAGAGCCAAGGGCCAAGGAGTTGGACATTCTACAGTATCCCAAAACTCCTAAGGAGGCAGCTACCTTACCCATTCATGAGATTTTATATGATCTCATGTTGAGGATGTGGGAAACACCTCTTACCACCTTTCCTCATTCTCGTAGATTGGATACGATGTATCGAGTCCCTCCTTGTCCTGGATTCCATAAGACTCAGCTTCCTCACCACTCTATTGTGGTGGAATCAGCTATGAGAAGGATCAGAAGTTCAAAAAGGCATGCCTCTAATCCTCCAGGACGTGAGTGCAGAACCCTGGATGCTTTTGGACGTAGAGTCTTCCAAGCTTCCATGCTTTCTGCCAGGATCAGTTCCTATAGTCTCTACATGGGTATGTTCCTAAAGGAGGTCACAGATAATTTACAGACTTTAAGTCCTTTCATTTCTGAGGATAAAAGACAGGACTTTCTCACTTGGGTCAAGCATAACCAAGATGTTTCTAAATTTTCCAACCGTGCAGCCTTTGACTGCTTTGAGTGTATAAACAGAACCTCGGCTATCGCCATAGGTGCATGTAGAATTGCTTGGCTCCAGGCATCTGATCTAGAGCTCTGGGTACAAGACAAATTGGGAAATATCCCTTGTACTGGTGAGAACCTGTTTGGTAAAGATTGGCAAGAAAAAGCCAATGAAATGGATGCTGAAAATTCCACCTTGGATAGACTATCCAAGTCCACTGCTGATCCTGTTAGAAAGAAATTGTTCAAGAAACCATCTTTTTCTAAAAAGAAAAGATTTTATCCTGCTTATGTTCAGCAGGCATTTTCTGCAGGTCAGCTTTCAAGGAAACGTCAGCAACCACCCAAACAGAAGAAAGCAAAGGCTGCTAGGCCTCCACCGGCCCAGCAGCCTCAGCCTCCTCAGGGCCTTTGACTTTCAGCTAGAGAACTTAGCCTTTCTGGTTCTGGAGGGACCAGAACCTTCCACCATTCCAGGAAGGTTATGTCATTTTGCCCCCAGATGGGGGCAAATAACAGCAGAGCATTGGACACTCTCCATTATAAAGGAGGGGTACAAGCTTCATTTTTCAAGCATGCCCCCTCACACAATAGTGAAGCAGTTCAATTCTCCGACCTCTCTCATCAGCCTGTTAGGTCAGGAGGTGGCTATCCTTCTTGCCCAAGGGGCAATAGAAGAAGTACCTCTTCATCAACAGGGCACAGGGTTCTATTCCCCCTACTTTCTTATTCTAAAGAAAACGGGGGGTTACAGGCCTATTTTAGATCTCAGAGAATTGAACAAATTCCTTGTCAAGGAGAAATTCAAAATGGTTTTCTCGGAACTCTGCTACCATACCTTCAGAGTCAGTATTGGCTTTGTTCTCTAGATCTCAAGGATGCGTACACCCATGTCCTCATCCATCCAACCCACAGAAGGTTCCTTCGGTTCTTTTTTCAAGGAAAGCACTACCAATACAGGGTGCTTCCTTTTGGTCTGGCCTGGGCACCAAGGGTGTTCATGAAATGCATGGCTGTTGTAGCAGCATTTCTCTGCACTCTAGGGATATTCGTCTTCCCTTACTTGGACGACTGGCTCATTTGAGCTCCAACACAGTCAGAGGCCAGGACCTCTCTATCCTGCACAATGCGTATCCTCCAGTATTTAGGGCTGGTAATAAAAATCCCAAAATCCAGTCTAACTCACACTCAGTCTTTAGAGTTCATAGGAGCTTTCCTGGATACCACAAGGGCAAGGGCCTATCTCCCCCAGGCCCGTTGCCTTCGCTTGGTGCAGTTAGCTTCTCAAGCAGTGCTAAAGCCTCATCTAACTGCTCGAGAAATGTTGCAACTACTAGGCCACATGGCATCCACCGTGCATGTGGTTCCATATGCTCGCCTCCACATGAGGGCAGCTCAGTGGACTTTATCCACCCAATGGACCCAGGTGTCAGGATGCCTGTCAGACAAAATGGCAAACACAAGTCGCCTCATTTTGTCCCTCCAGTGGTGGAAGTCCACTCAAAACCTGTTGCTGGGGTCCCCCTTTCAGCAACCCTTACCCCAAGCAACTCTCACAACAGATGCTTCTCCAATGGGTTGGGGAGCTCATTTGCAAGACCTCTCCACCCAGGGCACGTGGTCTCCACAAGAGAGTTGTCTACATATCAATCTCTTGGAACTCAGAGCAATCTTTCTTGCTCTGCGAGTGTTCCACTCCCTGCTCAGCTACAAGACAGTCCTCATTCATACGGACAATCAAGTAGCCATGTTCTATGTGAACAAGCAAGGGGGAATGGGCTCTCTGTCGCTTTCTAATGAAGCTTTGCGACTATGGGCCCTTGCCAGAGAGCATCAGATTCATCTTCTGGCAGTATATCTTCCAGGCATTCAAAACTCTTGGGGGGACAGACTCAGTCGAGTTCTGCTTCCACACGAGTGGTCTCTACATGCAGACCAGGTGACCAGGATATTTAAAACTTTGGGGAACCCCGGACATAGACCTCTTTACAAGTCCGTGGAATGCCAAACTTCCCCGGTTCTGTTCCAGAACTCCGGTTCAGGGGGCTCAGGCCAGGGATGCTTTCCTCCTTTACTGGGGTCAAGACTTCCTGTATGCCTTTCCACCCATTCCCCTAATTCCCAAAACCCTGTTTAAGCTTCAGAGAGACAGAGGCCATATGATTCTCATAGCACCACATTGGCCACGGCAAGTGTGGCACCCTCTGCTTCTACATCTCTCTCAAGCTCCCTCCCTGGAGTTAGGGTCTGCTCCAGATCTCCTGTCACAGGAGGACCGAATGTTATGGCATCCCAATCCACAGTCTCTGCATCTCAGGGCTTGGTTGCTGAAGGCCTAGATCTCCAAGTTCTTAATCTTTCTCTGCAAGTGAAAGATGTTCTTTATGCCTCCAGAAAACCTTCCAGTAGCCGCTCTTATGCTTTCAAGTGGAAAAAGTTTACCGTTTGATGTTCGGAAAAGGGTCTCAACCCTCTTGCGATACCTCTGGAATCTTTGCTGGAGTATCTCCTTCATTTATCTAATGCAGGCCTTAAGACAAATTCAGTAAGAGTCCATTTATTGCTATTGCAGCTTCCCTTAAGCCTCTAAATGGACAGCCTATTTCCTCTCATCCTCTTGTAGCAAGATTTATGAGAGGCCTTCTTCTAACTATGCCTCCCATTAGGCCACCACCGGTGGCATGGGACTTAAGCTTGGTTCTCGGGCAGCTCATGAAGCCACCTTTCGAACCTTTAGCTACCACCTCCTTGAAATTCCTTTCTTGGAAGTTTATCTTTCTCATTGCAATCACATCAGCACGTCGCATTAGTGAGTTGCAAGCGCTAGTAGCTAATCCACCTTATACAAGGTTCCATCATGACAAGGTAGTCCTTAGGACTCATCCACACTTTATACCTAAGGTAGTCTCGCCTTTTCATCTGAACCAAGCGGTCTACCTACCTGTGTTTTTTCCAGGGCCTCATACATCAAATGCAGAGAGGAATCTTCATACCTTGGACTGTAAAAGAGCTCTAGCTTTTTATTTACAAAGAACACAGCAACATAGAAAGTCCTCTCAACTCTTTGTTGCTTTTGATCCTTCTCATTTGGGACTTCCAGTCTCCAAGAGAACATTGTCTAACTGGATTGCTCAGTGTATTTCCTTCGCCTATCAGAGTGAGAACCTTTCTCTGGAGGGCCATGTCACAGCTCACAATGTGAGAGCCATGGCAGCCTCAATGGCTCATTTGCACTCTGTGTCTATCGACGACATCTGTCGAGCAGCCACTTGGGCCTCGGTTCATACCTTTACAGCCCATTACTGCTTGGACAAGGACTCCCGCCGGGATGCCTTGTTTGGTCAGTCTGTTCTCAAACACCTGTTCCATACCTAATCAACTCCAGCCACCATCCCTGGTAGGATGCCAGAGATCCATGGGGGGAATTGGAGCCCTCTTCAGGGACACACAACTTCTAGGGTCTCTCCCTCGCACCTAAAGCTAGGGAGTCCCCATATGTGATGACTACATTCCTGCTTGTTCCTGGAAATAGCATAGTTACTCACCTGTAACAGGTGATCTCCGGGAACAGGAGGAATTTAGTCCTTACAACCCACCCACGTCCCCATGGAGTTGTATCTCTCTATCTATCTCTTTCCTTTCCCTCTCTCTCTCTTTGTCTCAGCTTTAAAACTCAACTGGAGAGAGGCAGTTGGGAAAGGCGGGAAGGCAGCACGCAGGCGCTGTGGGATGCTCCCAAAAGCTTTCTGATTGGACGCTGGGGAGAGTTCCCGTGCAGGCTCCATCGGTACCGACGATACCCATATGTGAGTATGAAATTCCTGCTGTTCCCGGAGATCACCTGTTACAGGTGAGTAACTATGCTGTATTGTCAGACTCAAGTGTGAAGGGGAGGAATATGTAGAAACTGATGAGGATAAAGCAGAATTGCTTAAATATTTCTGTTCTGTGTTCACAGATGAAAAACCCAGGAGCAAGACCTCAGAAAACACAAACAGGAGCAGAAGCGAGGGACATCTTGAACAATTTTTAGAAGATGGTGTTCATGACAAACTAGCTGAAGTTAAAGTAAACAAAGCGATGGGACTGGATGGTATACACTCTAGAATACTGAGGGAACTTGGGGACGTTCTAGAAGCTCCACTGACTGACCTTTTCAGTGCCTCATTTTAGTCAGGAGTAGTGCTAAAGTACTGGAGAGAGGCTCATGTGGTCCGTTTACATAAAAGCGGAAGTAAGGATGTGGTTGAAAACTACAGGCCGGTTAGTTTAACTTTGGTGGTGAGTAAATTATTGGAAACGCTGCTGAAAGAGAAAATTGTGAGGTTTCTGGAGTCCAGCAGATTACAGGATCCGAGGCAGCATGGATTCGCCAGAGGCAGGTCTTGTCAGTCAAATCTGATTGATTTCTTTGACTGGGTTACCAGGGTGTTGGACCGAGGGAGAGTCCTAGATGTAGTGTATTTAGATTTCAGTAAAGCCTTTGAGACCATTCCTCACAAGCGACTTATAAACATACTGAGCATCCTAGGGATGGATCTTAAAGTTACTGCTTGGGTTAGAAATAGTTTGAGTAGGAGGCGACAAAGGGTACAGGTAAATGGAGGTTACTCTGAGGAGAAGGAGGTTACCAGTGGTGTGCCCCATCCTTGTTCCGATTCTTTTTAAGATCTTTGTTAATGATATAGCGGAAGGGCTGTCGGATATGGTTTGCCTCTTTGCGGAGGATATAGAAATCTTCAATAGAGTAGACATCTAGGAAGTAGTAGATAACATGAGGAGAGATCCTGTTAAGCTTGAAGAATGGTCGAGAATTTGACAGCTGAGATTCAATGTTAAAAAATGCAAAGTCATGCATTTGGGCTGCAGCAATCTAAAGGAGTGATATAGTATGGGGGTGAAGTTCTTTTCTTCACTAAAGAAGAGCGGGACCTAGGCATGATTTTGTCTGATGATCTTAAAGTAGCTAAACAGGTAGAAAAGGTGACCACAAATGCTAGAAGGATGCTTGGGTGCATAGGGAGAGGAATGGCCAGCAGAAGAAAGGAGGTGATAGTGCCTCTGTATAAGTCTTTGGTGTGACTTCATTTGGAGTATTTTGTGCAATTCTGGAGACCGCACCTTCAAAAGGTTATAAACAGGCTTGAGTCAGTACAGAGTGTGGCTACTAGAATGGTTAGTGGTCTTCATTATAAAGAATATGAGGACAGACTTCAGGATCTTAATATGTACACCTTAGAGGAAAGGTGGGGTATGATTGAGATGTTTAAATGCCTCCTTCGCGGAAATGCACAGGGGAGATCCTCTTTCGAATGAAATTAAGCTCTGCTGGGATCTCACTAGACCACTAGGTCACGGTGCACCGTGTCAGATCCATGGCTACCTCTGTAGTAAATCTGCATTCCGTACCTGTTATGGAAATCTGCTGGGCCACCACCTTTTCTTCAGTATACCTTCACAGTTCACTACTGCCTAGAGATGGTGTCTTATCTTTCTTTACCTTTCTTTTCATATGATATACCACCCTAGGCAGTAAGTCATCAGCGGTTTACAAAAATCTAAATTAAAAATAAGGAAAAGTAAAAGAACCCCAATCATATATAGGATAGGATAGAAAATAAAGAGAATGAAGAAGAGAGTAATGGGCAGACGGGGAGGAGAGGAGAAGAACTTAGAATAAGGGAACGCGCTAAGGGGGAGACTGCTCAGAGGAAGGGGAGGGACAGGATAGCGCCATCGGCCAGACTGTACTCCATAATCTCTTTGGGGTGTAGGCAACTCTTGCTATCCTACCCTTCTGTGTTTAGGCTACCGGAGTGCTGGTTAACCGCCGGACACTTGGTTCTTGTGTGAGTCTCTCAGTTGGCACTTAACTGCTGCAGCTCATGGCTCACCTTCTCTGGCCTCCGTGGCAGTTTGTACAGGTTCTCGGTAGCCTGTAGTTTGGGAGTCCCATATGTGAGGATTAACTTCCTGCTTGTTCCAGGAGAAAGTGTAGTTGCTCACCTGTAACAGATGGTCTCCGGGGACAGCAGAATCAGTCCTCACAACCCTCCCTCCTCCCCTTGGAGTTGCTTTTTTACCGTATTTTAATTTTTGCTATTATTGCTATGCCATTAGACTGAGGCAAGATGGCATCCTTTGGTGGGAAGGAGACCACGCATGAGTGGTGTATTTCCCAAAGTCTTTCTTTGAAAGTTGTGGAGATGCTTCTATGCCAGGATCATCCATATGTGAGGATGGATTCATGCTGTCTCTGGAGAACACTTGTTACAGGTGAATAACTACACTTTATAGCCCACAGGTTTCTTCATATCTCCAGGAACAAGCAGGAATGAGTCTTCACAAATGTACCGACGTTGCCTGCGCGGGAACGCTCCCCAGCGTCCAATCAGAAAGCTTTTGGGATCATCCCTCAGCGCCTGCGTGCTGCCTTCCCGCCTTTCCAACTGTCTCTCCTCAGTTTTCGTTTTTCCGCGGAGCCGGCAGGACGTCCTCCTGTCACCGCAGAAAATTCTTATTTTTTAGTTTTAGTTTTCTTGTGGTCGCGGCCGTCTCCCGACGCCACCGGTACCGCCGGTGTTTTTCTTTTCTTTCTTGTAAGATTTTCCTTTTCAACGGAATTTTTTTCTTCATAGTGTCACGGGGTCTTAGGCCTTTCAGGCCTCCCCTATTTTTCCTTCATGGCCACGAAATGTTCAGTTTGTGGTGGTACAACTTTATGTTTAGACCCTCGAAGTCGGTGTCTAACGTGTTTGGGTCCTGACAACAGTTTGGTGAGAAGACATCTTCAACATCGAGAATCCCTCAATACACGGTTGCCCTCCAACTTCGGGGCACCGTCCCCTTCTTCTTCCACTTTGATTCAGGTAACCCACAAACAGTCTGTTAAGACTAGCCAGTCCTCGAGTGGTACGTCTCATGCACAGCATGTAGACAGCTCCAGCTTTGCCCTCGATGACCTCCTGGCTTCAAAACCCTGGCGGGAGTCTTCGGTCTCCAAAGCGGATAAGGGGTTTCAGGTTGTTCCTGGGGTTCACCCCCCACAGAACATACCTGAGCCGTGCACGGTGGTGGCATCCGCTTCGAGCGGTACCGATACCCCTGCATCGGCACTGTTGTTGGATGAAACACCCCTCACCAGGGATCGTCATCTGGCCTCCTCGGTGCCTTCGGGACCGATGGATACGTCCCAGATTGTCTTTCCCTTATCGGTTCCAACACCGATACTGCCACCGAAGTCGGTACCCTCCAGATGTGCATCGACAGCCTCTCTTCCTTCGATGCCGAGTCTGGAATCGATCTCCAGTTTGGAGGACTGGGTACCGACTCACCTTGGTACCGTCTCGCGGCGGTACCAAAGGCTCGGTTCCGATGACTCGTATCCGCAACTCTCGGTTCCCCTGAGGCCGCTTGAGTTGCCACTGGTAGACCTTCATTCACCGGTATCGGACACGGTACCGAAGTCGGTACCGATGTCTTCATTACCCTCACAGTCGGTGCCTTCCATGCTTCGCTTCTCAGGCTCCTTACCCTTGATGCCGAGTTTGGAATCCATTTCTAGTCTGGAAGACTGGGTACCAATAGATTTTGGTACCGACACCGATCGATACCGGTGGCTCGGTACTGAGGATAGCAGCCGGAGGTTTTCGGTTCTCTCTGTACCGATTGAAGTATCACTGATGACTACTCCGATGTCTTTGTCATAGCCCGACTCCGACATCGGTACCGGTATTGACTTCAGTACCGGTATCCACAGTAGCATCGTGGCAAACTCCTACCATGCTTTTTACAACAGCATCGCTCCATTCTATACCAAGCTTGGAGTCGATACCTGGCATGGACAATGTGGTAAGGACGGCCTGACAACCAGTTCAAGCAACCATCCCTTAAACATTCCACACTGCACCCTGCAGGATCTTCTATTTCTATATCTCTGGATAACTCTGTGGGTGCTCAGGCTAGTTCTTTAGATCTAACCTGTCCAAGGGAGATTCCTGTTGAGAATCCCTCTTTTCAGAGTTTCCTGCTGGATATAGCAAGATCCCTTGCCACTCCTATTCCAGGACCTGATCCTGCACCAGGCTCTGTTTCCACCAAAGCAAAGGACAATATAATGCTTCCTTTGCATCATTCCTTGCAGGATATCCTTCTAGGAATGTGGGAAACACCTTTAAGGGTACTCCCACCTCCCAGAGCAACTGATCTCTTATATCAGGTGCCCCCCTCTCCAGGATTCCAAAAGACTCAACTTCCTCATCATTCCATAGTAGTGGAATCAGCAATGAGGCGGATAAAGAGTAAGAAAAAACACTCTTCTTATCCGCCAGGTCGTGAGTCTAAGACACTAGATGCCTTTGGATGTCAAACCTTCCAGACATCTATGCTTTCTGCAAGAATTCTCTCATATATTTTTTATATGAGTCTTTCTCTTGAGGAGGTCACAAAGCAATTACATCTTTTGACTCCTTTCCTTTCAGTTTCCAGGAGTACAGACTATTCCTCACTGCTTAAGCATATCCAGAATATCTCTTGGTTTCTTTCTCGTGCTTTCCTAGACTCTTTTGAGTCTGTTAGCAGGACTTCTGCTATAGCTATAGGGGCACGACGTAGAGCCTGGCTCCAAGCTTCAGCTTTGGCCAAGTGGGAACAACAACGACTGGGACATACTCCTTGCACTGGAGAAAATCTTTTCAACAAGGAGTCTTTACGTCAGGTTACTCAGTTGTCGACTGATTTACCTGTTCCTAAGGGTTGTTCTACACCTTCTTCTGTCCCAGTAAGTAGGAAATGTCCTACCAAACTTTCTTCCCACAGGAGAAGGTGGTTTTATTCCTCACTTGCCCATCATACAGATGTTCCCCTACAGGGGAGCCATCGTCCTGGTCTGAAGAATCCAACTTTTCACCAGGCTCAGCAAACCCGGCCTCTGCAGGGTTTCTGATCAGTCATCATCAAATGCTTGTGACTCTTGGGGTTAGAATCTACAGTTGCTTCTTCTCAATATAGGCAATCCACTGCTTCATTCTAACCCCTACACATGGATCTCTTTCCAAAAGACATCCATTTTTTCTATATTTCTATGAGCTGTCAGGATGTTCATGCCTATAGGTCACAGGTTTCTCCTCTTTTCCTGCTAAGGAAAGAGGTCTGACCACTATTAAATGGTAGTTCCTGTGCCAGCATGTATTTTTCCTTTCTATAGACTTACTACTTGGTAAGTCTTCTTCAGCTCTATTCTCTTCACCCTCTATGGATGATCTGAATGAGTAAGATGACAATGAACATCTAATGAAAGTAACGCCGGCAGCATCATCTAAGCAGTTTTAAAGGGACGATTCCCTGAAGAAACAACAGTTGTGAAACGCTTGGGGTACCTAGCTGTGAGCGTTGGAATTGCCCTGTTCGTCTTCAAACAAAAGCTAAGTGTTATATAGTATCACCGGTTCCCTCATATAAAGTACATTGTTCAAGAAGAAACATTTATTACCGATTGCAAGAGGAACGTTAGTGATATCTATGAGATGAAAGAAAGATGTTTTTATTGGCAACTTTAACTACAATTTAAAAAATAAGAAGTCAAAGAAGGCAGACGGTCATTGATGTAAAACTGGCACTCTCAATGAGCGATTGGCTCCTGGTTTATGTGCCGCTGGTTTTTCTGAGACCAATTGCCACTAGTCTAATGAGTGAGTGAATTAAGTAAGCTCTCGAGTTGCAGAGTGAGTCATTAAACGGAGTGTGTTTGTTTTTACTTGGAGTTAACCGTTTAAAGAGTAAACAGACTACAAATTACTGATGCTCGGACTCCAGGCATCTCAGCTTGGGAGTCCCCATATGTGAAGACTCATTCCTGCTTGTTCCTGGAGATAGCACAGTTACTTACCTGTAACAGGTGATCTCTGGGAACAGCAGGAATAAGTCTTCACAACCCACCCACCTCCCCAGGAGTTGTATCTCTATCTATCTTTCCTTTCCTCTCTCTCTCTCTTTGTCTCAGCTATAAAACTCAACTGAGGAGAGACAGTTGGAAAGGCGGGAAGGTAGTACGCAGGCGCTGAGGGATGCTCCCAAAAGCTTTCTGATTGGACGCTGGGGAGCGTTCCCACGCAGGCTCCGTCGGTACCGACGTACCCATATGTGAAGACTTATTCCTGCTGTTCCCAGAGATCCCCTGTTACAGGTAAGTAACTGTGCTTTTTGTTTTGACATACTGTATTTGATGTCCTCTGTTGTACGAGACACACATTGTTATGATTTGCTACGATTGTAATGGAAGTTGACCCTTGAAGTAGGCTGATGCCGAAACATTTTGGGTCTTTGTAGAATTAATTAAGACATAATTTATTTTTAGAGTTTTGTGTGTCCTGTTGTAATGTGTATTGGCTGCAAATAAAACAGTTTATTATCTGTTAGTATTGTAGTTGCTACTACTTTTGTATGTCACAGCGTCTTAGTTATGGGTGTATCAGTGGCCTTCTTGTTCTCAGTCTCCATGGAAGAGATTTTCAGAGCTACCACTTGAGCTTCTGTCCACACATTTGCATCCCATTACTGTCTGGAAAGGGACTCCTGAACGAGTGCAAATTCGTCTAGTCCATTCTTCAGAATTTATTTGTGGATTAGAATCCAACTTCATATCCCTCCTAGGCCATGTTGTTTTCTGTGCGATACTGCCTCGTTATATGTATTGAACTACCAGAAATGACTTGTCAAAAAATAAACCCCCCAAAAAGCTGTACTCTGTTATGACTGCTAGTTGCAACATCAGTTTTCCCTTTTTTATATGTGAGGCAGCCGGTAGCTAGGGAAATCTCATATGTGAGCACTTATCCTGCTTGTCCATGAAGAAAACAAATTTACTTAACTGTAACAGCTGTTCTCCATGGGCAGCAGGATAAATCTTCACAACCCTTCTATTTCTCTGATCCTTTCTGTCTGCCAGCAGGAGATCGGATTGCCGTGAGCAGAAGAGAAGTGGAAGGTTGCAATCATGGCCCACAGCAGCAAAAACGTTGGTTGGTGGAGTGAGTTAGAGAAGGCAGGGAAAATGCAAAGGACTTGTAGGCTTTTTAAAAAAGGAAGATTACGCTGAGGTTCCCCAGCTCTGCAGCACACCCACAGACAGACACACACACACATATGCATCGCAGCCCTTCACCTGCACGGACAGGCATGCCACCATTGCACTACACATACATACAGACAATGTCTGAAGCTATAACTGTTTACCTGTATTTCTGTCTAAAGATGCCGTATGGTATAGGAACTGGCGCTGGTCTTAAGAACATGAGACCAGGGTGAGAGACAATTAGGGAAGGGGTGGGGCATGAAGAGGTCACTAGCATTGGCTCTGAAGAATTTGTCCTGAATCCTTCATCCACACAAAATTTTGCTATAGGTAAGTAACTTACTTTCAGCTGTCTTTATAGAAGAAAAGTAAGGAAAGAAGGGCAGAGGAATTCTTTTTTCTTTAAATTATTTATTTATCAATTTTCAAACAAAAAAAATCAAGCAAACTGCTTGTACAGAAAAGATGCATACTTCCACAGTTTTTAAAGGCAACATTCTACTAAATACAAATACAATCAGAAGCATCAATAGGCCTCAAGATGAGGGAGGAAGCATAAGAAATAACACTGAAGGTAGGAGGACCTGACAGTGATAAAATAAAGCAATTAAACTACAAATTTAACGCCTGGTGGCAAAAGACGAGAAACGCTAATTAATGATGAAGGAGCCCCCTTATAAAGGTGAAGATGTTACCAAATGGGTACTAACAAAAGAAGACAGATCCCCTGGCTGAAAGAATACATATTTCTGAGATTTGTAAACCACAATGCATTTACACGGAAATCTCAAAAGGAAAGAAGCACCCATCTGAAGCACCGCAGACCTCAACAGAAGAAAAGATTTACACCTTTTCTGGGTGTCTCTGGCAACATCCGGGAATATGGAAATCTTTTCCCCCATAAATAAATTAGCTCTCTTTTTATTGTATACTTTAAGGAGCTAGTCTCTATCGGAGGACAACGTAAAAGTCACCAATAACGTGAAAACCACTAGTTATCTAATGATATGTTGGAAATCAAAGAGAAAGCAGTGGTCTCTGATCAGAAACTTGTACAGGTTCATGAATTAACTGAATCCTTGAAAGCAAAATTGGAGATATTAGAAAATGCTACCAGGGCCTCGAATATTCGGTTATTAAACTTTCCTGTTGTTCCGGCGGTAGCTCCAGTGGAACTGTTCAAGAAGTACCTTCAAGAATCTTTAATGATACCTACTGAGTTAATACCTCCAATATCAAAAGCATATTATTTACGAGCTGGGAGAAAGGAAGGGAAGCGTGCTGTTGGTCCTTTAGAGATGGACTCTCTTAATATTTCTGCATTGCTTCAATCTCCCCAAGAAGAAGAACTTGGTAATATTATTCTCCATTTTAGAAACATTAGAAAAGGATAACATCAGTTGCTGGTTTACAACCTGAGAAAGTTGAATCTCCAGGAACAAGCAGGAATGAGTCTTCACATATGGGTATCGTCGGTACCGACGGAACCTGCGCGGGAACGCTCCCCAGCGTCCAATAAGAAAGCTTTTGGGAGCATCCCACAGCGCCTGCATGCTGCCTTCCCGCCTTTCCCAACCGCCTCTCTTCAGTTCTTCTTTTCCGTGGAGCCAGCAGGTCGTGTTCCTGTCACCGCAGAAGAAGTTCTTTATTTTTTCTTTATTCTTTTGTGTCGTGTCTGCCTTCTTCGACGTCGGACCGGTATCGCCGGTCTTTCATTCAAAAAAAAAAAAAACCCGCTTTATTTCTACTGTGTATTTTCAGTTTTTGGGCCCTAGGCCTAAAAATATTTTCCTCATGGAGAAGCCCGCTTCTGGGTTTAAAAAATGCACAAAATGTGGCGGTACTATTTCTGTCACCGAAACCCATGAATGGTGTCTAAAGTGTTTGGGACCTGACCATTCCATCACGGATTGTATGTCCTGTACCATGATGTCTAAGAGAGGTCGGCAGAACCGAGCAGCCAAGCTCAGTACCCTGTTTCCCTCTGATGCAGCTTCGGTAGCATTGACGTCTTCCAGGGCCTCTTTCTCTCATGGATCTCAGGTAACCAAGCATAAATCTGGCCGGTCCTCGAAGGGTAGATCTCCCTCCAAGCATCGAGATGCCTCCGGGCTTGCCCTCGAGGATTCCGCACCGGCAAAATTACCCCGGCGGGAAGCTCCGGCTTCCAAAGCATTATCTATGGGGTCACAGGTTGACATCGATGGCTCGGCCTCGACAGATCACCTGTTGCTGTGGTCTGGGGTACCGGTGGCTCCCACTGGTACCGACATCCAGACTCTGGTGGTGTCGATGGATCAGAAGATTCTGACCATGCAGCGCACCTTAACGGCTTTCATAGAGGCTGCGACGCCTCCAGTACTGCAACAATCCCCGTTGCTAGTACCGGCATCGCTCCTGGTACCGGTACCGATTGCATCGACATCGGCTTCGGTGTCGACTGCAACGGTACCCTGTCCTATGATGCCCATCGGTACCGAACCGGTACCGATTACTCCCGATGTTGATCCCACTTGATACGGTTATTGGGCTTTACAGGAGCATCCAGACAGGCGATACTTCGATTCCTCTGAGGACTCTGATGAGTCTGAGGGTTCTGTAGAAGCATCGATACTTCTTCCTCAGGAGTCTTCTTCACCTAAACGAAGAATGTCTCCTCCAGAAGACTTGTCTTTTCAAGACTTTGTTAGGGAAGTGGCTAGGGGACTCTCTATCACAGTGGCCCCTGAGTCAGAACCCAGAGCCAAGGAGTTGGATATTTTACAATATCCTAAAGCTCCTAAGGAGGCAGCTACTTTACCTGTTCAAGAGATTCTTTATGATCTCATGTTGAGGATGTGGGAGACACCTCTCACCACCACTCCTCATTCTCGCAGGTTAGACACCATGTATCGTGTCCCTCCTTGTCCTGGCTTCCACAAGACTCAGCTTCCTCACCACTCTATTGTGGTAGAATCTGCCATGAAGAAGATAGAGTGCAAAAAGACACTCATCTAATCCTCCAGGGCATGAATGCAGGACCCTGGATGCTTTTGGCCGAAGGGTTTTCCAAGCTGCTATGCTAGCTGCTAGGATCAATTCCTATAGTCTCTTTATAGGAATGTTTCTAAAAGAAGTCACAGATCATCTGCAGACTTTAACCCCTTTCATTTCAGAGGATAAAAGAGAGGAGTTTCTCACTTGGCTCAAACATGCCCAAGATGTCTCCAAATTTTCCACCCGTGCAGCCTTTGACTCTTTTGAGTGTGTAAGCAGAGCTTCGGCTATTGCCATAGGGGCACGCAGAATTGCTTGGCTACAAGCTTCTGATTTGGAGCTCTGGGTCCAAGATCAATTGGGAAATCTCCCTTGTACAGGTGAAAACCTTTTTGGTAAGGATTGGCAAGCAAAGGCCGCTCAGATGGATGCTGAAAACTCTGCTTTGGATCGACTTTCAAAGTCTACCTCTGCTCCTGTTAAGAAAAGATTGTTTAAAAAGACATATTTTTCCAAAAAGGGAAGATACTATCCTGCTTATGGTCAGCAGGCATCTTCTGCAGGTCGTTTTGCTGCAAAGCGTCAGCAACCACCTAAACAGGCCAAGTCAAAGGCAGCTAGACCTTCCACGGCCCAGCAGCCTCAGCCTCCTCAGGGCCTTTGACTCGCTACTAGAGAACTTAGACTTTCTAGCTCTGGAAGGACCAGAGCCCCTTACCATCCCAGGAAGTTTGACTTACTTTGCTCCCAGATGGGAGCAAATCACAGCAGAGCAATGGACACTCTCCATCATAAGGGAAGGGTACAACCTTCATTTCTTAAGCCTTCCCCCCCACACCATGGTGAAACAGTTCAATTCTCCAACATCTCTCCTCAACCTTCTAGGTCAGGAGATTGCCATCCTTCTCGCCCAAGGGGCAATAGAAGAAGTACCTCTTCTTCAACAAGGCACAGGGTTCTACTCCCCTTATTTTCTTATTCCAAATAAAACAGGGGGCTACAGACCCATCTTAGATCTCAGAGAATTGAACAAATTTCTATTCAAGGAGAAATTCAAGATGATTTCTCTAGGTGCTCTGCTTCCATACCTTCAGAGTCAGGACTGGCTTTGTTCTCTAGATCTCAAGGATGCGTACACCCATGTTCTCATCCATCCAACTCACAGAAGGTTCCTTCGGTTCCTTTTTCAAGGAAAGCACTACCAATACAGGGTGCTTCCTTTTGGTCTGGCCTCTGCACCAAGGGTGTTCACGAAATGCATGGCAGTAGTAGCTGCATTTCTACGCACTCTAGGAATCTTCGTCTTCCCATATCTGGACGACTGGCTCATTCGAGCTCCATCTCAAGCAGAGGCCAAGACTTGTCTAACCTGCACAATGCGTGTCCTTCAGTATTTGGGACTAGTAATAAACATCCCAAAATCCAGTCTCACCCCTACTCAGTCCCTCGAGTTTATAGGGGCTTGGTTGGATACCATAACTGCAAGGGCCTATCTTCCTCAGGACCGTTGCCTACGCTTGGTTCAAAACTGCTCGAGAAATGCTACAACTCTTAGGCCACATGGCATCCACTGTGCATGTGGTTCCATATGCTCGCCTTCACATGAGGGCAGCTCAGTGGACTTTGTCCACCCAATGGACTCAGGCATCAGGTTGCCTGTCAGACAAAATAGCAAACTCCAGTCACCTTTTCTGGTCTCTCCAGTGGTGGAAATCCTCTCAAAACCTGTTGCTGAGGTCCCCTTTTCAACAGTCACTTCCCCAAGCAACCCTTACAACAGATGCCTCTCCAATGGGTTGGGGAGCTCATCTGCAAGATCTCTCCACCCAGGGCATCTGGTCTCCACAGGAGACTTCACTACACATAAATCTCTTGGAACTCAGAGCAATTTTCTTAGCTCTCAGAGTGTTCCACTCCCTGCTCAGCTACAGGACAGTCCTCATCCACACGGACGATCAAATAGCCATGTTCTATGTAAACAAGCAGGGAGGGACTGGCTCTCTGTCACTTTGCAATGAAGCTTTGCGACTGTGGGCCTTCACCAGAGAGCATCAGATTCATCTTATGGCAGTATATCTTCCAGGCGTTCAAAACTCTTGGGCAGACAGACTCAGTCGAGTTCTGCTTCCACACGAATGGTCCCTCCACAGGGACCAGGTAGCCAGGATTTTTCGAATTTGTGGAACCCCGAACATTGACCTATTTGCAAGTCCGTGGAATGCCAAACTTCCCCGGTTCTGTTCCAGGATTACGTGTCAGGGAGTTCAGGCCAAGGATGCCTTCCTCCTTCACTGGGGTCCAGACTTCCTTTATGCCTTTCCACCCATTCCCCTAATTCCCAAAACACTGTTCAAGCTTCAGACAGACCGAGGTTCTATGATCCTCATAGCATCACATTGGCCACGCCAAGTGTGGTACCCTCTACTTCTGCATCTCTCTCAAGCTCCGTCCTTGGAGTTGGGCTCTGCTCCAGATCTTCTCTCCCAGGAAGACGGAACATTGTGGCACCCAAACCCCCAGTCTCTCCATCTCAGGGCCTGGTTGCTGAAGGCCTAGACCTTCAAGTCTTCCATCTCTCTCAGCAAGTCAGAGATATTATTCATGCTTCTAGAAAGCCTTCCACTAGACGTTCCTATGCTTTCAAATGGAAATGATTTACCATTTGGTGTTCAGAGAAGGGTCTTAACCCTCTTGCAATACCTTTGAATTCTTTACTAGAGTATCTTCTGCATCTTTCCCATGCAGGCCTCAAAACGAATTCGGTAAGAGTCCATTTGAGTGCTATTGCAGCGTCCTTCAAGCCTCTCAATGGACAGCATGTTTCCTCTCATCCTCTTATAGCAAGATTCATGAGAGGCCTTCTTTTAACTAAACCTCCCATTAGACCACCTCCAGTGGCATGGGACTTAAATCTGGTTCTTGGCCAGCTTATGAAGCCACCCTTTGAACCTTTAGCCACCACCTCCTTGAAATTTCTTTCTTGGAAGGTTATCTTTCTCATTGCAGTCACCTCAGGACGTCGCATCAGTGAGTTGCAAGCTTTGGTGGCTAATCCTCCTTATACAAGGTTCCATCATAATAAGGTAGTCCTCAGGACCAATCAATCCCAATCCACACTTTATGCCCAAAGTGGTCCTCGCCTTTTCATCTGACCAGGAGGTATACTTACCTGTCTTTTTTTCCAGGACCTCATGCATCAAGTGCAGAGAGGAATCTTCATACTTTGGGTTGTAAAAGAGCTCTCGCCCTTTTACTTACAAAGAACACAGCAACATAGAAAGTCTTCTCAACTCTTTGTTGCTTTTTGATCCTTCCCATTTAGGACTTCCAGTTTCTAAGAGAACACTGTCCAACTGGATTGCTCATGTATTTCTTTCGCCTACCAGAGTAGGAACCTTTCTCTGGAAGGCCATGTCACAGCTCACAATGTGAGGGCCATGGCAGCCTCAATGGCTCACCTACACTCTGTGTCCATCGACCAAATCTGTCGAGCGGCCACCTGGGCCTCGGTTCATACCTTCACAGCCCATTACTGTTTGGACAAGGACTCCCGCCGGGATGCCTCGTTTGGTCAGGCTGTTCTCAAACACCTGTTCCATTCCTAATCAACTCCTACCCACCTACCCTGGTTGGATGCCAGAGATCCATGGGGGGAAGTGGAGCCCTTTTCAAGGACACACAACTCTGGGGTCTCTCCCTGGTATCTGCAGCTAGGGAGTCCCCCATATGTGAAGATTCTTTCCTGCTTGTTCCTGGAGATAGCACAGTTACTTACCTGTAACAGGTGATCTCTGGGAACAGCAGGAATAAGTCTTCACAACCCACCCACCTCCTCTAGGAGTTGTATCTCTCTATCTATCTTTTCTTCCCTCTCTCTCTCTTTGTCTCAGCTTTAAAACTTGAACTGGAGAGAGGCAGTTGGGAAAGGCGGGAAGGCAGCAGGCAGGCGCTGTGGGATGCTCCCAAAAGCTTTCTTATTGGACGCTGGGGAGCGTTCCCACGCAGGCTCCGTCGGTACCGACGATATCCATATGTGAAGACTTATTCCTGCTGTTCCCAGAGATCACCTGTTACAGGTAAGTAACTGTGCTTTTTTGGTTCTCAAATGTTCTCCAGTGTCACTTTAGCAGGCTGAGAAAGTGTAATCAGGGGTGGCAATACAGCTTTAGATATATCAAGTTCAGTCTTCTCTATGCCAGTACCCTCCACCGAGCAGGTGGCGCCAGCGACCTCTGCACGGTGTTGTTCTCCGGGAACAGCCGCCCCAATCCCAGGCAGCGCACCATCGGGATCCACCATCAGCACGCCCCACTCCAGACCCGCAGCAGCGCCCTAAACAGGAGGCACCACAGATCTGCGTGCCGACGGAGTCCCGGATGAACCCGGAACAGCAGGAGGAACGCGTTCATCAGGGGAGAGAGATATCTCTAGGGCGGAAGATGCCGAAACCTCCTCAGCCGGCGCAGCCAAGCCCACTCTAATCTCCCCAATCTGTTCCTTGGAGAGCCGCACTAAACGATCCATAGGTCCAGAAATAGCAGGTAAGGGCTCTGTGGGTAGAGTCCGATGTTTGCCTTTACGCTTAGGCATATCGCTCACTTCAATTCTGCCACCATCTTAGATTAGCCACTCCCTCTGGAATTCTTACAAGGTGCTGTATTTCTAATACTATTGTGACGTCTTGAAAACGTGTTTTATTTATTTTCCTCACCATGAGGTGCTAACAATTTTTATATTTATTTATTTGTATTTCTCTTGTGCCTTTCCAGTAGTAATTCAAGGCAAGTTACATTCAGGTTCAGTCAATATTTCCCTGTCCCTGGAAGGCTTGCAATCTGAGCAGCCATTTTACTAAAGTGCTTTAAGATATTGCACTTGTGTTTAACACTAAAATTAATGCTTAAACACAAAGGGCCTGATACTCTGTTCGGCAGGCTATGCGCCGCATCGTCACAAAGCCTGCCTGCCTGATCTCTAAACCAGGATATTCAATGCTGTGGTGATGGAATTGAATATCCTGGTTTAGGTACCATGTGGAGTCAGCTGCAGAGACTAACTGGGTAACGGAGATAGTGGAATGCTACCCAGTTAGCAGCCGCAGCTAGAACTAGGTGAGACTATTGCACGCCTAGTTTTAGCCATGGAGGGCTAATCGGGTAGCGGTCCAGTATCACCACTACCTGGTTATCGGGACTCCCCACCTCCATCCTGGATCGCCCTCAGCATAACCCAATGCTACCTGAATAGCATCGATGCGCGTAGGGGACATAGTTGGGAATATTCAACGGCACTAACCGTGTAGATGCCGTTGAATATTCCCGATTAAGGCATTTACACAGTTTACTGGGCTGTAAAACGTGTAAATGCCTTTCGAATATCGGGCACAAAGCCTCTTTTGTCAGGGGCTTGGCTGGCATGTTCCTGGCAGATGATGCATGGATTTGTACCCTGACACATGGCGTAATTACTGCAGATGCATCTAACTCTAACTATTGAGGTGACATTAGTTGCACTTGTGCTAATTGTAATATTAACAACGCACGATATGCTCCCATACTAACTGCAGTGTACTCTCTCTGCTCACTCTCCTGTCCCTAATCTGCCCATTCACCACCCCAAGCATAGCTGGCATTTAGCACATATCAACTATCATGCACCTATAATAACAGTTACCATGGGCCCTTATGCAGTTACACTGCGTGCGAAAAACACTTTAACTGCTTAGCGCAGTTTAGTAAAGTGTCCCTGAATTTGTACCTGAGGCAGTGACTTACCTAGGGTCTCAAAGACTGTAAATGTGATTCCAAACCCTTGGCCCCCCGCTCCCGCCCTTAGACTACTCCTTCCACTGCTATCTCTTGGCCAGTCCTGGTATTGCAGCTGAAAAAGTGTTTTTCCCAATTTTCAGTTACAATCATGAGATTTATAGGCAAAATATAATCCATTTTCTAGAATTTATACAGTTCTGAACCTGAAAAATAGCTGCTATAGCTTGAATGGTTCAACCACATGTTTAATTTAGTAGGTTTTCTATACCGCCTTGTCTTATAATCAAAGCTTTATATTGCTATTTGATATTGAAAGTTCACATCAAATGAGTGGATGCACTGTAGTTTCAGATGCAAGTATAGTATTTCAGCCTAAGTTTAAAGCAAGAGTAGAAAATCAGAACCAAAGCTCATAATTGTTGATATATCAAAGCTAGAAACATGAATAGTATTGCAGGATTCTTGTAATTTTTAGCTGCATAAAGTAAAGAAATGATTTGTTTAATTTTTAATTAGGTATGGTTTCATTACTTTTGAGACTCAAGAAGATGCACAAAAAATTTTACAGGAGGTAAGATGTATTTAATACCTTACCCTTAAGATCATATGCATGCAATGCAATGTGAGCCATCAAGTCCATGCTGACTCCTGGCAACTGCTAGTATAATTTATTAATTGCTAATTTTGTTTAGCTGTATCCTCATAAAACCTTTCCTTACAGTTTTCCAGTCTGTCACATACATGTCATTAGCGTTTGTATTTACATAAGTCAAGTGACAGAACTGAAAAGTTTTGATCAGTTTGTATAAGAAAAAATGAGATAAAAAGGAACCAAATCCACCTGGGGGAGATGGGAAATTACTATTTTCTACTTTCTTTCTTTTCCTTCTGTCAAACAGTAATGTTTCCTTATCTTCTAACCATTCCAGATGAATAGGTTATGCCGCACTCCCAGCAGTTGGAGACAGAGAAAACTCTTGTGAGTCCTGGCACGTGCAGCCAGGCCTCCTCAGTTTTTCTATGACTGCCAGCTGATGGTGACAACATCCCATGCAGCATTGGACTGATCCAGGATATGCCTCTTAAGAACCCATTTGGAGAACTTGAGTACCCAAACTAGATGGCTGGGTTGAGGGAAGGGTCCCTGTGCTTTGTTTGTACTCTGTCTCGAATCCCCACGAATATACCTAAACGGGACGAAATCCTGGTCCCTCTCTTGACTATGCTTTTTTTTTCTCTCTCCTCTCTCGGACCACCTTTTCTCTTCCATCTGCCCCATTGTATGTTTAAATTTTTTTTAAAATGAAAATTGATAGAGGTAAGCAATGTGTCAAAGTGCCGCGGGTACAACCCTGCTACAGGGGAAATACCGAGCAGTAGGCAAGTTTGTTGCTTGTTAGGCTCTGCCTTGTTTTTTTTCATTGTGACAGGCAGTCTCAGAGAGCTGGGAGTTGTAAGTGCCTTGAGTGTGTCACTTTAAGGCAGAGGAAGCTCGTAACTTGCTTTGGGCATCGGTAAGTTGGCTATAACTATGGATTGAAAGAGTACTGGTGACCTTCTCACCTTGAGTGGGCTGTGATAGCATCAAGAGCGTCAAGTGGTCGCCTTTAGCACCATTGTTGCTGACTGCTTTACCACTGGGATCAGCACTTGTGATCTGTTATCACTGTGAGTTTTGGTAGCAGCGCATAGGGCATTAAAGTACATATGGAAATTCAGAGAGCCTATGGTCTGATGGTAGAGTTCAGACTGCCAGACTCCTTTTGTGCCAACGGTGACCTTTATGGTTTTAGAGCACTTGATATACCCCCTCGTTTTATCAAACGGTGTTACAGATTTCTAACGGCACTGTTTAATGTGACTCTTTGTGTTTTTTATTGCTCGTAATGTTTGTTGTAACTTTTGTGATCCCTCTTGCTGAGTTATTGTTGGTTCAGTAAGGTGCCATGGAGCAAAGCCTTTGACACTGCAAAGACTCTGATCGAGCTTTTGTTGCAGAGCCAGAGAGTTGTTCTCCGAGGAGATTTTTGTTCTCATGGCAGCACGGGAAAGGAGACCAAATCCATGATATCTCCCTCAGAGACTTCGCAGAACCTCCCTTGTTTCGCTTGCACAGGCTGCAGAGATGTCTTGAAGCCTCTGGGCATGGAACTGGATTTGCAGTATTTGCACACTGATTTGCAGAGAAGCGGATCCTGCTCAGTGGCTCATGTCTTCTTTATGACTTTGCAGGATGGTTTAAGAAGTTCTGGTCAAGAGTTTTTAAGATTGCATTTAGTGGAGTGGAGGGTTTCAGGGAAGATCTTTGGGCCTCCCCTTCCTCGTCATCACACCCTGGCTTTGTGCACTTCTGATAAAGGTTATTCATAGGTTTCCAAAGGTGGATGATCCTTCTGGATGAAGTTCTTAAGCCTCCAGGAACAAGCAGGAATGAGTCTTCACATATGGGTACGTCGGTACCCTCCGTAACCTGCGCGTGAACCCTCCCCATCGTCCCAAAAGAAAGCTTTTGGGAGCATCCCATCCCACTTGCATGTGCTCTGCCCTTCCCCCCCTTTCACTTCCCTCTCATCGTTTTTCCGTTTCTTCTCTCGGAGCCGGTAGGACATATTCCCTGTCACCGGAGCCCAAGAAAATGCTTCTTTGTATTCTTAGTTTTTTGTGGTATCGTCTGCCTTCCCTCGACGCCACCGGTACTGCCGTTGCTTTTCTTTTCTTATCTTTTTTTCTAAAGAATTTCTTCTTTTCCTCAGAAATGTTTCCTGTTTAGTGTCTGACGGTTCTAGGCCACTAGGCCGCCATCTTTCCATTATGGAAAAGCCAGCCATTACCTTTCCCTTAAGAAATGCTCAAAGTGTGGCCGTACAGATATTTAATCTGACACCCTAACTTGGTGTCTAAAATGTTTGTGTCCTGACCCTCGACCACGTGAGTGTCTTTCCTGCTGTTAGCCTCAAATAGAAGACCATCTTCAGAATCGAGCACAACTCGATACCCGGTTCACATCGCACCTCAATGTCACCAGCTACAATATCTCCACAGGATCAGGTAACCAAACAATAGTCTGTAAAGACTAGCCAGTCCTCGAGTGGTAGATCTCCTTCCCATTATAGAGATGGCGCTGGCCTTGCCCTCGAGGACATTTTGGCAAATAAAGCCCCAGCGGTGAGTCCTTCGGGCTCCAAAGCATTAACGGGCGTTCAGGTTGTTCCCGGGTTCTTCACCTCGATGAACATACCTGTTCCATGCTCGTGGTTGTTCCGCTTCGAGTGGTACCGACACACCGACATCGGCTATGGTGATGGATGAAACACTCCTCACCGAGGATCGCAGTCTAGTGCTTTCAGCTACTTTGGTACCCCGCTAGAGTTGCTGCAGAACCGTTCCTCCCATTATCGGTATCGGCTTCGGTACCGGTATCGCATCGGTGTCGATACCGTCCATGTTTACTTCGACAGCCTCCGCTTCCTTCGATGCCGAGGCCTGGAATCGATCCTCTAGCATGGATGATTCGGTACCGACTCATCTCGGTACCAACCTCGGGCGGTACCAAAGACATCGCTTTAAGGAAAATCCGATGCTTCATCCTTTCCAGTTCTTCCGATCCCGTATAACTTGGATGAATCTATTGTTACCAAGGCTAAATCTTCAACAAGTCTAGCCGTTATCCCTCATTTTATAGGGTCCTCCTCAGGGGAGATTTTCTTTCAAGCTTTGCTGCTTGCTATGGCAAAGTTACTTGCCCATTTCTATACCTGGTAAAGAAATCCTTTCCAGGCTTCAGCATCCTGCGATCCCCCTGGATTTCAGAGGATGTTATCATGCTGTCCTTTGCATCAGATCTTACAAGATCTACTTTTAAGGATGTGGGAAACTCCTTTAACGGTATCACCACGTTCGAAGACACTTTGACTCCATGTATAAACAAGGTGCCACCTTTTCCAGGTTTTCAAAAGACTCGCAACTTCCTCATCATTCTCTTGTTGTAGAATAAGCAATGAGGCGTATTAAGAGTGCAAAGAAGCATTCTTCTTATCTGCTAGTTCGTGCGTCTAGAACTTTAGAATGCCTTTGTATGTCGATGCTTCCAGGCATCCATGCTTTCAGCAAGAATTATCGCATATATTTTCTATATGGTATTATCTCTTGAAGGAGGTCACAAACAACTTAAAGATCTTTTGAACCCTTTTCTTCAATAACATAAAAGAGCAGCCTTTTGCTTATTTAGTCAGTCATGCTCAAAATGTCCTCTAAATTCCTTAATCGTGCTTCCCTGGACTGGTTTTGATTCTATTAGCATAACTTCTGCTATATCTATAGCAGGCACGACGCATGGCCTGGCTCCAAGCTTCAGACTTGGACAAATGGTACACAGAAAAGGCTGTACAATACTCCTTGTACTGGTGAGAAATCTCTTTAA